>OX451219.1:23940611-24057602 GCA_949628195.1 Phasia obesa | reverse complement strand
ATGTCATCAACTCGATGCCATATTTGTTATATTGTCAATAATTAAAATATGGATACAAGAAAAAAGTAACTTCATATTTCCATAAACTGGTTAATATAACTTTGATAATTTTAGTTATAATTTTCCTTTTTTAGAAGCATTTTTATAAAAATATTAAAAATATTATGCCAAAACTTATATGTAATTAAATCTGCGCCGCTTTTTAAAAAAAACTCGGAATAGTGTACATGCACATACAAAGCACATACACAAACAAGAATATGACACCTTGTCTTCTTATTGATAACATTTACTTGTCATACATATGTGGTGTAAATTTCCAAATAAATAAGAATGCTTTGGCTTAGTTGGTTAGCACGTAGGCTCCTCAGCATGTAATTGATAACAAGCCTATGGGTTCGTATCCCTATCGTTGTTAATTAAAAACATAAAAGACATATACAAGCGCGTATCACTTCCCTCTACTTTAGCGGTATCTCTCAATCACAACAAATTGTCGCTGAAGTAAAATAATAAATTGATTGGATTTGTTCCACCAGTAAATAAAATACTATTGTCATACCTTTCGGTGAAGACCGTCGCCACTGGCTGTTGTTTTCGTATAATAAACTTCCTATATACACATCATACTTTAAACACATAAGCGATAGCGGCGATACGACCACAAATGCATTTGGCTGCAATTGTCGCCATGTAGTCAGCTAATTATATGGAAGACGACACACAGGGAACGGTCTCCATAGTAAAACTGGAAAAAAAATCGAAGGAGTTATGATAGCTTAATGAAATTTTTGGCACATATCTCTCTTGGCCTACTATTTAAAAAAATGAATTAACATTTTCAGAAATCCTTTTATTTTTCCGGTTCGGGGACAATTAAATACCCAAAATTCCCCCATTTCAGTAATTTTATATTTTTGAATTTTAATCTATCATTTTATATACAAAATGATAAAGCTTGATAGTTTTAATTATTTAGAGTTGCCTTTATACCTTTTTTAAATATAACATTATTTTAAACTTTTTAGTATTTTTATTTTTTAAAGTTTTGAAATAACCATTGGTATTCAAATAACATTACATGACAACAAATTGACAACACTAAATATTTTAAAATTAAATAATTACTTAAGATAAAAAACATACTTATAACGAGTGATTTTTTAAGAGCTTGAGAACTTTTTAAAAAAAAAAACGCATAAAATTTGCAAAATCTCATCGGTTCTTTATTTGAAACGTTAGATTGGTCCATGACATTTACTTTTTGAAGATAATTTCATTTAAATGTTGACCGCGGCTGCGTCTTAGGTGGTCCATTCGGAAAGTCCAATTTTGGGCAACTTTTTCGAGCATTTCGGCCGGAATAGCCCGAATTTCTTCGGAAATGTTGTCTTCCAAAGCTGGAATAGTTGCTGGCTTATTTCTGTAGACTTTAGACTTGACGTAGCCCCACAAAAAATAGTCTAAAGGCGTCAAATCGCATGATCTTGGTGGCCAACTTACCGGTCCATTTCTTGAGATGAATTGTTCTCCGAAGTTTTCCCTCAAAATGGCCATAGAATCGCGAGCTGTGTGGCATGTAGCGCCATCTTGTTGAAACCACATGTCAACCAAGTTCAGTTGTTCCATTTTTGGCAACAAAAAGTTTGTTAGCATCGAACGATAGCGATCGCCATTCACCGTAACGTTGCGTCCAACAGCATCTTTGAAAAAATACGGTCCAATGATTCCACCAGCGTACAAACCACACCAAACAGTGCATTTTTCGGGATGCATGGGCAGTTCTTGAACGGCTTCTGGTTGCTCTTCACTCCAAATGCGGCAATTTTGCTTATTTACGTAGCCATTCAACCAGAAATGAGCCTCATCGCTGAACAAAATTTGTCACATTTGAACATTTCGAACCGAACACTGATTTTGGTAATAAAATTCAATGATTTGCAAGCGTTGCTCGTTAGTAAGTCTATTCATGATGAAATGTCAAAGCATACTGAGCATCTTTCTCTTTGGCACCATGTCTGAAATCTCACGTGATCTGTCAAATACTAATGCATGAAAATCCTAACCTCAAAAAAATCACCCATTATAAAGATTAATAATAAAGTTACAAATAAATTCAAATACCATAATAATTGTAAACAATTTCTTAATCACTAAAATAAGTTTCTGAGTCGGAATCAGTGTTTAGAGATTCATCTACTATTATGTAATTACTAATTTCTTGATTTTTGTTGAAAGAGCTACTTGTATTTATTGTATTTCTATTGGATGAAATTAATGGATCAGAAGAAATTAGGAGTTTATTCATTAAATCTTCATTACAATTTTCTCTGCTATTTTTTCAAGTGTGCTCAAGTCTGTTCTTTCTTAATTGTTTTGTGAAGGCATTCTAAAGCATTCGTCCATGCACTCACCTTGTACTAGTTCGCCCTGGTTTAAAACATCGCCTACTATTATCGTACATTTTCAAATATTAAAAATATTAACTGATAATTTTAATAAAAAATATCAAATATGGATGATCTTGAATATTATTATATTTCAAAAGTTGGCATAGAAAACACCTAAATATTTGTATACATATTTTAATATATATAAAAGAGAAAATAAGATTATTGATTCATAAAAGTAGTTTTTTGATGTGCCTATTTTTTCGGTTCTATCGAAGCTGACTTTTTTTTTTTAAGTACGTATTTTCGCTAAAAACTTCACATTTTTTTTTTACAGTGTTGTTATAAATATTTGAATTTAAGAATTTTTTCATTATTTCTGCTACATTTCTGAATAAAACAAATAAATTTGCATGTATTTTTATTGAAAAATGAATTTTTGAGTTTTATTTTTCCAAACCGATTTTTTGTTACTTAAAAATTATGAAAAAATTATCAAAATAATTCGACTTAAAAGCCGTGTAATTTTTTATAGGTGTAACGCACATGAAAAACCAAACCACTCCCACCATCGTGGGAGTCCCAGCTTTCATGCCATATGTATTTTTTTTATAAATTCGAAAGTTTTTTTTTATTTTTTTCCACTAGACAGTTTACTGTGCGACAGCTACAGCGTAAACGCTGACATTGTTGTTAAAATACATATTTTACTTTCATAAAAATAAAATAACTTTTACCACAAATGTCAAAACAAATAATTTTATTTTCTCGAAACCTCATAATCCATAAATATAATAAAATAGAAACTCATTACCTGTCTGTCTTTCTGTTTGTGTACGCATCACGTAAAAACTACTAAATGATTTGAAAAAAATTTTGTGAGGCGATAGCTTAGTATCCCTATTCCAATATAGGAAACTTTTTTCTGCAAACATAACTTATTTCCAAAAAAAAAGTGAAGAAAAAGCAGTAAAAATATGCCATTTTTTATCGATTTAAAGATACTGCCTACTTTAAGGCATCTTTTATTTTTGAAAGTGGGATATTTTAAACACGGTTGCTAAAGAGATAGCGCTGTCTTAAAATAATGACAAAATATGAATTACTTACTGCCAAATATCTAATGGAATAAAATTTATATTTGAATTGTATTTTTACTTTATGGAATTACTTGTGGAATTATTGAAATATATTTTGAAAACCTTTTACAGAGCTTTGCAATAGTTTTTAGAATTTTATATATATTTCAGAATTTTTTTTTGGGATGGGTACCTTTGTATAAAGCTAATACGTAAGAGTCTTAAAATTTGGTGTGGATTACTTTCAAAGCAAAAGCGAAAAACGTGTGTGGGCACAGCTATTTGTAAATAAATAAGCAATTTTTAATTTTGTGATGTTACATTGCGTTGAATAAAACAAAAAAATTGTCGTATATAAAAATAGAAATCCGCAACAGTGGTCGCCTCGTCATGTGGCTATGATGTCGTCAAAATAATCGTCTTCATATAAACATGTGTATTTGAATTTTGACAGCTTGTAGTCGGTAGCCTGTTGTTGTCTATGTGTTCAATGCATAAGCTTCAAATTATTTCTCGTACTTAACAATAGATTAAGGCACAACAAATTTTATGTGAAGTTACAGATGTGATCAAGATTAAAGTCAGCACCCGCTGCGTTGGTCCTTATGCGACGATGGTCTTAGCACTGAGTGAATAACAGCGTAGACCAGCGTCTCCATTGTGTAGTAACAGCACACTTTAGGACAACGTGCCGTATGTAATGGCACTCACTTCGCACTAAATATACTGCACAGTCACAATGAGTAGCAATTTATAGAATATGGCAAGCCGGGACCTTTTGTTTAGGGGTTTGGATTCTATCCAAACTCCTTTCTGTTAAGAGTACAACAGTACACTTTGATCAACAATGCACCAACCACAACCACAACGTTAACCCCCGGAGGGGATCTTACCAACAACCGGTCACAGAGATGAGGTACCAGTCCATTAAACACTGGTCGAGCCTCGAAGAGGTCCCATAATAAAACACACCTGTTCTTACAGATTCAGGCTCCAGAAACCCTGGCGTCCCCAAAAGCACATTGTTTTTTTTTTTTTGGAAATGATGCAGTGACAGTTTGTACCCTCAGGGGGATGTGAAGGTTAAGAATTTCCCAAAGAAAGTAGCTTGAAATTGAAAAATTGTACAAAATACATTATGGAATTGATGTCAGTCCTGATACAGTACCCCGCCGTTTGAAAAAATGGATTTCAGTGATGCTTTGCTAGAAAGAAATCATACATTAATACGGTCATTAAAAAGAAACTCGTTGACTCTGTCAGTACCTACGAAGATTTTCGTTTAAATGAAGGGTTATTTTACAGATGAATAAAATTTTTTTTAGAGTTATGAGACGACTTGCTTATCAGTCGTTTGTAAAGTAGACAATTGCAAAATATTGAATTTTTTGTGTGTAAAGTCATTATTGACATACTGTACTATATTGTACATATACATACATAAATATATTGTACTCCACATCTGTACATATATTCTGTATGCGACAAATAAGAAACTTGTTTATTTCTAACTTCAGCATATTGTTCTTATCTCCACAAAAAGTCTTATCTGATTTAAAAAAAATATATATAATGAAATTTTTAACAGGCACAATAAAGTTTAAAAACAAATATTTTCGTTGGGCTATTAAAGCCCATACAAATTCGATGCTTTTTGTTTTTTCACGTAATGATTTTTGTTAAGTAAATAAATGATTAAATGACTGATAAGATTATGTTTTTACGCATTTCAATTGTATAATTATAGATTCTACTCGAAGTAGACAGATTTGAGTTCTATTGAGAGTGTGAGTGCCTATTTCGAACATATTAATTTGTTTGAATTGGCTCCAAAACGCAAGAACACTTTAGATTTAGCAATTTTCTATTGACGTGACATTAATCAATTAAGCCGATTAATTTGCTTTTTATTTGTTAAAGAAAACTTACCTGTAACACTATGACTTACATCTCCAACGGTTTTTTGTTAAATGACGTGCAACTCGAAACCTTAAAAGACCTGTCATACGTAAGCATTTCCTGCGACCTTCTTGTGGAGGTTGGAAAATAAATAATGCGGAAATGGTATTCTATTCATTGGTCATTTGAAAAATGTTTTCAACCCGATTATATCGACTGATATAGCTGCGGGGCTGTAAATACTGTAAATGTGGAACAAGATTATCGTGAGTACCTGCCTACTCGGCCTAACCTCACGGTGGTCTTACCACCGAGTGAGGATTAGCGCCCCCGAGGCGTAGATTAGCGCCCCCATTGTGTAGTATAACAACACTTTACGATTGTCACCAATCGCTTTTTGTGTGTGATACAGTCACAATGAGTAGCAATTCATATAATATGGCAAGCCTTTCCAAGGCAAGCCTAGATCCACATTATAACCTCTTGCTTAGGGGTTTGGAGACTATCCAAACTCCGTCTGTTGAGAGTGCAACAGCACACTTGATCGACCTTGCACCTTACCTACTTAATCGATCTTAAACCACAACCACCACGTGTACCCCCGAAGGGGACCTCACCAATAACCGGTCACAGAGAGGATAGGCTCTCTGTGGGGCCACCGATTCCCATGGTACCAGTCCTTTTGGCACTGGTCGGGCCTCGAAGAGAACCCGTGATTTTACTCACAGACCTTTTCTTCCAGATTTAGGCTCTAGGAACCCTAGCGTCTGGTGCCCCTATTTTCCCCGAGTGGACCGCATCAAAGCATTTGCCATATTCCTGCAGTGACAATTGGAACCCCCGGGGGTAGAGATACTGTAAATAAAAGAAACCCCCTGATTTCCTCAAAAATATTTGATGGAGCACCCAAATTGACAACACAGCTTTCCTAAGCATTTACAAAATTCGCCAAGTAGCAACACAACATTTAAGTTAAATCATTTTGCACAGGTCTTTGTTTGGATATTCAAAATTAACTCACTTGTGTTCTAATAGTCCCTTTGTGATGCTTGAGGATGTACAAGGGTTCCTGCAGACCTACACAAAAACATTTTGAAGCCCTTATAAATGAATTAATCCTGGTAAGGTCACGCACAGCCAAGGAATGCCACCTTGTCATTAAAGAAGGCTGAACAATGGCAGAGGAGGTATTTCATATTCTTTTATTCCCTCTTATCCAGACAATTTCTGCAGCAATCATTGTGTAGCGGATTTAAATTTCTAACGCAGATGTTAATAACTTAGTGCCCCGTTAGCCAAAGCCACTATTAAACCCATCTGTCCTCGAAGGTTCTTAGCAGACTTGAGATCTTCTTGAAATCATACTGCAGCCATAGGAACCTCAAGGCCATGCAGATGACCCCGTTACCCAAGCTGGACTGCTGGGTCCCCATTAGTTGCTGCTGAAAGTTGATTTTGTAGCAACAAAACGGGACTGATCTCTAAAGCAGGGTACCACGGCTTTGATGATGGTACCTCAGCTTTCCGCAGAAGAACACAATATTTACAATATCATGCTCTCCATTTAGAATTGTGTTTGAAAGAATGTCGAATAAAGATTAATGAACAAAAATTTACTCACATAGCAATCACAGTTTGTAGAAACTCAAGCCCATCTCTTAGAATATATTACCAAAATATACCTCAGCTCTCGGCGATAATTAAGTATAACTTTTATACTTAAAATAACAAAATACTTTTTTCAGGTTCCTATATGACATAGATTTACGTCGCAACCTTGCCGCAAGTCCTTTAACTGATGCTAATCCTGGGTGAAAAAAAACAGGGACCAACGGCCTTATCCGCATAGAGCCGAGTTACATTGTGCAACTTTTGTTGGTGCAATTCTTTATCAGTTGGCGAGAGGGGAGAGAGAAATTAAAAAGGGTACACATTTGCATGAACTCTTGAAATTCGTTTTGTCCTCTCATTCGTAGTTTTAATTTTGTTTCAGTTTAAAATTTAAACATCCATAAAAATTGCTGCAGTAAAAATTATACGATATAAACACAAGTGCAATATTAAAGAAGAAACGAGAAAGATTGCAGCGACAAAAGTTGCATATTGTATTTCGGCATATTGCGACACAAGAAGTAGCAATTTAACAGAACAGTTTGTAAGAACATTCTCCTAAGGAGTTGAAGGACATCGTAACTTCAATGCACCATTAACGGTATTTGTTGATACTCAACCGTATATTGTACTCAAAACCAGCCATCCTGCAAATTAAGTTCAAACCACAGCCATCACGAAGTGCTTCACAACGACAGACTCAGGGATTTTTTAGCACACAAGTCGATTCCAGTTGTTGATCACTTGTCAGGCCTCTAAGATTCTTATTTTCCAGTAGCTGGCCCCATGTTAGCCTGTAGAATTGGTGTCCTCTATAGCTGGCAGGCATTTTCTGTCAAGGTTTTAAGCATCTCTCAGAATAAATGCCCCAGAGGGACTTATTTTTGGTTCAGTTATAATTAATAATACCAAAAATGAGGTACAAAATAGGCCATTCAAAAAAAAGTTTTAATTTTTTAAATTTAATGAAATTTAATTGTGATAAATTTTGTGGATTTCAAAAGGTTTAAAAGGTTTTTCCATTTTTTTTTTTTTTTTTTGAGTAATTTGTCGATTTTGTAATAATTTTATCTGGCAACTCTTGAGCATAATTTTAGGATAAAATATACTTTTGTTTTATTATTAACTAGCTGGATCCTTTGAAAGTAATCCATCACCAAATTTTAGGACTCTTACGTATTTAATTTATGAAAAAGGTACCCATCCCTGGATAAAATTCTAAAATTTATATAAAATTCTAAAATTACAAAAATTGTTGTAAAGCTCTGTAATAGGTGTTCAAAATATATTTTGGTAACAATGTAATTTTTTTATTTTTTTATTTCGGACCATCACTCAGGGAATGACCCCTACTCATGCAAAGCATTGTGCCAGAACTAGGAAATTAGGTTATTATAGAGGGAGTAATCTCTGTGGACATTCGATTTGAATTTTCCAACATTGTAGTTGACAGGAAAGACCTCTGTAGGAAGATGATTCCACAAGCGAACTGTACTGCATTGTGCGATTCACTGGCCAATCGAACACAAATGGATGAGCTCTTAATGAAAAGCGTGTTGTGCGCGAAAACGTGCGGATATCGGGAACTAGTTCCCTAATCTCATCAGAGCACATTCCCATTGCGTCGATGTTTAAGAGAGTCAATAGAGTTGGATACCCTACAAAGTAAAATACAAATTTTATTCAATTGGCTCTTTTGTCATTATTTTAAAACATCTATTGTGCTGATCGAAATATCCCGCTTTCAATTCAAATTTTGTCATTGTTTTAAAACAGTGCCATCTATTGCACAACCGTGCTTAAAATATCCCGCTTTCTAAAATAAAATATGCCTTAAAGTATGCAGTACTTTTAAAGCGGTTAAAAGAATTGGCGTACTTTCATTGCTTTTCTTCCACTTTCTCTTGGAAATAAGATATTATGTAAGTATCCTATATTGGAATCGGGATGCTCAGGTACCTCCTCACAAAATTCTATTAAAATCCATTACGTAGTTTTTACGTGATGCGAACACAAACGAAGAAATACAGACAGACAGGCAGTGAGTTAATATTTTATTATATGTATAGATTTTTGTAATATCAGCCTTATATCTATCTATTAGTGTTAAGAGATTCAGCCACTTGTATATGATGTACTACAAGTTCCTCGATAGACCGATTGAAATCGCGCTAGTCTATCAGTCTGGAGATTAATGGTTCGATTTCCGCCAAGGACTCTGGGGGTTTACTGCAGATAAGCAAAAAGCTTCGCGGAAAAAATCCATATTTGGCCAAAAGTGGTCACGAAACCCCACATTATGTGTTGTTTTTTAAACTCGATTATCTATGTTTCCAAAGTTGTTTTAGATATTCCGCTATAATAATACCATAAACATATTTTGAAGCATCATTCCTATTCGCTTTTATTATTTGGACTTGGTGATCTTTTCCTGTTATAAGCTCCTAAATATAAACAGGCAAAAAAAGAAGACTGTTAAGTAATTAACAGTGCTCTATTAACTGTCAAATGTTAAAAGAATGGTTTTTGTCTCTGCTAGTTGGAATTTTCATCTTAATTGCTTCATTTAATGTCAATATGTACGACATTTATTTTACCTTTAACCATTGATGTTTTGCCGTTTGTGTTCAGTATTTTTTTTTAAAATCAAGTTTTATTTCTATTTGTTTTTTTTTTTTGCGTGGAAGTTAATGTTATAAAGTGGTAGTGGTTCTAAGGCTGAATTTAGGATTTACAAAATTTTTTTTTTTTTTTTAGTTAGGATTAGTAAAGTTTTTCGCTCAAATTTACATTGTTAGTGGGTGGTTTGATTTAATTTCAGACAAAATTGTTTTGAATTTTAAAAAGCACAAAATGCCGTAAAACCATGTTGGCGTTTTGTCAGTCTGGTTTTTTTTCCTTTTATACGGCATGATAAATAAATTCTATTAAATTTTTGTAAGCAAGAATTATTTACACAATTAAAGAGTTAGTTTTTCCAATTTTGTTTGGTTTTATTTGAAAATTAAATTCCTTTGCCAATTGACCAAAATAATACAAAACAGTGGCAAATAAATGGATAAAAAATGCAACCAAATTATTGTAACTAATTTGAAAAACATTTGTTTTGTTATTTGCAGTAGTCAGTCAGTCAGTCAGTCATTCAGTGGTGTGTAATTTTAATTTAATTGTTAAAACGTGTTTTTGTTTACCTCCTCGAATACCAAACTGGCGGTGGAAGGTATGTGAGATGTAAAGAAAATAAAGACAGAAAAATTAATTGTTTAAGTTGTTCAAAAATCATGCTGAACACATTGTTAACACAAAAATGTAAACGTGAACACATTCGTACCACTGAAAAAAAAAACAAACATGTTTTGAATGCCCTACATTAAGCATTGAAAACGATCAGTTGGTAAATTTTTATTGATTTTGCACAAATAGATATAAGAAATGATTTAATGATTTAAAAATAAAAGATTTTTAATTAACACACTGTGTAATTTTTTAAGTCATGGCAAAATAACCATATACGGATACCACTACGTCATAAAAGACAAAAAAAAATGATCATTTCCACAAAAGTGAAAAATTTCCCGAACATTTTTTAGCTACCTAAGCGCTACCTAAACGGTGTTACGAATCATTCCTAGGAAGTTCATATGTTCTAGAAAGTTGTTTATTGAGATCTTAGGTTCGTTTTTGTAGATGATTGTTTCCTTGAATTTTGAACGGTTTGCTACCTATGGACCTGAACAGGGGAAAAAAGGTAAAAAAAAATTGAATTTTTTAAAGTTTTTTGCGATTTTGACCTTGAAGATGAAGTTTTTTGATTTTATATGTTCACAATTTTTGTGCTTTATGACAAGAGCTACAACTTTGCCTCAGAGAGTATATAAAAATTCCAAACGGTTTGCAAAATATGAGCTTGAGTAAATGATCTTTTTTTTGAAAAAATGACATCGAGGCCCCACATTTGTGAGGGCCCATAAAAAAAACCTTGAGGACTTTGGGCAAAACTGGGAGACAGGGGTCTTTTTTTTTGTCTTTTATCACGTAGTGTTCTCCGTATATGGTTATTGTTTTCCGTGTTGCACTGTGTAAACATACAAGAAAACAATGTTTAATTTGTACACAAAGAAAAATGTTACACCTATTAAAGGTTTTGATTGGTTTGGCATACAACATTAATAAATTTGTTCTATTGAATTAAGCAAATATTAAATTAAACAAAAAAACACACAAAACAATATTCTAATGAAATTTTAATTAAAATTTTTAATTAATGCAAAACTCCTTTTCTATGTAAACGGCTTAAAATTAGCTTAAGCTAATTTACCTCAACTTGACATGATTTAGCAAGAATTTCTTGAAGAACTATTATTGTCAGTTTTTAAATTGACAATAATACTTCTAAATTGATCAAGGTTAGTTTTTTCAAAACTTTTTTTGTTGAAAAAGATTTATATCTTACTTAAATTGATTAGATATATTTCTGAAATAATAGCTAACAATATTTCTAACAATATTTCTAACAATATTTTCGTAGATTTTAAAAGTGATCCACACCAGAGAATGACAGAAGTATCATTTTTAGTACTTATTAAGTATTTGAGGCGAAACATGTATAAATGTGTATAGCTACAGCTCAAACAACATACCATACACACATACTCATTTCAATTTCAACTTAAATAACTACAAGTATAGGCAGAGAATAAGTGTTCGCATGCTTGTTCATTATTTTTCGCAATACAACGAAGTATAAGTAAAAGTTGGATAAAGTATTGGCTATACCAATAAGTATGTAATTACTCTAAGTATAGAGTACTTTATAAATATATGTAACTATATGTATTAATTATTCTACAATTTAAAAATACCTTCATTCATTCCTTCATCCTAATATCAAAAAAAATTTTGGTTTTCCATACTTAACCAATGTTCAGTTATAAACAAAATATTGCCAAACATCTTACACCTTTTTATACACACAGATTGTGCCCAGTATCGGAGATATATATATTTTAAAATTTTGATTTTTCGGAAAAAAAATATGTATAAATTATACTGCTGGAATCTACTAGTCTTAGGCTAATTTCAATATTCCGGTGACCCGATTCATGTCTTCTCTAAATACCCATTGGATCCACTTAAAAATTTCATATTTTTAACCGACTTCAAAAAAGAAGGAGGTTATCTATTCGTCTGAATGTTTTTTTTTTATGTATGTAACCGCAGAACTCAGCCATTTCTGAACCGATTTTAAAATTTTTTGCTTTATTTGAAAGGTTATGCTTCAAGGTTGGTCCCATTTTAAAAACAGAACCGTAAAGGGCAGCAAATTAAATTTTTAAAAAATTGCGTGCCGCTATAGCTCCCAACAGCAGAAATTAATAAAAAAATAAATTTAAAATTTAAGGGGAGTCCCCATAGGTGACATAATATGACCTATTTGGGTCTATCTTTTGAACCGTTATAGACTAAACCTTGAAAATTTGACAGAATGTCGACTACTATGACCGTTATAATAAAATGTATAAATACTCAAAATTTTAAATTAAAGGCTGCTCCAATAGTTCATTTAATTTGATGTATATGGCCATACTTTTGGATAGTTGTACACAGACCGCTGAAATTTACAAAGAACCTGTAGTGCTAAGTCAGCTATAACAAAAAGTATAAAATTTTGAATTTGGAATTAAAAGGGTGTCCCAATAGTTAATGTAATTCTATGTATGTGGCCAAACTTTTGAACTGTTAGAGACAGACAGCTGAAATTTACAAGGAACCTGTATTGCAAAGTCCACTATAGCAAGTATACAATTTGAAGTTAGAAATTAAAGGGTGTCCCCATAAATTACGTAATTTGATCTATATGACCCTATCTTTTGAACCGTTAAACACAAACACTTGAAAATTAGGCAGAATATCCACTACTTTCTCTGGTATGATAACAAATATAAATATTTGGAATTATAATGTAAAGGGTGTCCCAATAGTTCATGTAATTTGATATATGTGGTTAAACTTTTTAACCGTTATAGACAGATAGTTGAAATTTACAAAGAATCTTTGTGACCAAGTCCTCTATAACAACAGGTCTTTAATTTAATATTGTAAATTAAAGGGTGTCCGAATAGGTGATGTTATTTGATCTGTGTGCCCCTATCTTTGAAACCGTTATAGACAGAGGCTTGAATAGTGTCCCCATACAAGACGGATGCTGGTGAAAATAACTTAACTTTTAAACAGTAATAGGGAGAGGCTTGACATTCAATAGTCTTTATTTTTTCCCTCTAATTTTGGCGCATCTTTTATTTGGTTTAAATCTAATTCTTACAGATTACTTCTTACATTTTTAGTTTAGAATTGCTGCCTTCTATCTGTTTTGAAGTCGGTTTTTTTTGCAAGAATTATTCTAATTTTTTTTTCGAAATTTTGGGCACATAATTTCTGTTTGTTTGGCTGAGGTAGCAGAAACGTACACCTTTGATGACCTCTCTTTCTGGTTCATGGCTTCCAAGGATTGAAAGCGATTTTCAAGAAATTTAATGAGGTCTTTGATTTTGTAGTTCTTTTAGATTACTGATCGTTCTCTCATATAGAATAATATAGAATAATATCTAAAAAACGCAAATATACATGTTCGGTCAGAACAATAAAGATAATTGTCATTTCTTTGTATATTATATTTTGTATTTCTATTTCATTGAATTAATTCCTTTACTTTGTTGCTCTACCTTGCCCTTGAACTGTATAAATTTAAAGTGCTTTTACACGGCGTCTATTTGTCATATGACTTGTCACATTTCCATGTGTAAATTCTATACACGTCGTGTAAACCCTTTCAAACATAACATGTGTATTTTCCATGTGTACAATACATATGACATTTTTCATTTAGAAGGTGTTCTATTTTGAAGTGCAAAGCAACTGACATCCTTTAATGCCAACTTGATATTTTGCTTTTTTTTGGTACCAAAAGCACTAAAAGCGTGGCAAAAACACTACGTTTGCACATTTGCATCAGCTGTGGTTGGCAATACCAACAACTGTGTGGCGGAAAAATTATATATTATAGATTATGTCAGATGTAATTACACATGTACGTTTGAAAGCAAAAATTATAAACCGTATGTAAAATGTCTATTTTGACAAACACATGAAATTACATATGTATGGGTTATCAAACTGACAAGTCATATGACACACACACACCGTGTAAAACCATTTTTATAATATACATAAGTACATACATGTTAACATGCATATAATCCTAACGGGAATGCAATTCTAAACTTCTACATTTTATACGTATTGCAAGTTGTTTTAAAATAATAAAGAATAGTAGTTCTTGGACAATCGAACAATAAAGTTACTTAGTCAAAATCAATTCTCGCTCGTTATTTCTTTTAATTTTTTTTTTTTTTTTTTTGCTTGTGCTCATACATTAAATTGGCGACCGTGACTGGACACTGTTAAATTAAAGTACTTAAAAAAATAATTAAAATTAAACTGTGTCCGACAATTAAAACAAAAAGAAATAAATTAGTCAAGTTCGAGTTAGACTCACACACGTAGGGTTCCGTACTATGTTTAGTACAACTTTAAAAAATTAAAGTTGTTAATTTTTTCATGTCTTATGAGTCACCCTATAATTTTAAAATTAAAGTCATAATTGCATCACTGTTGGAACACCCTTTTAATTTTAGCAATTTTTGTTATAGCGGCCATTGTAATACACTATCTATAGAAATATACATGCGCCTACCTATCGCGGTGCAAAAAATAAGGTAATATACGTGAAAAACATGTCACTGATGGAATACCCTTTAGATATTAGTAATTGTTACAGCCGCCGAAGTACAACATCTACTGTAAACATTTAATGAGTCTACCTATTACGGTTCAAAAAATAAGGCTATTTACGTAAAAATCATGTCGCTGTCGGAACACCCTTTAATTTTGTTATTTGCTATGGCGGCCATGGCAATTCTCTTCAATGCATATATCAAGAGTCTACCTATTACTAAAAAATAAGTTACTATACGTGAAAAACAAGTCACTGCCATAACACCCTTTAATTTTTAGCAATTGTCATAACGACCATAGCAACACATCTTCTATACAAATTGGAAGAGTCCACTTATTACGGTTAAAAAAAATATGTCGTTATACATGCAAATACGTCACTGTCGGAAAACCCTTTAAATTTTTATTGTTTTTATAGGGGTCATAGTAATACACCATTTTTTAGTGAAAATTTCAAGAGTCTATCTATTATGGTTAAAAAATTAGTCAATGTTTATGCAAATTACGTCACCGTCGACATACCCTTTAATTTTTACTATTTGTTATAGTGGCCATAGTAATACACCTCCTGTAAAAACTTCAAGAGTCTACTATTTATCGTTCAAAATTTAGGCCATATACATACATGCAAATCACGTAACTATCGGAACACCCTTTAATTTTTAGGTTTAATATTGTATACTTCCTTAAAACGAAAATATAGATTAAATTACTGTCTGCAAATTTTAAGTCGTTGCCTCCTATAGCTCAAAAAATAAAGACATAAACGCAAATAACACGTCACTTTAGGAACACCCGATAAGTTTTAGTATTTGATGCTATAGTGGCTACAGTTACACACCTTCTGTGAAAATTTCAAGAGTCTACCTATTATGGTTCAGAACTTAGGCCTTATACATGCAAACCACACTACTATCGGAACACCCTTTAATTTTTATTTTTATTTTTTTATAGTTGTTTATATAGTGAACTAAGTTTTAATTACTGTTTGTAAATTTCAAGTCTATACAGTTCACGAAATATACACCTATTCGTGAATAACACCTCTCTATCGGAAAACCCTATAAATTTTAGTATTTGTTGCTATAGCGGCAACAGGTATACATCATCTGTGAAAATTTCAAGAGTCTACCTATTACGGTTCCAGAAATAAAAGGCGCTGACAGACGGACAGACAAATTTAGTACAATCGACACATCAGTGGTACACTGGTACAATTTATGCTTTTTGGTACAATATCATATAAAATTTATTCAATAAATTTTTTAATTTAATAGTGTTTTTTTACACAAATAAACAGTTCTAATTTCATAGTTCTCCAACCCTGGCTAAAGCTAACTATTGTAAATGTGGCTTAAATCTAGTTTACGGCCACATCATAAAAGTGATTGTGTAAATTGGTGGCGACCCCTAATTTCGGAGTTACTCACCCCCAAAGTTTCTATGTACAGTATGGTATATCTTGAGTATTTCATGACGGAATGACGCAATATGGGGAATGGTAATTAAAAGTACTATCCAACTAAAGTAATAAAAAAATTGAACAAATTTTAAGTAAGTAAATAAATATTTTTATTTTTATTCTGCGACCGGTTACGCAGGAAATCTTTATTAAGCGTTGCCGGTGATGGTTACACCATAGAGAAGAAAATACTTGTGTCCGGCCGAAGGTCGGCTGTGCAGAAAATCTTTAGTTAGCGAAGCCGGTGTTTGTTATACCATTTTATGATGTGGTCGTAAAGTAGATTTGTTACTAGGTAGGCCTAGGTCACAAGGCCTTCTAGCCGATCTACAGCGTTTGAACGTTATTTCATCGCCTTAATCAGTTTCCAGTCAAAAGTTTTATAAAATACTAGCTGTGACTACACACGTTGTGTGCGTCCTGACACTATTTTGTTTAATTTTTCTAAGAAAGTAATCCACACTAAATTTTAAGAAACTTGCGTATTTACTTTATAAAAGGTACCCATCTCTGTATAAAATTCTAAAATTTATATAAAATTCTAAAATTTATATAAAATTCTAAAATTTATTTAAAATTCTAAAATTTACACAAAATTCTGAAATTCTAAAAAATTCTAAAATTCTAAAAAATATTGTAAAGCTCTGTTCAAGGTTTTTAAAACAGAAATCAAAAACAAATTTTATTCAATTGGCTATTTGACAGTTGTGCGCCATCTGTAGCGCAACCGTGTTTAAAATATCCCGCTTTCAATTCATATAATGCCATTATTTTAAAACAGCGCCATCTGTTGCGCACCCGTGTTTAAGATATCCCGCTTTCAATTCATATTTTTTCATTATTTTAAAACAGCGCCATCTGTTGGGCAACTGTGTTTTAAAAATATCCCGCTTCCAATTCATATTTTGTCATTATTTTAAAACAGCACCATCTGTTGCGCAACCGTGTTTAAAATATCCCGCTTTCAATTCATATAATGCCATTATTTTAAAACAGCGCCATCTGTTGCGCACCCGTGTTTAAGATATCCCGCTTTCAATTCATATTTTTTCATTATTTTAAAACAGCGCCATCTGTTGGGCAACTGTGTTTTAAAAATACCCGCTTCCAATTCATATTTTGTCATTATTTTAAAACAGCACCATCTGTTGCGCAACCGTGTTTAAAATATCCCGCTTTCAATTCATATAATGCCATTATTTTAAAACAGCGCCATCTGTTGCGCACCCGTGTTTAAGATATCCCGCTTTCAATTCATATTTTTTCATTATTTCAAAACAGCGTCATCTGTTGCGCAACCGTGTTTAAAATATCCCGCTTTCAATTCATATAGTGAGAAATTGTAAGGACTCTATGATGATTAGATGACTCTTTAATTATTCTTCCAAATAACTCCACACAGCTTTCTTTTTCGTACGCCAAAGATGTTGCCGTAAAATTTAGTCTGTTGTTATTTCACCTTGTGTTAGTTTTGAAAATCACTTGTTGTTGCAGTAGATGATTGGTCTGCTATAACCGGTCTTAGGATAATGGGAATAGAATGCCATCTGTCGTTGCCTGGAAACAACATTTTTAACTTAATGCCAAATTTTGGTACAATTGAACCTAATTTGGTACAATTTTATCATTGGAGCGGTACAATTTAAACATTGTCAGATCCCAACACTGGCTACGACTACAAACATATTATGAATAGAAAATGATTTTAGCCAGACTATGGCTAGACTATTTTGGATCATCATTGAACTAGACTATGATTTGACGGTTACCAAAGTTTTATTGTTTTTTTAATTAGATTTTATTCATACTATAACCATACAATTAATTTCTTTTGAAGAAAAAAAAAGAATATTCCTAATATATTCTAATGTTTATGACTGCTTTATTGTCCGTATTTCAAAGACAGCTTTTAGAAACATGTATTTTAGTGATTGCCATGAATTCATGCAAATTCTTCAGTGTGGGGTTATCATAAAAACATTAATTTTAGTACCTTTAGTGTAAAGATAATTATTTGAAATCGTGTATATTATTTAATACTTCTTTTATAGTAAAGCCTGAACTGTGCAACAAGTAGGTGTTGATTATTTATGAGCCACATAAAGACTTACACATTTACATACAACTATACTCACATATGTAACTTTGATCAGAATTATTATTAATGAACAAGAAAAACCATCCATTAAAAAATTACCAACAAACCAGTTGTAGCAGATTAATTTCCTTAAACTTGGGTAGAATCTGAAAACTTAATATGATTTGGTTTTAGGCCAAAAAATATATATACATAGACATATAACTAAAGCAGGAAGCATAAAAGTCTGTAATTAATTAGAAAATGCAAAAGAGTTTTAATAATATATCGTTGTCTGGTTTATGTTTAATTAGTCAAAGAATTAAGTGTGAAGTTGTAATTTATACCCCACCAAGTTGTAATTTCATTGCCATCATAAACTTTTTCTTATTTTGTATGAAATTTTATATTATTTTTTTTTCTTTATTTATATGTTTTTCTTTGCTGCTCTTTAATACTTTTTTATAATTTTATCTCTTATAGATAAATTAAAAATCTTTTTGTTCTTTTTTTTCATTTTATATTTAATGCTTGGCTCCTGCTATACACGATCATCTTTGTTATCTTTTTATTATATATTTTCTATATGATTAGCATCAAATCACGTTTTCAATTACAATTTAATTAAATGCTAAAAACAACAGTAAATAGAAATTTAATTGAAATTTTTAATAGATAAAATTCAATAGAGAACATTAATAAATTTCAAGAAGAAAAGATAGATAGAGAAAGAGAACACACAGTAAATAATTAAAAGATGTAGAAGATATAAAATATATTTTATTTTTAAGCAGCAGCCGGTAAAAACGTTTATAAAATACTAGCTGTGACCACACACGTTGTGTGCGTCCTGACACTATTTTGTTTGATTTTTCTAAGAAAGTAATCCACACCAAATGTTAAGAAACTTGCGTATTTACTTTTTAAAAGGTACCTCTGTATAAAAGAGGTAAAAAGGTATCTCTGTATAAAATTCTAAAATTTATATAAAATTCTAAAATTTATATAAAATTCTAAAATTTATATAAAATTCTAAAATTTATATAAAATTCTAAAATTTATATAAAATTCTAAAATTTATATAAAATTCTAAAATTTATAAAAAATTCTAAAATTTATATAAAATTCTAAAATTTATATAAAATTCTAAAATTTATATAAAATTCTAAAATTTATATAAAATTCTAAAATTTATATAAAATTCTAAAATTTATATAAAATTCTAAAATTTATATAAAATTCTAAAATTTATATAAAATTCTAAAATTATATAAAATTCTAAAATTTATATAAAATTCTAAAATTTATATAAAATTCTAAAATTTATATCAAATTCTAAAACTTATATAAAATTCTAAAATTTATATAAAATTCCAAAATTTATATAAAATTCTAAAATTTTTATAAAATTCTAAAATTTATATAAAATTCTAAAATTTATATAAAATTCTAAAATTTATATAAAATTCTAAAATTTATATAAAATTCCAAAATTTATATAAAATTCTAAAATTTTTATAAAATTCTAAAATTTATATAAAATTCTAAAATTTATATCAAATTCTAAAACTTATATAAAATTCTAAAATTTATATAAAATTCCAAAATTTATATAAAATTCTAAAATTTTTATAAAATTCTAAAATTTATATAAAATTCTAAAATTTATATAAAATTCTAAAATTATATAAAATTCTAAAATTTATATAAAATTCTAAAATTTATATAAAATTCTAAAAATTATATAAAATTCTAAAATTTATATATAATTCTAAAATTTATATAAAATTCTAAAAAATATTGTAAAGCTCTGCTCAAGGTTTTTAAAACAGAAAACAAAAACAAATTTTATTTAATTGGCTATTTGACAGTTGTGCGCCATCTATTGCGCAACCATATTGAAAATATCCCGCTTTCAATTCATTTTGTCATTATTTTAAAACAACGCCATCTGTTGCGCAATCGTTTTTAAAATATTCCTCTTTTAATTCATATTTTGTCATTATTTTAAAACAGCGCCATCTGTTGCGCAACCGTATTTAAAATATCCCGCTTCCAATTCATATTTTGTCATTATTTTAAAACAGCGATATCTGTTGCGCAACCGTGTTTAAGATATCCCGCTTTCAATTCATATTTTGTGATTATTTTAAAACAGCACCATCTGTTGGGCAACTATGTTTTAAAAATATCCCGCTTCTAATTCATATTTTGTCATTATTTTAAAACAGCGCCATCTGTTGCGCAATCGTTTTTAAAATATCCCGCTTTTAATTCATATTTTGTCATTATTTTAAAACAGCGCCATCTGTTGCGCAATCGTTTTTAAAATATCCCGCTTTTAATTCATATTTTGTCATTATTTTAAAACAGCGCCATCTGATGCGCAATCGTTTTTAAAATTCCCGCTTCTAATTCATATTTTGTCATTATTTTAAAACAGCGCCATCTGTTGCGCAACCGTGTTTAAAATATCCCGCTTTCAATTCATATTTTGTCATTATTTTAAAACAGCGCCATCTGTTGGGCAACTGTGTTTTAAAAATATCCCGCTTTCAAAAAATAAAAGATGGCTTAAAGTACCTGCAGTACCTTTAAATCGTTAAAGATTGCTCTTGGTGAGATGGAAAAAAACTATCCTATATTGGAATTAGGATAACAAGGTACCTCCTCAAAAAATTTTGTTTAAATCCATTGAGTGGTTTTTACGTGATGCGAACACAAACAGAAAGACAGACATAAAATAAGTTACTATTCTATTATATGTAAAGATTGATATGTTTAAAACATGGTTTGATCTTATGTTGAGATGTTTCGAATCTCTTAGCGGTAAAAATAGTCGTCACGTGCTCTTGTACACTAAAAAGTTTACTTCATGCATGAATAAAGTGCTGAAATAAGTTTGATGCTGCTTACGGAATAAAATTGCTATTGAAAAAATTGTAAAATCCTTCCCATTATTTTTGAACAGACCTCGTATGGCCGCTACTCAGATACTGAACAATTTGCTATTTTTAGATTAAAAGCTTAAATGCAATAACTTTGCAACTACCGTCATATTTTTAAGATTATTTCACGATCTAGGCATTATGCATGTTTTCAGACAGTCCTCGCAAATTTCAACATTCATGAATTAAAATTTATCTTAAAGATAAAAACACAAATTGCTTCAGAAATATTTTGATTTAAAGCTGATAAAAAATTACAACTTTATACAAACTAATTTAAATTTACACTTGAGGAATTTCCAAAAAATACAAGTAAAAGACCATACTACTGCCATATAAATTTGTTCTTTATCTTCTGAAACATTTATTCTGTCAATAATTTTTTTAATTAATTTTTTACACTTCACTTTTATTGTTGCGGTTTAATCAATGTTGCTTTGAAAGTCTGCAAAAAAAAGCAAACTATTCAAGCGGCGCTCTTATAAACATAAAGTTTATCGATCTGATATCAAAAGCGCAATTGTGTGAATTATTATAGGAAGCAATAAGAAAATATAATGTTCAAATAGAACTTATCACAATGAAATGTAAACGTAAAAATTAATAAAGAAATACACCGTGCTTTTAAAAGATATATTTATCGATAACAAAAATAAAAAACAAATTAAATCAAAGTCAATAATTTATTTCTGTTAAAGAAAACTTAAGTTGTTAATTATTTTGTAAAGATCTTTAAGGCGTTGAGTAAAACTTATTATTAAAAAAAAAATAATAAATCGATAAATACAAATAAATATTTGAAATTAGGCCTAAGTTCGTTATATTCCCTCTAAGTTGAAAGAATATTAACTGCAAATTAGGTGATTAATTTCAAACAAAAAATGAGAAAATTTTATTTTTTAGATGCTAGCAGCATAGAAGGCGTTTTCTTAGAGAGAATATAATGAACTTAAGCCTAATTTCAAACATTAATTTGTATGTTAATAAATATAGTTCGATTAATAAAAATTTAAATATTCAATATGAAATTGATAAATAATAAATAAATTTAACGTATAAAAACTTGTAATCGATAGATTTAATTTAGAGATTTATTTATTTATTTCCTTACTCAGTCATAGACACAGTAACTTTCACAGGCTAACAACTCAAATCTAAAGTTAGCAATTACACACTGTGTAATTTATTAAGTCATGGCAAAATAGCCGTATATGGACACCACTACGTCATAAAAGACCAAAAAAAAGACCCCTGTCTACCAGTTGGGGCCTCGATGTCATTTTTGCAAAAAAATTATCATTTACTCAAGCTCATGTTTTGCAAACCGTTTGGAATTTTGATATATTCTCTGAGGCAAAGTTGTAGCTCTTGTCATAAAGAACAAAAATTGTTAACATATAAAATCAAAAAAACTTCATCTTCAAGGTCAAAATCGCAAAAAACTTTAAAAAATTCAATTTTTTTTACCTTTTTTCCCCTGTTCAGGTCCATAGGTAGCAAACTTTCAAAATTCAAGGAAACAATCAACTACAAAAATGAACCCAAGATCTCAATAAACAACTTTCTAGAACATATGAACTTCCTAGGAATGATTCTTAACACCAAAAATATATTATTTTAAACACGGTTGCGCAATAGATAGGGCTGTTTTAAAATAACCCAAAATATGATTTACCACTGCCAAATAGCCAATTGAAGAAAATTTGTATTTGATTTTTATTTTTACTTTGTGAAATTACATTGTTATTAAAATATTGTAAATACCTTTTTACATAGCTTTATAGTAATTTTTGGAATTTTAGTATTTTATATAAATTTTAGAATTTTATCCAGGGATGGGTACCTTTACATAAAGTAAATAGGTAAGAGTCTTAAAATTTGGTGTGGATTTACTTTCACAGGAAAATCGAACAAAATATTGTCAGGAAGCACACAACGTGTGCGTTGGAATCAGGTACCTTAGTATGCTGATTCCAATATTGGATTATTATTTTATTTCCAAGAGAAAGTAGAGAAAAAGCAGTGAAAGTATGCTGATTCTTTATACCGATTTAAAGGTACTGCATATTTGAAGGCATCTTTTATTTTTGAAAGCAAAATATGAATCTAATCGTTTTAGTATATTTCATTTCATTTTCTTTTTTTTTTATTTAGAATTTTTTACATTTTTAAAGAGAATTTTTGCAAATTTTAAAGAATATTGGGAATTTTTTTATATAAAAAAAATTGCTTAAAGAAAACTTGTTTAGTTCAGATATTTTCTAAAAACAGTTTTATGATCCAATAAAAATTGTTCGTATAGATGACAATTTTCAACAGATTATTTTTTTACTATATTTTGTGTAAAAAAATTTTTTTTTCGAATAATATTTTTTTTAAATCAAAAAATTTATTTTTTTTGGAATAAAAAAATTTTAATTTTATAAAAAGGAATTTGATTCCATTTTTTTTTTTTTGGGAATCAAAAACAATTTTCGAAAAAAAAAATTGTCAAATCCAAGCTAGATTTATCTTACTAGGTAATATCGTCCGCCATGATGATTTAGTAGTTCGACGTGTCAAAAGTTCTATGTGTTTAGAAATTTTAGTGTGCAGTAGTGCCAACGCAATAACACAAATACACGCCTTCTCAATTTACTTCTATGTTTTTTGACATTTCGAACTACAAGACATCAATAAAATGCTATGTTGTTCTTGTATTGTTGTATTTGTGTAGAGACGCCACTACCTAGTAATATAAATCTTGTTCAAATCAATACAATATTTTTAACTCGGTGTAAAATTTTCTGTAAAGTATATTTTCGTTTTCGATTAATATTTTCTTCTTAACAGTATTTTTTGTATCATTTCGAAATTTTTCGGGTTTTTTTATACAGATAATATTTTTCAAAAATAATTTTTGTATAAATAAAAACTTTCTGCTGCAAATCTTTTGTAACCGATAAAATATATATGTAATTTATGCCATCCATATAGTTAAAAATTTCTATACAACTATTCTGTGTAACTTAATTTTTAATAAAAATTTCATATTGTTTAAATAGTCATATCCAGAAAAGTTTTCTATACTGAAATTTTTATATTTTCTATAAAGAAATTTTAATATAAGTATATTTTTTTTTATTTGTTTAAATAAATCTTTCTTTTTCCTCATGATATTTTATAGAGAGTTTATTTATGATAAAAATACAAAATAAATTCTAAAATTTAAAATAAATACAGATGAAATTTTAAGTCAAGCTTAAGTTCATTTTATTCTTTCTAAAAAAAAAATAATTTAAATTTTAAATGAGGTGATTAATATTAAAGAAAAATTGTGATAAATTTAATTTTTGACACCAGCACATTGCAATTCATTTTCTAGACAGCTACGTCCGTCATCAGCACTCTTTGTATCTTTCTACAAAAATTGCTTTCATTGCTAACCAAAGTTTGGCTAAAACAACAACAAATATAAGGTGGTAAATAGTTTAGTAGAAATATTAAAAAAAGATGATAGCTTTAGTGGTGGTAGTGGTAGACTTCGTTCTCACGAACTGACGATTGATGATAGAATACAGTTTTTCTCGTAATCCTTTATCTGAGTTTGGTTGGTTAAATAGATGATGTCTACAATTAAATACTACCCAAAGTAGATAGATAGATAAATAGATAGATAGATAGATAGATAGATAGATATCTATACGAAGAGTGCTAATGACGGATGTAGCTGTCTAGAAAATGCATTCCATTCTGCTGGTGTCTAAAATAACCCTTTCCCAATTTTTCTTTAATATTAATCACCTCATTTGTAATTTAAATTATTCTTTCTTAGAGAGAATAAAACGAACTTTAGCTTGACTTCAAATTTCATCTGTATGTAAAATAAATAGTTGGACTAATATAATTATAAAATATTCAATATTTGAAATAAATAAAATAAGACCCTGTAACATATATTTTAGTCTTCTGCAGGATATTTGACTACTATAAAAGACCACTAACAAAGGGAGCGCATTTCTTACTAAAAAAATTATATTCAAAGAACTTAATAAACAACGGTATTTTATCGAAAATTCGATAATTTCGAATTATTGAATTTTCGATAATTTTCGAAAATTTATCAATAATTTTTTTTAAATGTGGTTACTTTCAAAAATTTATTTCTTTTTATTAAAATCAAAAGATTTTAATTTTTTTCTCATAATATTATCAAAACCTTAACAAGTCTTTTCACTCATTTGAGATTTGCTTATTCATAGCCTAATTTTATTTCTAAATTACAAGCCAGCTTTAAACTGTTTTTGGTAAACTTTTACTAAGATACAAATGAGACTTTCAAATTCATAACTAAATTAAGGCACGTGGCCAGAAAATCACTTTATTTTTGTGAGTTGCCTCCGCTTAGATATTTTAAACCTGTAAATGCAATAACAAAAAAACCTCCACATTCACGTTGTCAAAGTCACCAATTTAATGAACCCTAAAAAAATATAGAAGTTCAACTCCAACAACAACAATATTTCCTGCATAGAAAAATTATAAAAAAATATAATGCAAAAAAAGTATTAGTAGTTTTAGCAAAAATTAAATCGTGACTATAAAAAATACTACAAAAAAAATAAATAATCGCCCTCAATAAACAAAGGAGTTGTTGTTTTTTTTTTTTTTTTTTTTGGAAAACGATTCTCCTAAATAAACCGCAATTGAACAACAACAATAAACAGTTGCCAAAAAAAAAACAGTTTTTCCAACAACAACAATCGAATAAAGTTCAAGAATAAAGAAAAAGAAAAGGCAGCAACATGAAAAGAAGGTTTATTTCGGTTTCAGCTGCAATTCCTTTTGCCAAATTTAAAACATGCAGTTCAGCTGTAGACCAAAATTTAAATTTACAAGAAATAATATATTTTGCATTCGTCTTAAAAGCTGCAAAGAGTGAGTGAGACACTGCAGAAAGAAAAAAAAAATAATAATAAAAAACAATGGCGCCCATTGACGACAAGCAATTGTAGCAAACAGAATCAGAGGGAAAAAAACGAGAAGGAAACTAAGATGCTCCTCAATATGATACGGTCACTTATCATAAACCAATATATATATATCAGATGTGAGCAAATTGCTTCGAAATGAAAAGGTCAATTAGAACTACATATCTTCTACACACAAAGAGTGCCTCGATAGATGGATTCGTATTCTATCTGTCTTGAAGTTGTTGCGGGTTCTATTCCCGCCAAAAACTCGGTGTGTTTTTATCAGTCGATGTATTTCCGAAACCTAAGATTCGCAGATATCTGCAATTGTTATGACCGCTATAATAACAAATGACAAAACTATAAAAAGGAAAGAAATTAAGAGGAACTTGGGTAAGGTTAGGTTAAGAAGGATTGTCCAAGAAATAGCACATCTACTCGGAGAGTCCATTGTGATTCCCTTCAGCTAACTAAAGCTAAGAAAACAAAAGGAAAATGAGAGGTCTATAAGCGTCCTGCTACCTATCACTCAGCCACCCGATTTCCTTTATAAAGCGACGACATCTTCGATTTTACACCGCGTGGCGTCTAAGAGGCGATCGAGAAATCTCTCACTCAGCCATCTAAGTTTGCGACTTTGTAATACCGGGCAATGACACACGATGTGCGCCACAGTTTCCAACTCCTCCTCGTCCGCGCACATCCTACAAAGGTCCGATGTACCGGCAACCCATTTACTGATTCTTGCCCTAGTGGCGCAGTGACCAATGATCACACCTAACGCGACTCTCAAAACTTTCCTGTCTAAACCCAGAAGTAACTTCCATTACGCAGTGTATATTCTGAGCCAAATTTCCCGTGACACTCTGTAATCCCTCCTTACTTCCCAATACAGGTTGGTTCTTTCAACTAATAAGTCAGATATAATCCTATAATCGTGGCTAATCAGTTGCTTAACGGGACCGGTTGGAGTTTTAACATATTCTAGGAGAGAGAACTGAGACAGATTTCACCAGGGCGATGGCCTTGAAGGTGATCAGTTATCACAGATCACAATACTTTGTGATAGATCTTAAATCAAACCTTAACCTGTTTGTGTAGTGCCAGCTATTATAATTTTAGCCCCTACTTTCAGATAAATCTTTCATTTGTTAGCACTTATAGAACAGTGCTAACAAATGACGCCGCAGGGCAATTAAAAAATCAAACATTAATTTTGCTCGAAGTATTTTACACGTCATTACGTAATTTTAGATTTTTTATATGTATATTCTTTTAAAAAATAATTAAAGCCATGTAACCTTATCACTTTTATTCGCACCCTAATGTCTCTTAACCGCCAGAAACCATTTGACTGATGACTGATTTCGATGTCAATACAAAACAAAGCTTAAACGAATTTGTTAAACAAATTGAGCCTTCTCATGTATTTTTGCAATTTTATTTTATTATTGCTTTTATGTTCAAATCAAACAAAAAATGTCAAAAATATGTCAAGTTGAATGTCAATGTAAGTGACAGTTTTACAAAGACGAAAGAAGCAATTAATGTATAAATAACAGAAAGGCGGCAAGTAATTTAATAAAATAAACGATGACCGAAGTTGGTGCTGAAAATAAAGATTTAGATGACGTTTCGAGCAGCCTTTTTGAAAAGAAATGGACCAATGATGTCATCACTCTGAAATACATAACAAACTTTCACTCTTTGTACACGAATTTTCGAGCCAGCAGATGAGGTAATTTTGATGGATGCCATAGCAGAGCATCGCGCCATCATGTTTAAACAACAAAGTTTGGGTAGATACTGGATTAGTATTAAATAAAAGCGAATGTTGAGAGAAAACAAATAAACAAATAAACAGTAGCTTTCATTGCTAAACGAAGGTTGGGTACAGCAACAATAAATATAAGGTGGTAAATATTAAAGAAAAAATATTAAAAAAGAGGGAAGCTTTAGGTAGTGGTAGACTCCGTACGCACCAACTGACAATTGATGATTTAATACAGCTTTTCTCGTATTTCTTTATCTGAGTATGATGTTTACAATTAAACACTACCCAAAGTAGATAGATACGAAGAGTGCTGATGACGGACGCAGCTGTCTAGAATAGAAAATGCATTCCATTCTGCTGGTGTCTAACATTAAATTTTCCCAATTTTTCTTTACTATTAATCACCTAATTTGTAATTTGAATTATTCTTTCTTAGAGAGAATAAAACATTCTTAAGCTTGACTTCAAATTTTATGTGGGTGTCATAGCTTCCTCAGAAAAGATGATTTTTCGTCCAAATTCGATATTCGACTCCAGCTTTTGTTAAACCCTAACTGAGAAGCCGTTAAGAAGCGTCCAGCGATTATTTTTGGTTCGCATAAAGAATGATACAATATTTTAGACATAAAAAACTGTCATTGTCAAAATATTACTTGCATTCCGATCACCATTGCATTAAATTTCCTTCATAACAATAACAGAAATGTTCAAATTGTCTTGATGTTTTCAAATGAAAAATCTGTTTTAAGCCCTTAAAAGAATATTTACGAAATTAAACTGTAACATGACACTACCGACACTAAATAAAGTACTTAATGCCACTTAATTTTAAAACACAAGACACAATTTAATCTCGGTCTCTTTCCCCCCTTAAACCAATAAAAAAAATAGAAGAAAATGTCTTGCAACAACAACTTGACGTCTTGCGTCCACCACAGACGTTGGGGGTGATATTGTATTGCATTGCAGTGAAAGAAAGTATACGCGATTGTCTGTTTTTTGTTATTGTTTTTCCACTTTATTGCAGTTTGTTTTTAAGTGTCGTGGCACATTGATGACAATTCAACACTTAAATATTAACGAAAAAAAAAAAACAGACACTGAACAGCTGGACAAACGGTCAATCTGCCAGTTAAACAAGCAATTGTTGAAAATTTATTATTTTTAATGATTTGAAAAGTTTTGACCTGAAAGGAATTCAAAGTGGCGACGAACAATTCAAAAAAATCCGTTTTGTGTTGCAACAGCAGACTGGAATAACTGAATAAAATGAAAATGGAAGCAAAGAAAAGTAGAATTAAAAATATATCTTGTTATAAAAAGAAAAGAGGAACAAATATTTAAAAAAGAAAATTAAAGCAACTCAGAGAGCTTTGTTTGAATGGTTAAGTATCGTCTTAACATTTTCCCAGGGTATTTGAACCAGATTTTTTGTAAAAAAAATATTTTTGTTAAAGTTTTGTATTTTGAAAAAAAAAATGTTCATTGGGAAAATTTTAATTTTTTATCTTTTTTGCTGAAACACAAATAAAAGCTCAGTTATTAGTTAAATTTTCAGTAAATATTTCTTTTCTAATTTGTGTAAATTTTTTTTTTTTTCTTCGAGAGCTACGGAATTTTTGGTCAATTTCGTTTTATAAAATTTTCATATTTGCTATCAGACCATTAATAGGCTGTGGCTAAAGTATAACAAGACTGTAACTAAAATGTCATTAGGCTATCACTAGACTATGGCCAAAATATTGCCTAGACAAGGCTATAACTAAGCTATGACTAGGCTAGGAATAAGAAATCTCTCTCCGAAAACTAGAAATCTCTAGTTTTTAGACTTCACTTTGAGTAAACTATAAGTAAAATCTGGATTAACTATTGCTGGACAATTACTAAAATATAGTTACTTTATGACTGTGACTGTGTTATAACTCTGCCATAACTGGACTATAACTATGCCAAGACTATTTGAGGGTAAAGCTATGACTAGACTTCCACTATGACTATAGCTAGACTATGACTAAACTTTGATTTTACTATGACTATACTATGGATAGACTATGAGTGGACTATACTGTGGTAAGACTATGATTCGACACGATCGCGGTATGGGCAGGCTGTGACTAAGCCAAGACTGAATAAGCCTGTGACTAATGACGAGAATTTGAGTACACTATTAATATACTTTGCGACTAGGAAAAGGCTACGGCTAGACTAGGAATAGACTGTGGCCACAGTATGACTAGGCTATGAATAAACTATGGTAAGACGCAATGGACAGACCATGACTAGGCTAAGATTATTTCACGAAAAGACTTGGGTAGGCTTTGACTATAATATAGCCAGCTTATTACTAGACTATGGGTATGACTAGAAACGACCACACCATCGACAGACTATTACTAGGTCAATACTATTCTATGGTAAGACAATCAGTATTATTCGGCTAGACTATAGCCAAACTTTATCTAAGATTTTGACTAGACTATGGTAATACACTGCAACGACAATGACTATATTACGACTAAATTGAGACTAGAGTTTTATTATACTGCTTTACATAGTAAACTATGACGATGAATAGCACACGGCTAGACTATGACTATATATATTTATATATAGTTTAGCAAGCTATACTAAAAATAGACTATGTAAACACTCTGAAAAGTTAGTGTCTAAGACTAGACTATAACTAGAACATGAGTATATTATGACTAGACTGTTATTATGCCATGCTTAGGACATGGCTAGACTATGCCTAGATGATGGCTAAACTATAACTAGACTATTACCAAAGCATGTTTAGACTTTGACTAGTCTTCAACTAGACTATGAGTAGACTATATCTAAATTATGATAAGGCTATGAATAGACTAAAAATATTACAGTAAGACTATGATGAGATGCGTCTACATTATGGACAGTCTATGATCAAGTCAAGACTATATAATGTTAGAACTATAGGTAAACTTCAACTATACTATAGCTAGACTATGACTATGACTGGTAAGATAGTGACTAGGACTGGACTATAACTAGATTATAGCTACACTGTTATTATGCAATGCCTAGGCCACGGCTAGACTATAACTATACTATTACCAGAATATGTTTAGACTGACTAATCTTCCATTACACTATAATTAAACTATATATAGACTATGATAACGCTATGAATAGACTTTTAAAAAATTACAATAAGACTATGCTGAGATCCGACCACATTATGGACAGACTATGATTAAGTCAAGACTATATCATGTTAGAACTATATGTAAAATTCAACTATACTATAGCTAGACTATGACTAGACTATGGTAACACTCTGGTAAGATAGTGATAAGGACTAGACTATATCTATAATATGACTCGTTTATAACTACAATGTTTTTATGCTGTGACTAGACGATGGGTAGATTATGACTAGATTATAGCTAGACTGCAGCTGGACTATGACTAGCCTCCAATAATACGATGACTTAAATGTACTACCACTATGTCTGAACTATGATTAGACTGTGACTGGAAAAACGCTAGCCAATGAGAAGACTATAACAAGACTAACTAGGCTATGATCTAGAATAACCTATGGCTTTATTCTGAGTAGCCTATGACTGGAGTATAACTAGTCTATTCAGACTACGATTACACTGCAAATTATAATTAAATTTTAAATGAAATTTGTTCTCATTATATAATGACAAGAATTCAAGAGAACTATAATTTAGCTATAGCTAAACTATAAATGGAACAGAGTGTGAAGTGGAAATGACCCGACTGATAATTTATCGACAAAATTTTAATTTGGATGCCGATTTTTATTCGGTAATTTTTCTGTTTAAATATTGTGGCTTTAAATTTTCCCACACTATTAATTTTTTTCAAATCGTTTATTTTCAATGAAACGTAACTATACTTTGGTTCTCTTATGCATCTACTCTGAATTTGTTTTGTTACATTTTTATTTATTTATTTGTTTATTTAATATTTTTTAATGGAATGTTACACTTATAATTGAAACTGGTTTTGCGGTTTGTAAGCACAAACAACAGAAAACAAGTATACGACTGCAAGATTAATTACAATCCCATTGTATTTTTATAACTCAACCCCACCCCCGCTCGAGGTCACTAGCCCCCTGCCGTTAAATGATGCTTGCAAAAAAAAATAATATTTTTTTTTCTCTTAAACCACATGTTGAAATATTAAATAAATTTATTTACTTTAAAGTTTATTTAACTTAATTATGAATGTCACCAAGAAACCCAAACAGTATTTTCAATATAAAATTTAATATATTTTTCTTGGCAGAGGTTTTAAAGAATTTTAAATAGTTTTATTAACAAGTTTTTATATAGATATTTCCGGTTAAATGAATTATTTAAATAAAACAAAAATTAACAAATTGTTGTTAACAAATAATTATTTAATGTTTTTAAAATACTTTGACAATTATTTTTTTCTACTAACATCAAAATTCCATTAAAACTTATGTGTTGTGTTAGAATCAACAAAAATAATTTTAAAAAATTATACCAAAATCTTTTAATTACGTTTCTGTTGAATTTCTTTTAATGGGCATAAATACCACTCACATGAGTGTTCTTTTGTTTCAGGCATTAAATCTTTTTAAGCCGATAAAAAAGCCACCAGGTTGTTTACCCCCCTCCACTATTAAATTACTTCATACTGAATGACATTATTAATACCAATGACCGACCGTTCAATTTTTTTTGAGCAGTTAATTATAATGGTTTTTTAAAGTTTATAAATACAAAAAAATATTTTTTTAATCCTCTTAAACAAATAACAAATTGTATTTGTTTTTATGAACAACAACGTGGTCAATTGATCAAAAATTGCTGTCAGTTCTTTTTGATTTGTTTCATAATTTCATACCTTTCATTTGTGGTTCTTTTTTATAAAATGACTACATTTTATGACACGAATTAAAAAATATTAACTTTTACACTTTAAAGCTTTTAATTACGCGCATTAAAAAAAATCCAATGTGAACAACACTGAAAACAGATATTTTTTTTAACACATTGCTATATTTAATGCAATGTCCTGCCTTTGACGCCAGACAAATTTATTAATTTTCATATCCATCACTTCACTTATTTTCACCTTTCTTGCAGTTAAATATGAGAGCGGTTGCAGCATGACTTTAACCAGCCAGTAAAGAAATTACAAACAGTTTTTGAAACCAAAAACATGTGTTTGGGTAAAAATGTAACCCCCTATTGTTTTCCCTACAATGTCTGTCCGAAATGGCAATAGGTCATCGAATAAGCTATCACAAGGCATATTTAATAAGGTGATAGCGTAAGGGAGAGGAAATATCAGCAAAAATTTTTTTGAATTTTTTTTATATGGATTTTGACAGTAATATCTATTTTATTCTCTCTTAAAATACCTGATTAATGTCAAAATCCATATAAAAAAAATTTTTTTAAAATTCTCTTTAATATTAGCTTCGCCTTGTGCAGTCACCTGGTTAAATATGCCTTGAGCTATAACACCAAATATTAAAAATTAAAGACTGTCCCGAAAATGATGAGAAATTTTAGTAAAGGGTGTTTTTTATAGAGGTATAAAACATTAAGTTGGCATGCCTTTTCAAGATGGTGACCGATTTAACAGCTGTCAAGTGATTTATTCTCAGTTTGGTTTGGCAATTCATCATGAACAGAACAACGCTTGCAAATAGTGCAATTTTAGATAGATTTATTGAAAGACAAGTTTGGTGACCGCCTAATTTCACGTTTTGGACCTGTGAATTGGCCTCCAAGATCTTATGATTTAACACCGCTAGACTACTTTCTGTGAAGCTATGGAAAGTCATTGGTCTATGCGAAAAAGCTACAAACGCTTGACCATTTGGAAGACAACATTCGCCGTGTTATTGCCGATATACGGCCACCAATGTTGGAAAAAGTCAGCGAAAATTGGACGTCCAGATTGGACTACATCCGCACCAGCCGTGGCGGTCATATGCCAGAAATAATATTTAAAATGTAAATCATTGTCAATCGAATAATCCATCGTTGTTTTATAGCAACTTAAAGTTCTATACCTCTATAAAAAACACCCTTTATATGGCTTAATCTTAAACCGTAATAGGCAGATATTTGAAATTTGCTCAGAGCGTGACTATGTCTGCTATAACATTTAGTAAAAACAATTAAAGCTTAAACATTGTTCCCATTGGAAGACGTAAGTGTAACGTATATGGGTTTATCTTTCGAACTGTAACAAAACGATAAATAAAATTTTTAAAAACAAAACTGTAATGGCTTAAACACATAGACGACCGTGACTACACTGCACAGTGGGGCAGAATCACAATATTTTGGAAATAACCTAGTCATTTATAAACGGTTAGGCTGCTTGATCCAAAATTTTACATGAGCATATCAGAGGAGTAGCTGAACTTAAGTTTTAAAGCTGGGTACCACAGAGCCTCCAGGGGTGGCGCTATGTGGTCTCAAAGTTGCGAACCTCATACCTGAAAATTATTTTACAGCTTGACATTTCTGCAGTTTTATTCTGATTTTTTAAATTTATACATAGTCTTGTCAAAATGGTATCCAAATATGTAAATACAAATTTAAAATGATTGAGTTTTAAGCATTTTAAGAAATAAAACTTTTGATTTTTCGCTACACTGGTCCAATTTTTTCAAAATATTGAGTACAATTTTTACCAAATTTTTTAAAATTTGTTATCTTTGTTAGCGAGCCAAATTCTAAATATTTTTGATCAATTTGAAGATTGTATCTTTACTACACTGCTACAATCGTTGGCTACAATCGTCGCCGCCCAGAGAGCATGCGTGTTTGTTTGGAAATGCATCACTGTGCTGCATCTGATACGCATATATGATTATTTTGCGATGCCGATGCAAAACAGCTAATGTTGATACTTAATTGATGCCCAGAGAAAAATAAATTATATTTTGTTTAAAATTTCGAACGCTTAAACATTAGAAAAATTAATTTATTTCTTGATTTAGATGAAAGCAAAAATTAAATAAAATTCTTCCATATCTCATCGAACTCTTATTAATAGATTGGAAAATTTTACAGCAAATTAAATTCTAAAAATTTATAAATAAATATAATTATACAAAATAAAATTAATAGAGAACAAATAAAAAATACTCACTCATCCATTGCATCAGCCATTTTTGTGATGCTTGTTTGAGGTTTGTTTGTCCATCATCTATTTCAGTGATGCATTATAGACATTTGCAGTGATGCCAAATGATGCATTTTCTAACGTACTGAGCATCAGATGCAGCTCAGCGATGTATTTCCGAACAAGCCTGTAGTTTGATAATCTAGCCATTAGGCCAAAAATTAAATGTAAGAAATGTAAAAATTTAAGTACGCAGCTCGACAGACAACAAAATTCTGCATCTTTTGCTTGAGATTTGTCGTTTTGGGTCACTGTTAAAATCAGGAAAGTTTAGTAAATTGCAAACGTTTTTATTGCCTCTTTACGATTTTGAGAGATTTGCAATATTTTTTTAGAACTAAACGAACATATTTTAACCGCTAGTTTATTTGAAATTTTTATGATAAATGTCGATCGAAATTAAAACAAAAATATTTTTTTCTTCACTTTTTTGTAAAAAAAAAGTAAGAGTGAACCTTAAAATTTTATATATCACTATAAAATTTGCTATCACTACTGTTAGGCTGTACAAAAATACGTTTCGTATTTTTGCGCCATTTGTTTTTTTTGGCGATTTTTTGCAAATTTCACTTTTTCTGTTTTTGCTCATCTTGCATATGGAGATACTCGTACAAGTAAGAAACCTTTTTGTCAGTCATAAAATATTGTTGGTTTGTAAGTTGTTTTAAATAAATTAGCAGTTATTATTTAAAATAAAATTTATTGTTGCTAACATAAATAAGTTATTACCATACATATAATAAAACTGTGATTTTCTGGCTGTCTCTCTGTTTGTGTTCGCATCACGTAAAAACTATTCAATGAATTATAATAAAATTTTATGGAGAGGTACCTTAGTATTGTGGTTCAAATATAGGATATTTTTTTGCTGTAAAAATATATCATTACCAAGAAAGAGAGAGTACAAGTTGTACAAGTACGCAATTTTAACCATTCAATAGTACTGCAAACTTGGCCGTAACTTTTATTTATCTCAGCGCTAAATTTAAAACACTATTTACAGTACTCTACAAAAATTTTGTTATTTTATATACATTTTGGAATTTTATATAAAGCCTATGTTTCTGAGTAATTATCCAGGGACGGGTACCTTTATTTAAAGTAAATGCAAAAATCATATCTGAAGCACTATAAAAGTCTTAAAGTGGATTACTTTAGAAGAAAAATAAGGACGCTGACGAATCGGCGGGTATAGCTAGTTATGAATAAATAAATTATTTTCAGATAAATTAAATACTATAAAGTTATAAATTACCAAAATGTCTATTATTAATAATTGGATTGGTCAGACACCTTTTCTTCGACATAAAAGCTTAAAAATGCAAATTTTTTTTAAAAATTATCAAAAAGTAAAATTTCAAAAAAATTCACATGGACGTTTTGCGGCATTGAATATCTCCCCTCCCAGCCCATTAAAACTACAAAAATTTATTTGTATGGTATTAAGGCGTATGTAATCCATTTCTTTTAATAATTACATTATTTTTGCAAATAATATTTTATGGCACCACCCATAAAAGGGGGCGGGGAAAGACATGGCATTTTTTTAATCTCAGCTAGTGAGACAGAGGTTTAAGTTCAAAACTTTATTTCAGCCACAATACTTTTCTAGTTCAGGGTTGCCTGATTTATTTCTATTTGTTCCTTTTAACAATGTCTCTTCTTTAAAAAGTTACTGAATCTTTATAGCAACTTGTTTAGGCCTTATACTATCCTCAAACGGACTTTGAGCTACAACAAAACTTTCTATAACATTATCTTAATTTGACCAATCAATTTTTTAATAACTCGGTCAACCCAATAACTGTGCACATTACCACAAACACTATGATCTAATAAATCCCTCGCAAATAAGTTTGCGAGGGTATTAATGGGGTCTTGTTTCATGCACACGAACAATAAAACTCAAACGTACGTTGAACGATTAAAACTGTTAGCACTTAAATGTACCCCTAGGGGTAGGGGTAGGTGTAGTGGGAACACCTGTTTGTAGTAGACGTATTATTATTTTGCCTTAAATTCTATAGTCATACATACGTGTTTTTAAATCCAAGTATCTAAGAGTGTGTATTTTCACATGTGTTACCGTGTGTGTGTGTGTGTGTTGTAACCGGGTGTGTTGCTATAACTGTATTTGTTTAACCAACGATGTGGCTCCCAACTATAAGTTTTTGCAACTACAAAAAAGAGGTTAATTTTTCATGTCAATAAACAGAGATTTTCTCCTTCTTCATCATTAGTGTTGCACTCCCATAAAGGCAATTGAATTCAAATAGACTTTATGTAAATTATAACAAGAGAAAAAATAATAATTTTATTTTATTTTATTTATTTAATTATTTATTTATTTATGAAAACAGAAAAGAAGTTAAACAGATTAGGATTTTGCTTAAAAAATGTTTAATTTATGTTGAGAAATTTTTTAAAAAGTTTTATTTTAATACAACTAATATCTCTAAAACTTTTTATACAAGACGTTGCAAAGCGTTCCTTGAACTAAATCCGCAATATACAATGAATAACCCTCCTTGAGGATATTTAACAATACATACATACATTCATACATATAGCCTACTTTTAGGCAATGATTAAAAATTTTGTTTCTTCTTTATCAGCATAAAAACTTTGTATTAGTTTCATTAGTATAATAATTTTAACTTGTTGACAGTTAAAAAATATATATGTATATGACAAGAGAAGATTCAGAGCTTACAATTATTAAATGAAAATGAAAAAACTTAGCATACTCTCAAGGCATATATGAATATTAAGCTGAAGTAAAATAAAATTATATGAAATATGTTTAACACAAAGACAAGAAACCTAATTAAAGTATTTTTTTGTAATGAATATATTTATAAGAGAGCTAAGATTATATTTGTAAGCAGAGGAAATTTCTTGGTGTAATAAATTTGCAATTAAATTTCATAGATATATTAAAATACATTTTAATTAATAAAAGTTTCAGTATTTCTCCATCTCTTTATTAAAAATTTATTCAGTATTTTGTCCTTTATTTACTCTTTCTTTATTCAAAACTAGCTGTGCCCCCACACTTTGTGTGCGTCCTGACAATATTTTGTTCGATTTTGCTGTGAAAGTAAATCCACGCCAAATTTAAAGGCTCTTACGTATTTACTTTATGTAAAGATACCCATCCCTGGATAAAATTCCAAAATTTATATAAAATATTAAAATTCTAAAAATTACTGTAAAGCTCTGTAAAATGGTGTTTAAAATATTTTAATAACAATGTAATTCCACTAAAATACAAATCAGTTACAACTTTTATTCAATTGGCTATTTGGCAGTAATTAATTCATATTCTTTTTTAATTCATATTATTTTAAAACAGCGCCATCTATTGTGCAACCGTGTTTAAAATATCCCGCTTTCAATTCTAATTTTTTGTCATTATTTTAAAACAGCGCCATCTGTTGCGCAACCGTATTTAAAATATACCGCTTTCAAAATAAAAGCTGCCTTAAAGTATGCAGTACCTTTAAATCGGTAAAAAAAATCGGCGTACTTCCACTGCTTTTTCTCCACTTTCTATTGGAAATATGATACTTTTGCGGAAATAAAGTATTCTATATCTGAATCAGGAATCTAAGGTACCTCCTCACAAAATTTTGTTAAAATCCATGTAGTAGTTTTTACGTGATGCGAACACAAAAAGCACAGACAGACAGAAAGGAAATGAGTTACTATTTTATTATTTGTAAAGATATAGATTTTTAAATATTATCAAAAAACCTTACCTACATTTAGGCTCCCCTTAGAAAAGTTATTTTTTATTTTTATAAATTTTTATTTCAGCTGTAATTAATATTTATATCAATTGTTATCATTTTCAACAACTCATATAATTTTATTGCCATTAAAATTTATAATTCTCTTATTAACATCACGTTGTGTTAATGTCTATAACTGTCTATGCAACCACAAATTTTTAATTATTTTATGCCAGAGAGCATCAGGGACAACAACAGCAACAAACTAAGACTCTTAGGTACAAAATTGGAATTGCATTTCAGGCTGTAGATTATTGATGGTTTCTTGTAGTCTGATTAGTAAAACTGGCTTTTGTGTTTAAATATAATATTGTAGAAATGTCAATAACAACAAAATGCCAAAGACCTACTAGTAACAAGTCATTAGAATTAAACCAACATAATATCTGTAAATAATTAAATTTATCATATAAACCCAACAAAATGTTATGTTGATAACATTTTAATTAAGGGTGCCCGGTAGGGCAGTAGGTAGTGTGCTAGTCCATCAGTCTGGGGGTTATGGGTTCGATTTCTATCAAAGATTGTGGGTGTTCCCTAATAAATAATTTCTCTTAATTATTAGTTATCGCCATGATACAAGTTGTTGTTTTGAAGATACAAAACTGTTCAACTCTATTCAAAAGGAAGGAAGTCCTTTGGATGTCATATATGCTATACACATGAATATTGTATGGTTCGACCTATTCAGTTCGCTACTATAAACAATATATGAAAATCAACAACAGACAATTATTATGGATTGAGCTTGTTCATTCATGTACAATCAAACTAACAACCATGCTTTTTCCACAAAAAAAATCGTAATAGGTCCTTAACAAAAAAACATCAGAAATGCAAAACATTTATTAATCGAATATTTATTATAGTCTTTCAAAGCGCAACCGAAAACTTTGTAAATTGTGTCACACACCGTCTTGACAAGCCATTGTTTTTCAGATGAGCAAAAAGTCGGCAGAAAAGAAAACAAAAATTTGTTTATTTTCTTCATGTTCCATCTAAACATAATATGACATCGGCAACATAATTGAACAAATCAGTAGCTCGTCTAGACGTAGTGTCAAAATTTTTTATTAGAAAACCCAATTAAAAAAAAATAAAACATTTAAATTCGAATAAAATCTCAGTCACATATCTGCTAGACATAACGATAAGGCATAACAGAGCGTTAAAGGGCGTGCGACTTTACCGAGAGACTTCAAAGAGAAAATAATATCAAAATACATCAGTGTTTGAGAACTGAGAGTTTGAGAACTGAGGAGCACATAGAATCCTTCATACGTTATATTTCGTCTTTTTCAACTTACAAGAAAGCTGAAATACAGGTTTTCTAATGAGTGTTGACACAATGAGTACGTCTTCGTCAACACAAAGTACGAAAGTTGGGCAACTTTTAACTGTTGACTTACGTTGAGAGCAGTTGAGAACTATAAATTGTTTTTTTTTTTTGTTTCTCTCTCAAAATTAAATTTTTGTGTGTAGTGGGTGCAAAAATAAAACAAAATACATCAAAATAAATAAAGTAAAATGGTGAAAAAATCTTTTCTGATTTAATATCTGTCAACAAAGTACCCATTGTGTCAACCTCTTCCGTTGTTACTTTGATTTCAGCTGAGTACGTCAAAGTATAACGGAGTATGACGGATTCTATGTGCCCGACTTTTACGATGTTTACTCTTATCTTACAATATTTACTCTCGTTTTTAGACTAAAATATTGTGTAGAGTAAAATATAGTAAAAGGAAACAGCTGTTTTGAGTATTTTCCATTGCGTACAAAAATTTCAGTGATAGTCCGATAGTTTTTTGAAAAATTTCAAAAAATAAAGAGGGCCATACGACTGTCAAATTTCTATCCGTATTTTCTCCCAATGCCTAACAGATTTATTACATAGTATGTTTAGACCAAGGCGAATTCATACCAGGTGTGAACAGTACGGCAACAACTACAACAAATCAACTTTCACTAGCATATATGAAACAATGTATTTTTGACAAGACTTGCAAGACAGCTGGGCTATCGCCTCCACCTGATATGAATTCGCCTTGGTTTAGACCATTCGTTGTTATTGTTGAGTTGTTATTGTTTTTTGAAAATTTTCAAACAGCCATTAGATCAGAGTTGTACTTTATTCAAAACTATTAATACTTGTATTATAGTCTAAAATGCGCTTAAAAGCCATGACCCACTATCATACTCAGTCATACAATCTGTAAAAAATAGCATGTGTGCTAAAAAGGTATAATAGTGTGGATTAGAAATGTAAGTGTCTAACAGACTTTTTGCCAAGTCTGTACGGTTTGATAATCTTTTAAAAAAATGCATAAAATAGTATTTTTCCATGCGATCAGAGTATGGAAAATCATACTATCATACAAAATCTTTTTTGTATGGTAGTGTGGCATCTCCAACACCATTTTGAAATGATTTTATGAGTAGAACAGAATTCTGTCAGATTTTTTTTTTATTGCAATGTATGAATGTGTAGGATACTAAATCCTTGCCTTAAGTAGTGAAGTTGTCTGCAAACAATCTGTTATATTTTTTGTTTTGTAGAAAAGTAATGATATTTTAGTTACTTTCTGTCATTTTACATTACAGTTTATTACAAAGCATTTTGCTCCTATTTAAGTTTTTCATGGCAGCGTCAAAGCTAAGAGCTAGAAAGCGGTACGCTTAGCGCACTTATATAGGTTTGTCTGTAAAACCGCTGCTTATAAACCGAATAATGCTAAAAAATATGATGGCTACTTTGGCAACATCAAAGTATTACAACTTCAAGATATTGCTGCAATAAAAAGTTTATAACTGCTGCACAACATCAGACAAAAAGTCAAAGTGCCGACAAGGAATGGATGGATAAAAATAAATAATTTTGCTGGGTTAATACACACAATATATTTCTGAAACCTTTCTAATGAAAACATCCTTTAAAATATCTTTCTATTTAAGGAATCTGTTCAAATTTTGAGTCTTAATTAAGATTTAAAAAGTTTTTTTTGCTTTAAAAATGTTGTTCGCTAAATCTATACATATAATAACACAGTAACTCAATTTCTGTCTGTCTGTGTATTTGTCTTGCTGTTTATGTGTTGGCATCAGTTTAAAACTACTTATTGGTTTCAAAAAAAATTTTTGTGAGGAGGTACCTTAGTATCCTGATGCCAATATAGGATACTTTCTTTCCTTAAAAATATCTTATTTTCAAGAGAAAGTGGAGAAAAAGCAGTCAAAGTACGCCGATTATTTTTACCGATTTAAAGGTACTGCATACTTTAAGGCATCTAAAAGCAGTATATTTTAAACAAGGTTGTGCAATAGATGGAGCCGTTTTAAAATAATAAGTAATTTATTTCCTATCTATCTTTTACAGAACTTTACAATAATTTTTAGAATTTTATATATACTTTAGTTTTTTTCCAGGGATGGGTACCTTTATATAAAGTAAATACAGGCAACGCTCGGTATAACGAATGATATATTGTCAGGGCCATTCGTTATAGTGAAAAATTCGTTATATCGCAAAGGTTTTTTAGCTTGAAATTTTATTAAAGAAAAAGAAAAATAACAGCTAATTCACATTTCAATGCATTTTTAACAAAATAAATAAAATAATAATTAACATAAAATAATAATTAACAGAAAAATGACAGCTAATTCACATTTCAATGCATTTTTCACTAAAGAAATAAAATAATAATTAACATTATTGCAAAGAAAAACTTTTAAAATAATCATTAATAGATGTTTGCTTTGGAATGATTTGAAGACTTTTTTGAATAGCTTCTTCCTGTATTTCTCTTAAAATTAAAGATTTTGAAATGGGTATATCGTTTTGCTGGCTCCATGCTATAGATGTTTCCAGGCACTTTATAGCTTCTGAATGTTTTATTTTGGTTTCTCTAATAGGTAGTGGCTGTTCTAAAATTTCCAAATTTTCATCATTTTCTTCATCTTCATCGGAGTCAAAATTATCAATTTCTATCTCGTTCCAAGTATTGTAATCATCCGAAGAAAATGGAATCTAAAAAATGTAAGACGTACATAAAAGCATCAATAAATTAAATAAAATTCTAGATCAACTTACATTTGGAAAAACGCTACTTAATGAGGAAATTATGAATCCACCATCATAGATTTTTTTTGGAATTCGATTGCTTTTGCTTTAAGGCCTATTCCATTCACAGGAAGATATAATTTTCTTTGCTTAAGGAACCATTCGTACAACTTCTCTTCCATCTCAGGATATTCTCCCTTTCTCAGAGATCGACGATTTTTTGATCCATTATTTGTGTCTTCAAGATTACTAAAAATTTTTTTCTCCATTGTTTTTAAAGTGCATATTGAAGATTTTGATATTCCATATTTCTGTGAAACCACTGATAGGGATAAACCACGTTTGCAGTCTTCTAAAATTTTAACTTTTTCACTTAAACAAATTCGTTTTCTATTTCCCATGATATTTTTTAAACAATCAAGGTCAGAAGACACAAAGACACTGCGTTTATTAATGCTCAAGAGAACAAGTGTGTGCTATGTAAATACAAAAAAAGCAACGGTATTATAACGATATTTTTTTTTTGCATTGTTTACATTTTCTTTATTAGACAAACGCATATTTTTTAATACCATTCGTTATACTGAGTATAAAAATTGGAAAACGTTCGTAATATGAGGCAGTCAATGTAAAAGTTTAGCTCATTCGTTATATCGCGAATTCGTTAAACTGAGTATTTGTTATACCGAGCGTTGCCTGTACTTTAAAATTTGGTGTGGATTACTTTCAAAGCAACATCAAACAAAATATTGTGTGTGGTCACAGCTAGTTTACTCTAATAATAGGACATCGACATTAAGTCTCCTTCATAAGGATTTGTCCAATCAAAATACTAAACGATTACATGATCCTTGTTAAACCATGTATGTAATTGACATGTAACAAACCTTTACATGTTTAAGATACAAATAAACGAATTAAGAAATACATGTATTTTGTAACTATTAAACTGTAATTTATCTGGCTTAAAATTAAAGAGTTGCTAGGAAGCTGCCATTGTACTGGCTGAAAACACACTTTGATTATTGTAAATGCTGTCTCTTAGTGAAATGTTTAAAATTGACATTTACACTTCCGAAACTGTCTTTTTAATTAATAAAATGCAAATAATTTTGTTTTTTGATTTTACTGTAATTGGGGTCGTCCAAATGCAGGTTTCAAAATTATTATTCTTCGTCTCGTGATTGGGTTTGTAAGAATGTAAAATCTGCTAAAGGCTGCTTGATAATACACTGGGAATTGGATTGATTGCCGTCAGTTCTACTAAATACATTAACGATTTGCTGAATTTGTCTTTTTTTGCCATATAGAGCGTTTTGTGTGATTGTTCACTAGACTAGTTAAATCTTTATTAATACCTTTAATGCAAATAACATATTTAGCTTTAGGAATGTTGACGAACTCGAAGTGTTTGAAGCGCATTGAATAGTATTAAATCTAACTCTGGTGGTCCGTATGGTATGCCATTGAAATTTCTTAAACTTTAATTTCCATTTATATCGAAGTTTTTTACTAATGTAATCAACTCAGCAATTACTTATCCAGTACTTCCCACACTTTGGATAGTTGAAGAAGTTGTACCTAAACCTAAAATTAAAATACCTCGCTCTTATTCAGACTTTCGCTCAATAACTATCCTAAGTTCAAGTTCTAGAAATAATATTAAAAAAATCAAATTCAAGATCAATAATAAACCATTATCAGTCTGGCTACAGGAAATTATAACCTTTCCTGTGACTGGCCTAGTTTTGGATATTGTGGAGACATAATATGGATAAACCGTACAGTTGTATAATTGTAACATTACACTTGAGCAAGGCTTTTTTTGATACCCTCAACTGTGAATTTTTATGTTATAAACTTTGTAAAGAATTTCAATTTAATAAATCGGCATGCTCCGTATTGGCTTTGTTTGTAATAATTTTTGCAAAAAAAACCCACTTCAAAACAGATAGAAGGGCACCAATTATAAACTAAAAATATAAGAAGTAATCTGTAAGAATTAGATTTAAACCAAATAATAGATGCGCTAAAATTAGCGGAAAAAAGTAAAGACTATGTGAATGTCAAGCATCTACCTATTACTGTTCATAATTTAAGCTATTTTCACCAGCATCCATCTTTTATGGCGACACCATTCAAGCCTCTGTCTATAACGGTTTCAAAGATAGGGTAACATAGATCAAATAACATCACCTATTCGGACACCCTTTAATTTACAATTTAAAATTAAAGACCTGTTGTTGTAGAGGACTTGGCCACAAAGATTCTTTGTGAATTTCAACTATCTGTCTATAACGGTTAAAAACTTTAACCATATCAAATTACATGAACTATTGGGACACCCTTTACATTATAATTCCAAATATTTATACTTGTTATCATACCAGACAAAGTAGTGGATATTCTGCCTAATTTTCAAGTGTTTGTGTTTAACGGTTCAAAAGATAGGGCCATATTGACCAAATTACATAATTTATGGGGACACCCTTTAGTTTATAAATTCAAGTTGTATACTTGCTATAGTGGACTTTGCAATACAGGTTCCTTGTAAATTTCAGCTGTCTGTCTCTAACAGTTCAAAAGTTTGGCCACATACATAGAATTACATTAACTATTGGGACACCCTTTTATTTCCAAATTAAAATTTTATACTTTTTATTAAAGCGGACTTAGCAATACAGATTTGTGAATTTCAGCGGTCTGTGTACAACTGTTCAAAAGTATACATTAAATTAAGTGAACTATTGGAGCACCCTTTAAAATTTTGAATATTTATACATTTTATTATAACGGTCATAGTAATCGACATTCTGTCAAATTTTCAAGGTTTTGCCTATAACGGTTCAAAAGATAGGCTCAAATAGGTCAAATTACGTCACCTATGGGTCACCCTTTAAATTTTAAATTTATTTTTTATTAATTTCTGCTGTAGGGAGCTATAGCGACACGCAAGTTTTTTAAACTTTAATTTGGTGCCCTTTACGGTTCTTAATACACGTAAATAACATGTATGTTGTATGGGCACACCCTTTAATTTTTAATATAATGAACTGTTTTTAAAATGGGACCAACCTGAAAGCATAACCTTTCAAATAAAGAAGAAAAGTTTTAAAATCGGTTCAGAAATGGCTGACTTCTGCGGTTACATACATAAAAAAAGCAACATTCAGACGAATAGATAACCTCCTTCTTTTTTGAAGTCGGTTAAAATTAGAAAGCAGTACGTTGAACTAAAAGTCAACGTACTCAAAAGTCATCTACATTAGAAGTGTTTAGAAGGGTATCGCAGGGATCTACATATATTAGCTCCATTAATATTTTTAATGTAAATAAATAATCTATATCGTATAATACGTTTTTGCAAATGCTGTTCGTATGCTGATGACATTCAGTTACTGGTTGATGATTCTGGTTTAGGGTTGGATTATCTTGCGAATATCATCAACAATTAGTTAAAGAATATTGCAGTCTGGACCAAATATAATTTTTGGTCGCCTAACTTCTCTAAATCAAAGGCGATGTTTTTCTCCCACAGTTTAATTCCACCTTCATGCAAGGTTATTGTGCCGTCCACTGTTTTTGCACGAAATTGAAGTTTTTTCAGATATATCGGGACAAAATATCTCAAAACTTCGACATTGTTTTAAATAGAGTTGTGCGATTTATTTATGGATTTAAATATAGGGACCATATTTCAGCAATGTAATCAACACTTTGGGGGGTTTAATTTAATATTAAGATACATTAAGTTGTAATATCTATTTTGAAATACTGAATTAAATAAATAAATAAATAAATAATTCTTGCAAAAAAAACCGGCTTCAAAACAGACAAACTTAAAATCATGCTTCTTCCAGACGGTAACTATTGCGACACACTGTAATTTCCGAATTCAAATTTTATACTAGTTATAGCGGTCGTAGCAAGACAGGTTCATTGTAAATTTCAACCGTCTGTCTGTAACGGTTTAAAAGTTTAGTAATATACATCAAATTGCATAAACTATTGAGAAACCCTGTAATTTATAATTTTAAATATTTATACTTATTATAACAGATATAGTAATGAACATTCTGTCTAATTGTTAAGTGTTTATCAATAACTGTTTAAAAGATAGGGTCATATATATGAAATGACGTCACCTATTGGGACACTCTTTAAATTCAAATTTTAATATAAATACTTTTTAAAGAGGACTTTGTCATACAGATTCTTTATAAATTTTAACTTTGTGTCCATATACATCAAATTAAATCAACTATTGGGACACCCTTTAATTTCCAATTTAAAATATTTATACTTGTTGTTATACCAGACATAGTAGTGAACAGTCTGTCTATTTTTCAAGTGTTTGTCTATAACGGTTCCAAAGATGAGGACATAATGGTCAAATTACATCAATAATGGGGACACCCTTTAATTTATAGATCTAAATTTTATACTTATTGTAATAGCGGACTAAGCAATATAGGTTCTTTGTAAATTTCAATTGTCTATCTATAACAGTTGAAAGGTTTGGCCATATATATTACTTTTACAATAGCTATTGAGACACCCTTTAATTAGCAAATTAATATTTTACACTTGTTATTTTAGCGGACTGAGTAATACAAGTTTTTTGTAAATTTCAACTGTCTGTCTACAACGGTTCAAAAGTTTGGCCATATATATATCAAAATAAACCAACTAATGGGACACCCTTTAATTTCTAATTTTAAATATTTATAATTATTATAACAGAAATAGTAACGAACATTCTGTGCAACTTTCAAGTGTTTGTCTATAACGGTTCAAAAGTTTGGCCATATATATATCAAAATAAACCAACTAATGGGAACCCTTTTATTTCTAATTTTAAATATTTATAATTATTATAACAGACATAGTAACGAACATTCTGTGCAACTTTCAAGTGTTTGTCTATAACGGTTCAAAAGATAGGAGAATAAAGGTGAAATTAAGTCACCTCTGGGGTCACCCTTTAATTTTTAATTACTTTTTGTTATTGGGACAATATCCCCTTGGCCGAAATATCTAACATACTAGGAGAATGGTTGCTAAAGGAAACGGCTCGCAGGTGGTCCATATTAACCACTAGCAGATTATCTAGAATTCTCTGGCCCTCGATTGATAAAAAAAAAGGACAAAGGCACTACTGACCATTGAGAAAAGCTCGTTAGCACTTCTGGTAGGTGGTATAACGGGACACTGTATGATTGGACGTATGTCGGAGCGTATGGGAATCTCTCGTGGAGGGTGATGCAGAAGCTGTATGGATGAGGAAGAGGAGAAATCAGTTCAACACCTTCTCTGCGACTGCCCGGCTCTTCAAGAGCGTAGGCTCAAATTTCTGGGCCAAAGATTCTTTCAGGACCTGGACTGTCTCAGGGATGTGACACTGAGTAGCCTATTAGGCTTTGTGAAAAGCTCCGGGTGGTTTACAAGAAACACCGGTATTGGAGTTCTTTAGGGAATGGTGGGGGTTGATGATCGTTGGGGCATCACAATGAGCCTTATTGGCCTCCGAGTGAACTCGCGTTTTTGCGGGTGGCCCGTTTAACCTAACCTACCTAACCTTTTGTTATTGGGAGCTAGAGTGATACGCACTTTTTTTTTAATTTTAAATGGGTGACCTATAAAGTTAATAATACACGTAAGAAACATGTATGTTGTATGGGGACACCCTTTAATTTTTAAAATTTTGAACTTCTTTTAAAATGGGACCAATCTGAAGCCATAACCTTTCTAATAGTGTAAAAATCTTTAAAATCAGTTCAGAAATGACCGAGTTCTCAAGGCACAAACATACAAAAAAAGCAACACACAGACGATTTGATAACCTCCTTCTTTTTTTGAAGTCGGGTAAAAAGAAGAAGTTTATAAATTTTTCTGTATTTTTTCATGTGTATTTAAGCCTGTAGAACCGATTTTGAATGTTTTTTTTTTCTACAAAATTTTATAATTTTTCCCAGTTTTATCTTTTGGACCTTTGCTCGTTATATGGACATATGCAAGGCGAATTCATACCAGCTGTGAGCAGTAGAGCAACAACTACAACTAAACAACAACTTTGACATTAGATTAGCAGATATTGAACAACGTATTTTTGACAAGACATTAGCAAAAAAAAACGAAAGCAATCAGCTGGGCTATCAACTTCACCTGGTATGAATTCGCCTTGGACATATGTATGTTTATTATCTCGAAAGTATGCTTGTACTATAAAATCTTTTAACATTTTTCAGTTAGAAATAAATAGATAACATATTTTAAATCATTGAATAATTTAAACGAAATTTTATGATTTATTTATTTAGTTTAAGAATAAATTTCCATTCATTTCCAACTCCACAATCGAATGAATTTTTTTATTATTTTTTAAATTCTAGTTTAAGCTCATTTTTTTTTTAAATAAATAATAAATTAAATCATTTGCACGTTGAAATAAATCATCACATCACAAAATATTGCATTTAAAATAAAATTAAAATCCTGCCTGTTGATGAATGAATGCTGTATCCTACTGCTAGCCTGCCAATAAATATTCCACGTTCATTGTATGGATTCCAAAAATGTATTTAAAAATACAAATTATTATGATTTTCAATTTCTTATGATTTTCAATTGAAAATTAATTCAAAAATATTTTGTTTTCTTTTTTTCCCCTCTTTTTCTAATTTTTTCCGTTTTCACATGTGATATTTAATGGAAAAATACACTAAATAAAAAATTTTAACAACAACAACAATACTAAAAAAAAACTTAAAACAACAACAAAATGTGCTGTTACCAAATGATGAAAAAATACAAATTATCACTACCGAAACACAAAAACAAACTGAAAAAAAAAACAATTTTTAAACCCATGTGGCAACATCTTTTTGTGTGACTAAAATGGCTGCTGCTGCTGCTGTTTATGGTGACAATGATGTCTGATGTTGTGTTGAATGGCTAAAATACAATTTGGCACGTACTAAACGCCTAAAAACACACCTTGTTTTTGGTGCATCTACAATGACATACAAAATGGCTGGTAAACGATGTTGCAAAAAAAAAAACGAAAATTTTTTTGGGCGAAACATTTGTGGATAATTTGATGATGTTTAACGGAAAAAATAAAACAACCCACAATTCGTGCGTGTGTGTACATTTGCTTCAAAATTAACATACGTACATACGTATGTTTTATTATTATTTTAACTATCCTGGGGCTCTCACTACAAAATATACACCCAAAAAAAAATAAATAAAAAATTGTATTGTTAATTTGATCAAATGTTGCTGCTGCTGTTGTCTTTTGATGGCTGTCAAATTTTGTGCATAACTTGTGCTATATTTACACTCTCCATCTGCCTTTTAAAAACATACATACATCCATGTGTATGAATAAATAAATGTAAATGAATAATGGAGTTACCATACATTTACACTATTATGCAAAAAATACTACCTGGTTAACTACCTGCTGAACTAAACTGCTACAACTGCATTAAATAAAATAATAAAAAAAACAACTATTCACTTTTAATGTTTCGTCATCAACATAATAATCATCATCGCCATCATCAACATCAACATTTTTAACGACTCCTTATGTGTGCCGCTGTTGATTGCTGGCCGACTGATGTGCTTTACTGACATCTTTTAAAATAAATGTATTTTATTGCCGTTAACTTGCACTTTTAACTATTAATAATATTGTTTGCTGCAATGCTGCCATTAATAAGTGCTGCTAAAACTACCACTACTGGCACCAAATAATTCTGTGTTGACTACTAATTAAATACAACACTGCACTTTTACTATTTCTGCAATACACACCGCTACACAATTATTTTAATTATTTTGATTTATGTTTTGATTTTTATGTTTAAACATGAAAAAATACTCATCACAACAATCACCGATATACATTTTTCTTTGTAATTGGTTTTGAAACCAGGTGGCTTTTTGGTTTAAGGTTGGTGTTGGCTTTTCTTTTTTCCTTAATACTTATTTTATTTAATATTTTAAGGTAAATGTAAGTTATATTATTTATTAATTCTATGAAAAAGTAATTTAATTAAATTAACTTCTCTGTGTAAACAAAAAAAGTTATTATTATTTTTAATGGGTCGTTTTTGACCCCCGTCCATCCTCAATGATTATAGTCAGCCGACTTGTAATTTACAGCAACCGTGCTACCATCAGCCATTACTCTTTACATTAGTAATTTAAGACTGTCCACAGGCCTTCTTTCTCAATACGGAGTCTCAAGTATAAGGCTTAGATCCCCCATGGCATCCACATCTAACAAGTTTCTGTCTTATACTAGTCACTGTGCGCTAACGTCTGTATCAGCCTCTTCCGGCCACAGTCTGTAAGTATCATCTTTTTCGATTTTCATATTGGCTAGATAATACTTAAGGTTTCCATGATATACCACTAAAATAGTTATCCTGCTTAAGGTACTTCTATTATATTTGAGCATCTTAGTGGCCTTTTTGCTAAGGGCCTGGAGTAGTAGCATCCCTCCACTTTTAAGGTTCAGTGAGTTCAATGGGTCTCATGCATAAAACGTGAGCTTGAGCTCGGACTCGATTTTTTGAGTAAAAGGTGCTTGTCATATGCATAATAAAATTTGAAGTATTTGCTTTTACTCACAGCTCATTTTTGATCTCGTCGTGCTCAGTTTGAACTAAGTGAGATGAGCTGGAGATCATTTTCATATGCATAAAAACAAGCATTTGCTTTCTTTTGTGAGTTCTTGCTCAAATTTTGTTGAGCCTGCCTTATAATTGACTCGCGTACACTAAAAAGGAATCATGGCTGAATATTTTGTGTCACAAGGAAATACAAAATGTTATCAACAGCGTAAAACAAATTTAGCAAGTGAGGATAAAAAATTATACAGGTTTGTATTCTTAATTATTATTTTTTTTATATAATTAATAATAAAATGATAAATACATAGGTTTGATGATAGTAGCATCTGCTGGTTGACTAATTATTTTTTTGAGGGTTAAGAAGAAGCAAGATTGCTAAAATTCGACTGTTTTTAAGATTTTGTACAGATCCTGGACTCCCAAATGGTATATATCAATGGTGTCGCGAACTATTGCGGAAGTTGTGAAACTTATATCTGCCAAAGTAAGCGAGTGCTTTCCATTTGCAATTGGAGTGATTGATTGTACTCATATAAAAATTAAAAAGACCAACAAATCAAAGCGATGAGTATATTTGTAGAAAAGGCTTCCACTCTATAAATGTGCAGGCAACTTGTGATCGAAAAGAACTTTTTACAAGCGTTGAGTTATCCTAGCCTGATTCAGTTTATGACTCACGTATCTTACGAAACAGAGAGGTCTGTAGAATAATGCAAAATGCAACGAACGATGCATTACTTCTCGGGGTTGAGGGCTAAGAATATGCCCATGGCTAATGACACCATTCCGAAACCCAACAACTGACATAGAAAAGACATTCAATAAAGTGTTTACAAGAGAACGTGTCACTATAGAACGGTGTTTTGGGCAATTGAAGCAAAGATTTTTGATACTTCAATACAAAATTCGGGTATCGACAGAGTTATCGCCCCACGTAATAGCCAGTTGTTTCATTTTGCATAACATAGATAAATTTTTAAAAGACGATTATATCCTTATCAATGACGATTACAACAAAACTGATATATGGCAATTAGGAAACGATATCGAACAACAAACAGCAAGAAATTATGATTCTACTTCACTTTCACATGACGGCATGTTGGCACTTCAATAACAATTAGACGTTTGATCTCCCTTTGCTCAAGTAGTTGCAATTGGTTTGAACTCATTTTTATGCATACAAAATTGAGCAAAAGCTGTTGCTGTTTGATTGAACTCGACTTACGAGCAATTGCTCACCTGCCTCAACTCAGCGCTTTTACTCGTTTTTATGCATGAGGCTCAATATCTTTGCTCGTATTAAGCCATTTCCCAGTATTACCCAGTATTACTGTGTTCTTGTCCACAGAAATTTACAGCAAAATTATAAATCTGCCAGCGACGAGTCCGACTAAGCCAAGAAGGATCTGTACATTTGCTTTTGCATTTTAACAAGATTATGGGGAAAAATATAAATGTAATCATACTTATTTTGTGTAGGCGTAGCTTCCAGCAAAAATTACGTTTACTTAGAAGCAGGTTTTTAAGGGAGAGAGAAATATACTCTCCCCTTTAAATTGCTTCAGGAAGGCATACATTTCATTTGCGATATGCCACTTGATAGGTCTCTTTGCTTCACCGAATTCTTTATAAAAACTTATTCGCTTACCTGCATCCTCGTAAGCGACAGAGGATACAGTTTGTTATTATTGCCATACAATAATAGCATTTTCAAATGCGTTTATGAGAACCGCTTTTGAAAGATATGAGTTTTATTTTACTGCTTACCGAAACCCAATAATTTTTTGTTGGGTTCTCCTGCTTTTCTAAATAAAACCATCCCAAATCAGTGTTAGACATTCTATACCACTCTTGAATGTTGTGGAGTTTTTTTGAACCTTGTGGACGATTTGAAGCTGTTTTTATATGGCTGGGTAAAAAAATCAAAATCCGTTGTGAAAAAGAAGGTCAGTTTCTTGCAAGTGAAGTGCAGATGTTATACAGATTTAGGTTGGTACCTAGCTTATCGTCTTAACCTGTTGGTTCTCTTATCACTGGGTTAATGAAATGCGTCCACGTCATCGTTGCGCATAGCAACACAATAAAGAGTAATTTTAAAGAAGGCTTCCAGGACCGCACACATTATCCTTGCTTAGAAGTTTGTGATCATCTAAACACCTGTCACTCCATTGGTAGCTTCTGTTGGAGTACACCACCACACCGAACTAAATCGCCCCCTCTGCAATTTAGGTCGAAACCACAACCAGCATGTTACTCACCAGAGTGCCTCACCAATAGCCGGCTACAGAGACGTGGAGTGCCTTGTAGAGTTCTCGGTTCCCGTAGTACCAGTCGTTTGAACAGTGGTTAGATCACGAATAAGCCCCAGGGATAGGTGCTCCCATATATCGCGGAAGCACTAACGTCAAAGTGTTAGCACTTGTCAAGACAATATGCTCCAGGGGAACTAGTTAAGTCGGTCAGTAAACTAAAACAAACAAACAGTAAAGTCTCATTATTTGGTACTGCCATCTGTTACAAATGCACCCCAATTCATACGGCTGCTAGTGCTAAAGTTTCTTATAATGGGTGATTTTTTTGAGGTTAGGATTTTCATGCATTAGTATTTGACAGATCACGTGAGATTTCAGACATGGTGCCAAAGAGAAAGATGCTCAGTATGCTTTGACATTTCATCATGAATAGACTTACTAACGAGCAACGCTTGCAAATCATTGAATTTTATTACCAAAATCAGTGTTCGGTTCGAAATGTTCAAATGTGACAAATTTTGTTCAGCGATGAGGCTCATTTCTGGTTGAATGGCTACGTAAATAAGCAAAATTGCCGCATTTGGAGTGAAGAGCAACCAGAAGCCGTTCAAGAACTGCCCATGCATCCCGAAAAATGCACTGTTTGGTGTGGTTTGTACGCTGGTGGAATCATTGGACCGTATTTTTTCAAAGATGCTGTTGGACGCAACGTTACGGTGAATGGCGATCGCTATCGTTCGATGCTAACAAACTTTTTGTTGCCAAAAATGGAACAACTGAACTTGGTTGACTTGTGGTTTCAACAAGATGGCGCTACATGCCACACAGCTCGCGATTCTATGGCCATTTTGAGGGAAAACTTCGGAGAACAATTCATCTCAAGAAATGGACCGGTAAGTTGGCCACCAAGATCATGCGATTTGACGCCTTTAGACTATTTTTTGTGGGGCTACGTCAAGTCTAAAGTCTACAGAAATAAGCCAGCAACTATTCCAGCTTTGGAAGACAACATTTCCGAAGAAATTCGGGCTATTCCGGCCGAAATGCTCGAAAAAGTTGCCCAAAATTGGACTTTCCGAATGGACCACCTAAGACGCAGCCGCGGTCAACATTTAAATGAAATTATCTTCAAAAAGTAAATGTCATGGACCAATCTAACGTTTCAAATAAAGAACCGATGAGATTTTGCAAATTTTATGCGTTTTTTTTTAAAAAAAAGTTCTCAAGCTCTTAAAAAATCACTCGTTAGAAACAATCTCCGCTAGTATCCATAACAACCATTTAGAACATCCAACTTGAATTTTTTACCATAACACAGATAAAATTCGTATTAGCAATTTAAAGTTATTTATTTTTTTTTTTAATTTTACTTGGACAGCGATTTTGACCGATTATTTTTTTTCGACAGTCGCCGTCAGCGTCACATAAAGGATTCCAATTTATTTTACTGGCCACCTTATTCATTCTAATAACTTTATAATTATGTACTTTTGACTTATGATCATCATAGACTAAACAACACGAACCGATTGACTATGAGTCAGTACGATTTTTTCGCGAACAAAAATGAGAGGACATTATGCAATCCCATCCCACATCGAAACAAAATAATTTTTTCAGCATTTTTATATCGGCGGCTATGTCAACAGACATAATCCAATACATCGCGAAGAAAATGCATCTACAAAGAGTGAGAGCTTGATGTCAGTTTGGAGTGGTGACTGATGGAAACACCATTTCGGTCAACAGCAACTGTTTCAGAGCCAAGGTAACGGACATTTGATGGCTTGAAGTGGAAGATATGAAGTCCGATAACCTTCAAATGATGCACCATGTCACACAGCTTTTGGCCCCGAGGGTACAATAATGTCACTGCTGATTTGATAATGTGCTCTTGGGGAAAATGGGGGCACCAAACGCTTGGGATCCTGTAACCTGAATCTGGAAGAACAGGTACTGAAACCGGTGGCCCCACAGAGAACCTCTAATCTCTGTGGCTGGTTGTTGGTGATGTCCCCTTCAGGGGTTCACATTGTGGTTCCGGTTAAGATCGATGTATACAGGGATGTTGCATTGTTGCTCAAAGTGTGCTGTTGCACTCTCAACAGAAAGAAGTTGGATGGTCTCCAAAAAACCCCTAAGCAAAAGGTTAGAACATGGGTCCATGGTTTGCCATGTTCTATAAATTGCTACTCATTGTGACTGTGCAGTATGTCTAGTGCGACATACCATTAGTGCCATTACATATGGTGTACTAGACAATGAGGGCGCTAGTCTACGCTTTTCTTTCACTCCGTGGTAAGACCACCGTCGGATAAGAGCCAACGGGGCTAGGTGCCGATGTTAATCTTGATCATATCTGCCACACAGATTTTCAATGAAGCGATCTTTTAAGCACTAAAATCGGTAATTTTGTATCCAAATAACAATTGGGTACCGATGGATACAACGTCAAGGTTTTATCAGCCATCTTGGCGTTGTTCATTGCCCTCCTCGGTGCTGCATTGGCATAAAGACCAAATTATGTGATAACTACCCAAATCATTTTATAATACGTCAGGGGATAAGCTGGCATTTTTCGACATTTCGAGAAAAGCCAAAACTATTAGTTATATTAGTTTAAATAAAATACATAATTAAGAAATAATTAAGCTTTTATTTAATCATTACAATTGGTGCAGATATTTCCGTTTTATTTATAAAATTGTATTAATCAATTTTAAATAGTATCTATGCCTTTGTAACTTTAAACGGAAATAAATTATTGTTGCATTAATAGTCGTCTACATACATACATATGCAAGTACATTAAGGTGACTAAATTAAAGATTTCTTCAAAAGTATTATATAAAATTACTGATGAAGTTAAAGATTTCCTCGAATTAGTGTACAATTTTCAGTTTGTTGTGTCATATTTTTTTAAATTTAGTAACTTTTTACTTTATAAGGGAGGGTGGTCCCCCCTCAAATTCAATTGATGTCATCAAGTGATTTTTTTTTTTAACAAAAACCCTACAACACTGAAAAAAATAGTTAATAGAAGCCAGCAGAATTGTAAACTGTTTGTTTCAAGTAAACATTGAGGTTTAATTGATAAAAAAAAAACACAATAGATTTATTACCATGGTAACACTTTTTTGCTTTTAGTTGGCAACGTAATTGAAACATCAACAGCCTCACATTGCCATTTATTTCTTTGTTTATTTTTTTTTTTTTTCTTTTAGGCCACTGTTGATGCCGAAAATTACTGTAATTATTTGCAATTTAAAAATAAAACAAAAAGTGTTCTTTTAAACAAAAAAAAAAAAATCAGTCTGAGTAGCTTGTCTAGTTGTTCTCCTACTGTGTGTTTGGTTGTCAATATTTGTTTGGTGTAGTTTAAACAAATATGGGAGTGGTGTTGACGTTGTAAGTTTTTTTTTTTTTTTGGCTTGCCAGTGACTTCTATCGCGATCTTTTGTTTATAAATTTAAATTTTTGTGTTGTTTGATTTAAATAAAACTTTGCTCGTGGAAGCAGTCAGTCAATTCAATGCCAAGGTTGTTTGTAAATAAATTGATGTTAAATTGTTTAATGAAAATAACAGTATCACTTGGCGATCACTTGCTGTTGGAAGATCCCTTGTTGGATCAGCAAGTGTGGTATTGACGAACAGAAAAAACTGCATTTTGAACTTTTGAAAATCTGCTTATTATATAAACCTATAATAACGATTTAATAACAATTAACCTCACAGCCTTTTTTTCCCAAATTTTCATTATCATTTTGCTTACATTTAGATGCATTGCCTTCTTATATGTATGTTGGCTATAGGCTATGTAGCTGGAATATCCCCTGCACTTCAATTATGCATAATTTAGAGGGTCATACGGCCAAGCATATATAGGACCAGAAAATGTCTAATGCAGTTAGTAATTTGCAACAATGAGAGTCCTCACTGTTTGTGAACCACTCATCGTCCACATCAATATAATCTAATAAAATCGGTTTTCATAACCTACCGAAAATTAATGTTAAGTTCAGCTAAAGTGGGCTTTATCGTTTTCACAACACCTCTAGCGCTGGCAATTACTATTTATCAATACTTATCAATTGAGTATTCAATAATTTTGTTAACACAATGAAAACTCACTGTTAAATAGAGGTTTAATATAGTCGTTAAATTCTATATATAAGGTTTCTCATCTCTACTAAAATAAGTAAATACATAAACCATAACTGGAGTACTAACCGATGTGCATAGTTTAAGCATATTGTTTAGTGCTTCAGTTATGGTTTATGTATTTACTAAATAAAGGGAACTAAAAACGCCTTCGCCGGTATTACCACATAGCACTAAATCGCCGGCGAAATAAAATAATTATAAATTGGCTATGCTAGCTTCAAACTAATTCGCCTAAATATCACCAGAAGAGCTTGCAAAGCTTTACTATCACCCCTAACCATCTGTCTTAACTAATACTATTCCTTTCTAAAGGAAGTAACACAGTTAATATAGGCATTAAATGCCCGAGTGTTACTTATCTTAAAAAAACTAAATACGTAAGGGTCTGGTGTGGTGTGGATTGCTTTCAAAGCGAAATCGCACAAAATATTGCAAGGAGGCTGACGAAGTGGCGGACACAGCTCGTATTAAATATATATCAAAAATTAATCCAATTAGCCATAAGCATGATATGAACTTACATATATGTGTCCGATAGTTTATCAGACAATTTTCACATAACGTACACTTATACTCGTAATAACCTTGAGCTGTTGGTAAGTTATGAAATCAACTCTTGTCGGAAGTTTTATATAATTTTAATGGCTATAAATACTAGGAAATGTTGTCGTTTAACCCCTTTTCAATCTTGTAAAAAATTTCTTGGAAAGTTTTTTTAATATACTTTTAAAAATTTTTTGTAAATTTTTGTAAATTTTTTTTGAAAATTCGTTGGAAATTTTTTTGTTAAATTTAGGAACTTCTTGTAATCTATATCGCGTAAGACGCAAAAAAAAAAAAGATTTCGTGTTATTCTCTTATGTTTTTTTGGAAATTCTTTTGAGAATTTTTTGTAATTTTTTTTTAAATTTTGTTGTAAAATTTTGCTTGAAAATTTTTTGTAAAAATTTTTAATTTTTTTTTACTTTTTTTTGTTTTTTAATTTTTTTTATTTTTTGGAAAATTTTTGGAAAATATTTTTGGGAAAGTTTTTTTAAACATATTTTTAAAAATTTTTGGAAATCTTTAGTAAAATTTTTTTGTAAAAATTAGGAACTTCCTGTAATCTATATTGCGTTAGACGCAAAAAATTCTTTAAAAAAAATGTCCTCATATTAACCCGGCCCATAAGGCGGGTTAATATGACTGCTCCTGGTTAACAGTGGGCATCCTGTGGGTTTATTGGTTACCTGTATATGTAGAGCACTCTATAAAGGCCTTTTACACAAATCAAAGCAGAAAAACCTTACCAACCTAAAAATAAACATAAAATCGGCCCTCGCAGGGGGTTATTGACCCCCGAGATCTGTATGCACTTCTTAAGATCTACCTGTCATGGTCTAACATTTATTTAACAAAAAAAAAAAAACAAAAGGGAATCATTAAAACCGAACAATAATGAAAAAAACATGGAAAAATATAGGGGGGCGTTGTTTTTTGACTGCAGCCTGCAAAGGAATGATCTGATGTTGCTGAATGGAAATCGTAAAATTTTTGAAACTGCTTAAATCTTCTGTATCTCTCGCAAATGACATTACTACCCTAACACGGACAGACGGACATTGCTTAATTAACCTTTTTATATATAAGGCTCCAGAACATATATACTTTATGGGGTCGGAAATGTATATTGTAAAAATTACACACGGAATGACAAACTTATATGTATATACCCTCTTCAACTTTGGTGAAGGTTATAATAAAAATGGTATACTGACGCCTCCATTCATAATCCAATTGTAGGTTCTATGAAACCGTAATAAGTATATTTTGAACCGACCATACCTTATTTTATACCTAGTATACCTAGCTTTCCGAATAAGGACAAAAATGTAAAATATGTGCCGATTTAAGTTTTTGAAGACAAAAAAAAATATTTTTTCATTAAAAATATTTGTTTTTTAGCCACCAATTTCTGAATAACTCCGAAACAATTAAAAACGAAAAATGACTAAAGGGTAACTCTATCCCGATTTCAATTATTAAAATCGAGCAATCCGTTAAAGAGTCATTTAGAAGGAAGTTAGCGTGGTCACCTTGTTTAGGGAAAAATATTAGCCATGCCCATAAAAAAAAAATTATACGTGATACGCGAAAACTGAAAACGGATTTGAATTTAACGAGTTGAGATCACTATATTTCACATATTTATGTTCAAGGAGCAATTTTTTTGCAGTTCAGTGTAATCTAAACAAATGGAAAGATATCTTCCCCTTATCATCTAAAAAAAATAAAGCCGTCAAGATTCTTGTAAAATAATTTGCAATATTTTTTTTTTATTTAATATCAAAAACAATTATTTTAAATAATTTCTTTGCCTGTTTTCGAGCTATAATTTTTAGAAATGTTTAACCTTCTTTATATTTATTTCAATCTCATGATTTTCTAAAAATCTCTCCCTTTCCGAAGAAAATAATTCAACTCCCATTTCTTTTTATTATTTTATCACAATTTTGTCTGCCTGAGTGTCTGGTTGTTACCCATAAACAAATAAATGAATGGACTTGAGTTAAAGTAACAAACAATTGATTTCCTTCAAATAATATTTTCATTCACATTTATTTTATTTAAAAAGTTAATAAAAGTTTATTTTCTGTAAATGTGTAATTTAAATCTTTATTGACCTTAACAAAAAGGCACAAAGTTAAGTAAACAAATAAATCTAAACAAAAGGATTAAATTAAATAGATGTTGTTAGGGTGACATCATCGCATATCTACACATAAAGGGTGTTTTTAGAAGAGAGTCCGAACTTAAATATAGTAGTTTGAAAACGAAATCAGAAAGACAATGTGGCATCACCGTTGGCGTTAACGATATTCGTCGTTAATATATCGGTATTCACTATGTTGAAACGAAAATAGTAACGACAACAAAACATTCTTTCTCTGTCGTCATCATTGTAATCATCGACATGCAAAAGACCACAATAAAAGAATTTGAAACGAAAAAAGTACATCAAGCAGTTCGAAATTTTAGTTTCGTAATTGGAAAAAAATTACACTTATGCTAGGGATTATCGAAAAGGCATACGACCCTTAAATTTAGTGTATTTTGAAGCGCAACTGCCGAAAAAATAAATACGTTTGGGCCTTCAATTCGTGATGGTGAGGGTTGGCATAATGTAAGTAAAACTAAATTAGAAGAAAATATTCATTAAAATGTTTATAAAAAATATAAATAAATATGTACATATCGCACCCTAAATACAAAAGGGTCACAACTCAAAATACTAAAATTTTCAGGAGAGACAAAAAACTGTTTATGTGCAGAAGCAACACACTTAACATAAAAATAGACATAACTGTATTTTTCCAGTTAAAGAAGATAGTGATGTGTCAGAAATTTTTGCAGTAGTTAGAGATATGTACTCTAAATTAATTTATGGAAAAAAATCAGTTTTGGAAATTTTTGAGTTGTGTTCCTTTTGTATTTAGGGTGCGATATGTATTTCACATTAAAGGTATGAAAGGTCTAGAAATTCAAGATAAAAAAGCTTTGAATCCAGAGCAACAGGGGGAGGCTATTATAATCAGGTGTCATTGTCACCTTTGGAGGAAACGGTATCAAACCTTATAATAGGTTTAAAAAACAAATTAATCCTAAAGGAAATACAGTGGGATTCGCCGAGCATGAATAATCTATATTGCGTTAGTCAGATTAAAGCAAAAAAATCGTTTAAAAAAATTTCCTTTAGGGGGGATCAAATATACATGAAATAAGTATTTCATTTCTGATGGCTGAATTCTGCTTTGATTTTTTTTTATTAGCGCAGCCATATGTAAGGGTTGGTATATATGTATATGAAGTTGTATATAGCAAGTTTTGTGCCCGTTGAAACTTCTCTCTTATCGATGAAGTTTTTGTTTAAGCTGAAGTATAAATTGGCAGGTGTGGGTATTCTGCGATTTAAATCCCTGTCTAATTTTCCGTCTTCGCTAATTGTGACTCCAAAGTAACGGGAGTGTTCAACTTGCTTTAATGCTTCGGTTCCTATGTAAATTTGATGGTTATTTCTCTCGGCTTATTATCATGGTTTCTGTTTTACTTATATTTATACGGAGGCCTATTCTGCTCATTTCCTTTACAAAAATATTAAGGTTTTGTTAAAGCGATTCCGAGGATTTTGCAACAATGGTTACGTTATCTGCATATGCTAACATTGAAATTTTTACTGGATGCATTTTCCATTTTCCTATCGTCATTGGGATGAAGGAATCTCTACAAGATTTGATTACGTCGTCGTCGATAAGTATTATAAACAGATAAGGACTTAGTATATCGCCTTGTCGCACACCTGTGTTGTCAAAAACTCTTTGGACGTGGTGATCCCGGTCCTTACATTCGTCTGATCAATATGTTGTCAATATTCCGTTTCTGTATCAAAAGCTTTCTCCAGGTCTATAAAGCAGCAATGAGTTTTCCTGTTAAATTCAATGTTTTTTCCGAAATTTGTTTAATCGTGAATATTAAATTTTTTGTCTAAAACCACATTGTCCCTCTTCAAGTTGATGTTCTATCTTGCTCTTCAGTCTTTTAGTAGGTATTCTCGAGTATATTTTTCCCGCTACAGTTAAAAGTAAGTAATAATATCTTAAGTCTAAAATAAAAAAAAATATACTTTTTAAGTCCAGCCTGTGCTAGACAAAAAAATTGCATGTTTGACGGTTGCTGCTATCAGTTGCGGGTCATCCCGCAGAAAAACCTTACCAACCTAAAAATAAACACAAAATCGGCCCTCGCAGACGGTTATTGATCCCCCGAGATCTGTATGCACTCCTTACGATCTACCTGCCGCGGTCTAATATTTATTTAACAAAAAAAATTAAAACCGAAAAAAACGTGAAAAAATATAGATTGGCGTTTTTTTCTTCCCGCAGCCTTCAAAAGAATGATCTGATGTTACTGAATTGCAATTCCAAAATTTTCGAAACTATTCCTGACAGATTGATGGACTTAAATCTTCTGCATCTCGTTTCGTGCCTTGGCAAATGACATTACTACCCGCACACTGATAACTTCTCTATATATAAGGATTCCGAACATATGTATATACTTTATGGGGTTGGAAATTAATATTGTAGAAATTACACCTGTGGTGTAGGGTATAATAATAAATTTTTCAGAAATTTACAAAAATGTCACAAATAATAACGTAAAAAATTTATCAATTTTTTTCTTTTTGTTTTCAATATATTTCAAGCTTACGAATTTAGGACCGAAACGACAACGACAGAAAAACTGATATTAAAATCAAGTCGCCAACGGGAATAGGGCCGTATATCTTTTGACAGCAATCTTTCTCTAAGTGTATTTTAAATACATTTGATATTAGAATGTAAATATAATTATTCATTACCGTCCACTTTCCCATGAGTCTCACTGTGATCTGGCAAATTCTGAATGGATTAATTGTAAATTAAAAATGTACTTTGAATCTTTTGATCACTTAAAAAAGTACATTTGGATTAGCCTTAATTTAACTTTGTTGCCAATTTTATTACCAAGGAAAATTCTGTCTTTAAAAGTTTTTCAGTAAATCATTTCATTAAAGGGATCTAAATTTTTTAAATAAATATCTGACATCTCTTTTTAATTTGTTAAAAAAAGGTTTGAGTTTCTAAGTCTCATACAACCAGTATTTCCATTGTATTTGGTTCTATTCCACAGTATAAATGCTCCTGGTGTCAAATAATTTTTTTTTGTGTCAGCTGTTTTAATAAATTTTGTGTTTATGTTTGTTCATTTGTTTGTTTATTTATTTGTTGATTTTTTGTGAATATGTAAATTCCTTTTGGGCGTTTATTTCGTTTTTCTGTTGTTGTCTTTTGTTCTAATTGAATTATTTATTTCATGTTTCTAAAACACACATGTACGGTCGTATTTTGAAGTTTCCCACCCAAAAAGTTCACAAAATCGTTCAGCAAATTCATCAAACGCTGACACAATTACACACTTGCAAATAACACAACAACAAAAACTTATACAACACTACAAATTTAACTACTCGTTAGTTCACTCAACAAAATTATACGCTACACGAACACTCTACATAGCAACACTCGGTTGAGTAAAGGGTGTCCTAAAATTTACTCAAGATTTTAATTAAATGAAAAACACGGTTTTTTGTGGGATGACCTGTTGGAACAGCGGGTGAATGAAAGAAAGGTTCTCATTGCACTTAACAACGCATGTCTCAGATGAACGTGTACTCCAAACTAGTGCAGGAATATTTTAAAACTTAACAGATATGCATCGATTATTGCGGTAACTTTGATGTGGATTAAAGGACACTTAAGGCCGGGGCACATATAATCCCTCATTTATTAAATTTATTTATTTTGTTATTTTATTTTATTTTTGCTCCCACTCAACTCAAAAATGTAATCCGAACAAAGAAAACCCATTTGATAGCTATCAAACTGCTCAACGTAGAAATAAATAAATACTTGCAGACTGTTTCTGTAAGAGGCTGAGTTGATAACGCACATTGTGTATGAATGTCCAGCCCTGGCTAGCATTAGACTTAAAACCACGGGAAGAAACTTGTTAAATGTGGATGCCATGGGGCACCTAAGGTTTGGGCAAATGTTAGGAAGTACTAGAGATTCCGTGATGAGAAAGAAGGCCGATAATCGACAGTCGCTAGTCTGAAATCACTAAAGTCAAAAGAAATGGCTGGCGGTAGCACGTAACTCAATGATAGTAAGGTATCCGTAAATTACAAGTCGCTTGCCCCTAATAATTGAGAATGGAAGGGGGTTAAGAAAAGAAAAAATTATGATAAGAGGTTGCAATTCCTTAAATTTCATCAATAGCTTCTACACTTCAGTAGTAGCTATGCCATCAACGGATTACTAGAGGTGCGCACAAACATTGTGTGATTTTCCTTTGAAAGTAAATTCACACCAAATTTTAAGACGCTTACGTATTTACTTTACATAAAAATACCCATCCTTTTATAAAACTCTAAAAATGAATGTAAAGCTTTTTAAAATGTGTTTAAAATATTTAATATCAATGTAATTGCACAAAGAAAAAATACAAATTTTATTCAATTGGCTATTTGGCAGTAAGAAATTCATATTTTGTCATTATTTTAAAACAGCGCCATCTGTTGTGCGAGCGTGTTTAAAATATCCCGCTTTCAATTCATATTTTGTCATTATTTAAAAGCAGGGCCATCTGTTGCGCAACCGTCGTTAAAGTATCCCTCTTTCTAAAATAGAAGATACCTTAAATACAGTACCTTTAAATCGGTAAACAAAATCGCCGTAGTTTCACTTCTTTTTCGCCACTTTTTCTTGGAAATAAGATATTTTTGCGTAAAAAAGTATCCTATATTGTAATCAAGATAATAAGGTACCTCCTCACAATATTTTATTAAAATCCATCCAGTAGTTTTTACGTGATACGAACGTAGACAGAAAGACAGCCTAACAGACAGACAGGAAATGAGTTACTTTTTTAGTATATGGATAAGAGAAAGTTCTGTCATATTAAAAATATTTTGTTATAAAAATATTAATTGAATCCTAATACTAGTGGATACTAACCAAGAAGCTACTGTGTAGCAATTCGTCATTGACATCTAATGGTTTACCTAAACTGAATTCATCTTTCACTCAAAAAATTATCATCTGAACAAAATTTCACAAACCATCTTTGGCATGTTCCAGCTATGTATAACTGCGACCTTCCAAAACACTTCACCTAATATTTTTTGCCGCCATCGCGTTATTTCTTTTTCTCGCTCACACAACGTTCATACAATGCGTTACGTGAATTTTTTCTTCTGATTCCTGTTGACAGTTTTCCAAGTTTAACAAACAGACTATAATACGAAAAATATGTGTACCCGTACAGTCAAATGTGTTCAATCAAATACTACTCTAACTGTATAATCGGTTTTAGTCGGATCGAAATCAAAAATTACAAAACGGCCAGTATATTTTTGTCATTGATCGAATTGATTGCATATTACGAGAAATCGTTATTACGAGTAATCGTTGTTAAGAGTAATCGTTATTACGAGTAATCGTTATTTCGAGTAATCGTTATTTCGAGTAATCGTTATTATAAAGTAATCGTTATTACTTGTAATCGTTATGACGAGTAATCGTTATAACTTGTAATCGTTATGACGAGTAATCGTTATTACGAGTAATCGTTATTACAAATAATCATTATTACGAGTAATCGTTATTTCGAGTATTCATTATTATCGAGTAATCGTTATTACAAGCAACCGTTATTACGTGTAATCGTTATTAAGAGTAATCGTTATTACGAGTAATCGTTATTAAGAGTATTCGTTATTATAGAGTAATCGTTATTACGAGTAATCGTTATGACGAGAAATCGTTAGTACAAGTAATCGTTATTACGAGTAATCATTATTATTACCTTATCCTGTGCAAAATAAGCAACAAGTAGCAGTCAATCGTTATATTTTTCAATATAACGATAACGAGTGTTATCTAAATTGTCAGCTGTCAAAAATAACGCCATTTTTACACCTTGTGAGCAATTTGAGTCACCCTGTATTTATGTATGTCTGGGTATATGTAAATTTACATTATTTGAATTCGTTTAATTGTTTAAAATTGCATCTAAAAACTAAACTTGTACTTCTATCGTTTTATTTTTCTTTATTGTTAGATTTATTTACTAAACTCTTAAATGTTTCGACATGCTGTATTGTTTTCGTTGTGCACTCGTTTTAACTTTTTGCGTTGCCAAAATTTATTGAAGTGTACAGCGCAACGTGACACATGTCAAAATGGTAACACGTACATTAACAAGCAACTTAATACTTGTGAGGGAGAAATAAACAACAAATTAAATGAAAAAAAAATATTATTATTAAAAAAAGTTATATGTAAATATTTAGCATCTACTAAACTAAATATACAGTAGTGGTAAAAACACTTGGACCTGATATGGATATTCTGGCATTAGTTTATTAATTTTATTCTGTTCTGTTTTTTTTGTTTTTTTTTTGTACTTGCTTCGAAGCATTGAAAAGTTGGAAATAATCCTGTAATCTTAGGTCGTTTAAAAGTACCGATCCACGAGTATGAAGCGTAACTTTTCCACTTAGTGCCAGTTACATACATACATATATTTGAGTGGATGTGCTCACACAATATTTAGTTCGATTTTGCTTTGTATAGTGTAGTCCACGAAATCAATGAAATTTTCTATAATTTGAAAGACTTTCCAGCCTCTGGTTCTAAGATTGAATGCCCTGTTAAGACACTAACCACCTTGCCAAAGCAGACCAATAAAATTGTGGGTCCCTTTTCTTCCCTATTCGTTTCTTAATGATTTCTGGTACCCGAATGGTAATTTACTCACTTTCATTGAGTCTCTTGGTGTTTAGGAAAATGTAATTTCAGCAAATGTTTTGCCCGCAACTGTATACAGTATATGAAAAAAGAAAGAAATAAGACAATTTAACATATTTAAAGGTTCGGTTTTTATAGTGCCTGGCTTGAGCGTAAGTAGTCTTGTAAGAATGTATAGCGCTATAATATTAAATAGATAATTGAATTACATTATGGACTTTTGACAAAACAGCTTAAGTCGACTAAAGAAAATTTTTTATATTTTTTCTACCAGTATACTTCACCATATTTAGTTTTAAAAATATTATGTACAAAAATTTAGTTTATATCTCATTTTATTAAGTACAACAAAATCTTAAATGCTGCCCTAAAAAAAATTTAAATATTAGACTTAAGTTGTTTTACCAAAGTTTCTTAGGTTTATATTTATTCATTGAAGTTTCAAAAGTCAACAAAAAATTAAATAGTTTAAGGTGTTACATAGTTTAGAATTTAATGTTAACTGAAACATTTATGTAATTTAATATTCTTGTTAATAAATTAAATTTTTTTTATTATTTTTACAGGTAAGAAAGCACACATTTGCATAAAGAGTTACGCTTGTAAGTATAAATAACATGTTTAGGTCTTTAGTTTACAATCAAAAGATATGTAAATTATAAAATTAAGTTTATAATTTGGGAGCCCTCTAACCCCTTTCCTTGAAGATGGCTCTCGTTATTAACTGACTGACTGATTTTTAAATCTATAACAGCTGGAATTTTACTAGGACTCCCCAACATAGCGACAAATTCCGGAATGCTGTGGAATGTTCGAGGAGGGTCTAAAAAATTGTGGAACATTCCCAAACGAGAAAGAGAATTAGATCTTGTAGCAAAATAGCTACTACGAAAAAAATAAATAAAGTATTTGGAGTTCCCGAATACTCTGAGTATTCTGGTACTCCAATTAATAATAAAGAAACAAAATAAAAACCATTTACTCTAATATTGTCCATATGTTTAATTGATTCTCAATTAACGCAAAATGCGAATTTTTTCAAATTAGCCGGTTTAAAAACACTTACCGAATACATGTCGTCTTCCAGTTGTCTTACCGGCTCTTTGGGTAATAGATGTTTTTTTTTTGCATTACTGGGAATCTTATAAATCAACCAGGACTGTGATAATACTACAGGGATGTACAAGGAAGCCTCGCTCAAGACATTGTTTCTGAAGGAACTGAAGCTTTTACTAACCCGAAGAGATGGACAAAATTACCTCGCACGAGGTGCCTCAAAAAGTATTTCAGAGGAAATAACTTCTCGAAAGGAATTCCAGAAAATAAGCTTAAGCGGGATAACTACGTTGGTAACAAATCGTGAAAACTTTAAGTATAATCTGATCAAATAAAAATCGAAGATTATGCCTGAAGAATGCTGACAAGGTAGTGTACATTAAATTTTAATGTCCAGTACTGCCCAGCATGCCGCTTAGGAGCACGAGCAGACTCACGTTAAATATGGATCCTATGGACGACCTTAGTCTTAGAGAAATGCTAGCAATTACGAGAGACTCTTTGATGAAGGATAATATTAAAAGATTACAGTTTGAAATCACTATTATCGAGATTTAAGACTTGTGAGGTAGCCGCAAATTACTTATCGGGTAAAAGAAATCATTTACAAACTATGGGTCTTATATTTAGCGGTCTGGTGCGGTATGCTCCCTACATGCAGACTGGTATCATATCGAATACTTTTTCACTAGATCCTGTCGCTATCTAATACAAGGATGCCCGGCTTTTAACACTAATTTTAATTTTGTCGTATTCCTTCACTACACATTCGAATATTCTATGGTACCACACGATATCAACTTACATTATAATTCTGGGGGTCGTGTGATATTAACTGTCACTGTCGGTACACGAACAAAGCTGTATTGTATGTTTATTTTTTTCGCTATCTGGGCATCACGAGAAAGTCAGATATTGAGACCTGCATAAAGTGGAGAATTTTTGGGTGCGATTATTCGCATCAAAGTGGAGTCACGGAAACCGAAAGCTTCAATGGCAAATCGATTTGAACTGATTACTGTTTAGGACCCTTTGTGAAAGATGTGTGTTTCCAAATTACGAAGAAGGCTTTAACGCACATAAAGTGGAGTTGTGGAGGAAAATCGTAAATGATGTTAAAATTGGGACTTATGTGAAAAAAATCTCATAGAAAGGTGGTAAATATTCGTAACATCAGCCAGCGCTAAGCTTGTTTGCCAATAAACCTGCTTTGATCTACTAAAATTAACTTTATATTCTAGTAAGTCATTTCATTCCATAAGATCTCATAATATATACTTACGTATGCACTTCTGATAATACGTATTTTTTTTTATAATGTGTCCCCCAAAATTATTCTCTGGGTCCGACTGTAGACTAAAGCACTGCATGAGCAAAAAATCCAGCTCATAAGACGCCCATTATATTATTTCATTGAATACATGTCTGTTCATTGCACACGAGTATCGATGAGTAAACAAAAATAAACAGCGGAGACCATCAAGCTAAATACGATGAACTTGCAGAGTTTCCATAAGCAAGGTTGAACTTGAAGTATGAGTAAATGTTGAACATAATAACAATTAACCTGAACGAGTTCAAGTAGTTTTATGCTTTGAGTAAAACAAAGTTCGAGTGTACAAACAAAAAGAGAGATTTTTTTTAAAATGAACTTACGTTTATTTTAAGGACTTCACTTCTTAAGAAATACAAAAAACCGCTAATGTTTGTTCAACTCACTAAGCCTTATCTAAATGTTCTACACAACTACTAAAAAAAAACGCTGAGTGTTGCCCGTGAGACGACTAAACCCGAGTTACTAATATAGAAGGTTCATTTTACTCGGTCGTTTATGATACAAAAAGAGGTTTGCTAACTTATAGTATAGTATGAGTAGGCATGTGTTTAGTAAGCTAGAATGTGTTCGAGTATTATCTCCTGCTCGTGACCTCAGGAGCACACTCACTAGAAGAGCTTGCTCATGCAACCGTTTACTGTAGACGCAATATACTGTTACCATGGACCCTTCGCGGCTGTATAGTAAAGAGTATAGTTTAGCAAAATCGCAAGGAGTGAGCTTTTAGTGAACAGCTGCATAGTAATATGAGTCAGCAATAGAATGATAGATTTTAGGCGGGACCGAACTGATTGATTCAAGCAACAATAGCCTAAAAATTGGCTCTTAAAGGTATAAGAACGCTGAAGGACTTATTGCTTTCGAACAGCGGTAAACCTACCATAAATTCTTGCTGCAATATCAGATCTACATAAATAATTAATTAACTAAGCGCTAAAATTAATTGAAATTAAAGTGTTTATAATGCTTTGCCTTGTAAGATATTCTTATTGCCTAGGAGGACGTCTTTTCTAGGGGAGGCAAAACCACTTTTATTGAAAAATAATATTATGAAAATAAATATATAGTAGAGCTTTTAAAAATTCTGGGGAGGGGGCAGAAGCAAGTCTGGCGGGGGCATTGCACCCCTCAGAATGGCCTTCCTGCCGCAATGGATATTACGAATATTTACTCTATAAAAATAAAATCCAATCAACTGTTACAGTTTGGCTTTAAACAAATTAATAAAAGCAAAATAAATTGCAACATGTAGCACAAGAAAAGTTTACAAAAAACAAACAATGTTCATGTTGAAAATTAAATGAACTTGAGCTGACAAACAAGAGTCAATAAATGTTCAAACACCCACTTTCGTTCACAAAATTTTACACCAACATGAGATTTTTTATGGGAAATATGAAAAGTTGTTTAAATTCTGAAAAGTTGTGATTTTCTTTAAACAAAAACTTTTTACAAGTTTTATGTACGAGTATGTCGTCATGACATAATATCAAGCAGTATGTTATTATGACATAATATCTAGCAGTCAAGTGAAGATAAAATCTACGCCTAAACTGCAGTTGGTGTTTTAATGATCCTTTAAAAGGCCTTAGACAGGCTTCTAAAAACCAATTCACCACTTTTCTTTAATTTTTTCGGACATTAAAGAAGCAAATGAGAATGATAATTATAAATTTCTTGTGATTATGGCTTCTATTTTAACCATTAACAGTAAAACGATCTGTGACATGGATACTGAAATTATTACATTACATTACGAGTATTAGCGGCCTTTTGTAACTCTTAGAGAGACGCTTGTTTAACCTGCTAAACTATAGTCAATTAATTCTCTTGATTTTGTCTACTAGTTAATTCATTTACGTATGTCCAAGGCCCTTTACGTAGCCCGCTTAAATACAACGAGTCTACTTTTCGCTGATCCCTATGGAGACTGCGGTTCCACAATCCAATCCACAATCTAACTAAAAAATTACTTAAATCTCTTCCCAAAACTAACATTTAAGCTTGCTCCTCCTTAAACAGACAGCTTTTGTAGCTTTCACCATGAGAGATTCAGAGATGCTTCGACAAATGTTCGTCCAATAATTCAGGGTTATGTGGTAATGTCCGACAGAAGCTATGACAAATTTTTTCTCACAGACCAGAAGTGGATGCGACCTTGCTCTATTGAGAACCAAAGGGTCTTAGATAATCTGCAGCACCCATTTCCGGAACTTATGCCAGAGCTAACATATTATCGTCTTAGTAGGAATAGAGATTAAATGCACGCCAGTACACATATCTACTTCACCACGGAAGTATTTAGTATCTTAAAAGTGGCAAGACTGTCCACAAATATGTCAACGGCCTTCGGATCCAAAATAAGTTTCCTAGTATTTCTTGCACCTACAGCTATAGTATATTTTACGCCTAAAATACAATGCTGGTATTGGAAGGCCTGAATAAAGTCGGTTGGTCAATATCATCAGTGGAGATCACGAATCCAGTTCCGTTGTTTGTGTTGGAAATGTCCGTAAATATAGAAACAACATTGCTTCAGTTGAATAGGTTGCCTTCCAGTCATTCCTTTGCGGTCTCCTATCGTGGTCCACGAAATAATTATTCCTTACCTCGAGCAAATCTGTGAGTCTTAAGAACGATTTGATGTAGATATCAAAAGATTCGATATTCGCTTGGTCATATCCTAAATTTTTGTCAGCCTTAGCTCTTGGTTGACCATGGTTAATTAGTCCTAAAGATTCCACGTCAACGCCATTCATGTAATACTATCAGGATTCCTCCTGATGGTATCGCCGATCAACCTTCGTTTTCTGTTCTTTATATAACCATATAACCATAACTTTAAATACTTATATCCTTATGAAAAAAAATAAAGTCAACTTTATGGCGTGTGCATTTTTGAAAAGAAAAATGATTGGTATGGTTCAATCGGCGGCACACCTCCATCCGATGCTCCAAATTTTCGATGACGTTCAGACATAATTGAGGTTATATGCCGTTAATGTTCCGAATTATCTCGTTCTTTAGCTCTTGAATTGTTGCTAGCTTATCGACGTCCACCGTTTCGTTCAAATAACCCCAAAGAAAGAAGTCCAACGATGTCAAATCACATGATCTTGGCGGATAACTGACATCGCCACCACGTGAGATAACACGGCCACTGAATTTGTCGCGCAAAAGATACAGAACCGAGCGTTGCTCGATTAGTATCTTTCCATGCTTCAATTTGAGTTAGTCTGAAATTGAGAAATGTCAAATTAAATGCAGAAAAAACTTGACCAATCCTAGGTTCACATTCAACATCGTCCCTTAAAATTTAACCACCCTATAGTTAATATAGTTAGTTAGTTCGGACAGAAAAGTCTGTCAGTATCAAAAAAAACATATGATTTAAAATGATACTTCTGTTTTTGGATCACTCCGTACAGTAGTCACTCACATGTGTCTTTATGGACATTGATGCTATAGCTTAATATTGCCATATTTTGAAAACTCTTCTCTTTCTCTCTGTCTTGCACACAGACTTTCTACAAAAAGTGGTTTGCAGTGCTGTTCACTGGAATTACACTGCATAAAGTAAGATAAGTTTCATGACCTTGTTGTTAATCCATTTAATATATTCCGAGTTTCTTGCCTGAATAATGTCTTAGTAGCTTTCTTGAAATAAAAAGTCAAAAATTTTATACACCAAGACTACTAGCTGTCCAGAACTCAATTATTTCGGGTTATTAAAAAATGTATTGAATAATTTTCAGAATTTTAACGAAATTAACCATTGTTTCACTTAAAACTATTTTTGTTATTTAAAAAACAATTTTTAAAACTGCCCTTTTCTATATGTGAGAGCGCGCAGCAAAAGGGACCAGAGGTTAGGTTGAACGAAATATTCTCACGGAACCACTTTTGGTCATAATCGGTAACTGGTATAGTAACGTATTTTACATTCGTAAAAAACGTTGAAAAAAGGTAAACTGTAAACGATTCTCATTTAAAATTTACTTTTATATTCTTAGGTCCTTTTCTATTTTTTATTTTTATTTATGCTCATATAAACGATTATTTTTAAATTTCCTATTTTCTGCAGACAAGCGAAGCTACTTTGGCGGGAATTGAATCTACAACCCCCAGACTAATAAACTAGTGCAATACTAATCAGTTTATCGCAGCACTTTTAAGACTACCCTCTTTTATATATAACTTTATGTTCACATAAGTGATTGTATCTCAATGTACATACATGTCAGCATATTCCATATTTTTTAAAACATTTTTTTTTGCATTAATAGAAATACAAAACAAACAAAAACCAGACCAAAAAAGATTTCGTAGGAATAATGAAAAAAAAAACAAAACATCTGATCAATTTTTGCATTGACATGTTGTACAAATGCTTAAGACATGTAGATTTTTTTATGTTTACTTAAATCGATCTAATAAAAAAATGTTACACCAGATAAAATCATGTAAAATGCCAACAACATCCTAAAACGAGTGTTTTATATTTCTTTTTTTTTGGTTTTTCAGTATTTTTCTCCTGATATTTTTAAATTTGGTTGTAATCCTGTTTTGTGTTGTTTTTGTAATTTCATGTTGATTTTTTTTTTTTGTTGTAGAGTTTCGTACCTAATCAAATTTGCTATTTTTCTCTCTATAGTTTAAAATGTAAAAAAGAAAAATAAAAGTTAGATGGCAAGAATGTAGCCACTGATACGTACAAAATGTAACCCTGGAGCAATAGATTTTTCATTTTAATTCTAAATTAAAATGGTACGGACACAAATTTTCAATGCTTGGAATACAACGACTTTTGAAATGCTGTAAATTAGAAATTGTTCTTTACAGCGCAAAAATCTTTATATAGTCTAAACCAGATTATTATAACTTGCCTTTAGCTAAAGTTAGGATTTTGTTGGAGCGATATATAGTTTTTCGTTATTAAAAGTAAGCTAAAAACCACTTTGAACTATTACGTACTATAAGGACAAGTTATATCAATGAGCATTATCCTCATTATTATAACGAAAACTACTTATCGGTCCAACAAAATCCTAACTTTAGCTAAAGGCAAGTTATAATAATGGGCCTAAATTTATCAATTTCAAGTTTTTCTTTAGTCTTAATTTAAGCCAACTTAAAATAGCAATTTTTAGATTCATTTAGCACTAGCTAAACACGGAACGCTTCGCTACCCCCAACATCAAAAAATAAAATAAGCTTTCGTTAGTAAAAGTATGTATGGCGTTATTCGTCTAGCAAATGTAGAGAGTGTCACTATTGCAGTTCTCTAGATCAAGAGCCCCCACGCATACCACTAAGGGTCTGCAAGCACATACACAATCCCAACGAGAATCTCACAGAGAACAAAACATGTAAAAATTTTAAATCAGTAGCATACCAGCTTTCAACAACGTAGGTTTGTGTCACTTTGCTAAATATTTAGCCTTTGCTCTAGATATAGAATAAATTCATAAAATTTCAAATCCATCCCTGGATGAAATCCTAAAATTTATTTAAAATTCTAAATTTCTAAAAATTATTGTAAAGCTCAGTAAAAGATAGACAGGAAATGAGTTAAACATAATTTTAAAACAGCGCCATTTGCTGTGTGTGCAGCATTGCTTGAAATATACCGCTTTCAAAAATAAAAGATGCCTTAAAGTGTGCAGTACTTTTAAATCGGTAAAAAATATCGGCAAACTTTCACTGCTTTTTCATGGAAATAATACATTTTTGCGGAAAAAAGGTATCCTATATTCGAATCAGGATACTAAGGTACCTTCTCACAAAATTTTGTCAAAATCCATCCAGTAGTTTTTACGTGATGCGAACACTAAAAAGAAAGACAGACAGACAGGAAATGATTTACTATTTTATTATATGTATAGATTGTGTTTAGTGATAAAGCTCAATTATGGTTAAGCGATTACGTCAATAAGCAAAGTTGCCGTACTTGGAGCGAAGCCATTCGTTAAGCTTTCGCCATTATATCCACTACCATTCTCGTCCTCACGGCATCATCAGTCCTTATGTTTGTCAATTTAAGAATGGAGCTGCCGTTACGGTAAATGTCGAATGCCATTCTGACTGAATTTTTGTTTTTAAAAATTATTTTGCTTAAGATCAGCGACATTTACAAGTCGACGCAACTTGCGATATAACGCGCTTATTTATGGATTTACTGTAAAATCAATGTGGTGGCATCTTTAATTCCAAAAGAAGACCGGTTCACTGGCCCCCTGTCTCATACGATTTAACGCATCTGGGTTAGTTTTTATGGTGCTATGTTAAGTCATTGGTTTATGCCAACAAACCAGCTACGCTTGAAGCAATGGAAGCCAGTATTCAAGCCACCATTAACGCCATACGGCCAGATTTATTGGATTATAATAAAAAATATTTTATTCCAACAATATTTCTGTCTTGTATCATCATTTTAAGTTCTTAGGCAGTTAAAAATACATCATTTATAATACCTCTGATTTTTTCTTTTACACTTGTTGTATATAAAGTTGGAATCTGAATTTTGAAGACTAATAAAAAACGTTAATTTAAGATCGTGACTTTATGCTTGGGATTGTGCCATTGCCTTTTTCATGTCAATGTTGATGTGAAATAAATACTTTATTTTTGTTTGAAAGATTTAATAAGTCGATTACGGATGGCAACGGAACTTCAGTTGCGTTGCCAGTTGCCAAAACTATATTATGGATGGCAACTGGCAACTGACGACTGGCAACCTCAGTTGCCAAATGGTAATGATATTGGCAACCGTGTTTTTCTGGTTGCTTCGAAGATTTTTGAATTGAAAAAGACTGTTAAACAGAAAAGTCAGAATGTTTTTTATTAATTTATTTTTTAAGTTTATTTTTGAGCTATTAATACAAAAAATGGAAAATTACACACATATTGCCCGTAAAAGCTTGGAAAGAAATTTCTCTAAATATCAATAGTTGTGAACCACCAACAAGTTCAGCAAAAGAATGGCAGAGGGTGTGGACCTATTTTAAAGCAAAATTAAAGAAAGATATGACACAAAATGAAAGAGCTTAGCATTTCAAAAAATTTATGCGTTTTTCCTTGATTGATTTTTATTTTATTTTTTATCACTTTGTAAGCTAATTTTATTTCACTTATTTCTCTTTTCTTACTTGTTTTTTATTTGTATTTATTTTATTTTATATTTTAACACTTTTTTGTATTTTAAAACTGGCTCTACTCTACTTTGCTATTTATTGTATGCTTGTTTATATTCATTGGCTGTTACCGATCTGTCAATATAACGATTTCGACAACTTCTTTATTAATATGAATTTTTCCCAGGGTTATATTGACATTAATAACATTGCGAAATTTCAGACGTACTGCTACTCATACTACTACTCTCTAGGAGAAAGTGTAGCAGGATCAAGTCGCACGATCTCGCAGCCTTCGTGAGAGATTATTATATCCCCATTAATGTGTGGCAGTTAGCGCCTCATAAAATACTTAATTATTTAAATACCACTGTAAACCTCCTTTAAAAAACGTAAAGTGAAATACTGAACTCTAAACGAATAGAAATTCCTAAATTAAACAAAAATAACTGGCTTTTGGCAAGGCAAAAGAGACAAACTTTAGTTTTTAACAAGATGACCAAACTAAAAATACCCACGCTGCCTTACGAAGCTATTTATAATATTTAATGGCACTACAATTTGCTTTTTTTTTGTTTGCCCATTTTTGTAATGATGAAATTTAAAATGTAACGTATACAATTTCAAATGCCAGAGGGTGTTTTATTTACCAGAAATCTACAAGATACAACCATCAAATAAAAAGAACACTTAAAGAATTTCACTTCTAACCAAAAATTCCTGTTCTTACTGTGACTTCAGCAACATTTACAAAATGTTTTATCTTCTACCACTTCTCCTTTAAAGATGGTTATTTCTATTTTTACTATTGCAAAAACAACAACATGCTCTTCCTTCATTTAAGCTGTTTATGCTCGTACGAATTTATCTTGAAGAAGTTTCCTGATTCAATATATTTATGTAACTATTTTAAGTTTTTGTTTATTCGTTTTTTTTTTTTTGTTTTTTATTTTTTAAGGCCAGTGTTGATGGCGTAAGAGTTGAAATAAAATCAAAAATTATCTCTGCTTTCAGCAACATCACCACCATCTCTGTTACCATCAGCCACCATCGCACAACCGTCACTTATTTGTGCTTATTGGGGTTGAGCTGTGAAGGAACGTGTTCCATTAATTTTAGATAAAAACTCAAGCTTATATTTACGTGCAGAGAGTTTTTCTTTTTCCTTTTTTTTTTATTTGAAGTTTTTCTTTACTCTTTTATTATTATTTTTTATTGTTTTGTTTTTTTTCTTTTGAAGCCATGTACTCGTACTTTTCCTTTAACAATAACTGTCTGATTTTAAGTGCTCTTCTTAAGTGTTTGCATTCTCGTATTTGTTACGATTTGAGAAACTCTGCTGCTGCTGATATTCTTCACTTCAAGTCTTTCATGTTAAAACTTAAAATGTTCTGCCAACAGTGGGTTTGAAAAGTAAATCAATCAATTCATTAAAAAATTATAAATGAAAACTTGATTCCACTGATTGGTTCAAGTTCTCGATTTCCCGCCATTTGTGCGATATTAAAGTGTTGGCAACCACAAAAAATTTTCAATAAGGTTAGGTTGAAAATTGTGGAACAAAATTAACGTAAGTACCTGCCAACTCGGCGTAACCTCACGGTGGTCTTACCACCGAGTGAAACTTAGGCGTTGACTAGAGCCCCCATTGTGTAGTATAACAACACTTTACGATTGCCACCAATCGCTTTTTGTGTGTGATACAGTCACAATGAGTAGCAATTTATATAATATGGCAAGCCTTTCCAAGGCAAGCCTAGATCCATATTATAACCTCTTGCTTAGGGGTTTGGAGACTATCCAAACCCCGTCTGTTGAGAGTGCAACAGCACACTTGATCGACCTTGCACCTTACCTACTTAATCGATCTTAAACCACAACCACCACGTGTACCCCCGAAGGGGACCTCACCAATAACCGGTCACAGAGAGGATAGGCTCTCTGTGGGTCCACCGATTCCCGTGGTACCAGTCCTTTGGGCACTGGTCGGGCCTCGAAGAGAACCCGCAATGTTTATCGCAGACCTTTTCTTCCAGATTTAGGCTCTAGGAACCCTAGCGTCTGGTGCCCCTATTTTCCCCGAGTGGACCGCGTCAAAGCATTTGCCATATACCTGCTGTGACAATTAGAACCCCCGGGGGTAGCTTAGGTTCAAAAGGAGGAGTCAAGTATGTTATCTGTTGAAGTAGCTCTGGGTTGATAAAAAATGCGGGCGCGTCATTGTTATTATTTTTTAGGGTCGCCCTTGTTTCTCGGCCTTTGAGAGGTTTGCATCTGACTCTCGCATCCTCGAATAGCTGTATTACGCTACACTTATTGATGATTGCCTGAATTAGCCACGTGCAATTGCTTTGGTTATCGTGTATAACCTCAGTAATTCTAATTAATAATTATTATATATAATTCGAATTATAATTCGTACTTAGGTGGAGCACCATTTAAAACTCAAATTTTCACTGGGAGGAGCACCTCTAAACTCAATTTATTATGAACCCAGCTTGTGAATCCCCACCTTCTAAACGAAGTTATAGGTCGTGTTACAAATCCTGGAAAAGGCAAAATAATCTGTGGGATATCCAGGCAATTACGTGAAGCACTAAAGCACTGCATGAGCACAAAAAACGAAGCTCATAGGACGCTCAGTATAATATTTCATTGAATTCATCGCTGTTTATTGCACACGAGTAACGATGATCGGACCAGCAGACTAAATGCGGTGAGCTTCTTGTAAAATTTCCGTAAGCAAGTTTGAATAATTATGAGTAAATATTGAACATAATAACAATGAACTTGGGTGAGTTCAAGCAGTTTTATGCTTTGAGTGAAACAAAAACACAGTTCGAGTGTACAAACAGAAAGAACAAAGAATTATTTAACAACAATTTTTTCGTTCATTTTAAGATCTTCACTTCTAATTAAATACAATCAAAAAACAAAAAATCACTAGTGCCAGCAAAACGAACTAAGACTTATTCAAAAGTTCTACACAACACACCGAGTGTTTCGAACATGTGACGAGCAAACACGGTCCTCACTAGTATAGAAAGTTCGTTTTACTCGGTAGGCTCATTGCTTTTATGATGCAAATAGTCGTAAAAACCAGGGACATAGCCTTGGTTTTAGAACTTTCTTTACAGAGCAGTATCACTCAGTCAAATATGCCTACCAATTAATTGTGTACCTTTCATTTGGGAAAAGGATAGAGTGGCGGTAAGACAAGTGGTGAAATAAATAAATGTAGAAAAGCTTCACTCTTTTGGCAACACTGCAAGTGCACTGACGTCATATTTATTTTTAGAAGAGTGTTGCAGTGCCTCTGGTGTCAAGTAGGCACATTAGTTTTGAAGCTGTATAGCCATTTTATTAATATTTTACTTCGCCGTCGATTTAGTGCTATACACTATATTGCTATACCGGCGATAGAGGGCGCTGTGATATATTCCAGTAAGAATAGAAAAAACTAATTTATATCAGAAAATACTGTTTGTTAATGATGCCGGCGACTCAAGCCACCATAGTAGTAAATGCCCTAACTACCCCTAAGCTACAGATTTCTTCGGAGCGGATTCACCAGGTAAAATTCATTGTATTGTTAGAGCCCGAAAAGTACAAATTAAGCAGCAATTTAAAAACTTAATTTACTATCCCTGGTTCGAACACTAAAGCTTAAACCTTAGAAATACTTTACTGATGTAAGCAGTCTGTGCTGTTGCTGCTTCAAAAAAGAGTTTAAAATATTATTCTGCTTGTTTACTGCTCACTTCAATTGCGTTTTTATTGCAATTGAGTCTCTATTTTTTCTACACATTTTATTTTCTTGTTCTCTTCAAGTTTTGAGCGTGTTTTCGTATCTTTTTGGTTACAAAAATAAATTGTTCTTTAACACATGAAGCACTCAGTTTAGTTTATTTTATGTTTGTCACAAAAAAATTAAAATTTAATTTAATTATAGTTATTTATTTAATTTGTAATAAGTTTTTCTGTGGCAAATCCCGCAGTGCAAAGTTGAAATATTTCCCCCAGCAGACACTTCAGCAGAAACTTTTATATTTTCTTTTCAAATCCAATTAAAAAGTTTAAAGTTCAAGTGACAAAGATTTCATAAGTTGTATTGAATTTGGTTAAAAATAAATTTCATATAATTTTCTTTGGTTTTGCATGTAAGTAATTGTAAGTACACAGTGCTTAAGTGAAAATTATACTATCATAGGGCCGTTAATCCCTACACTCAGTTTGGTAAAATTGGTGACTAATTTTTTTTATGTGCCTCAAAAGATTCTGAAATCAGTGGGCCCTTCAAAAAAGGTGTCAGCAGGTTATTAGCATTTTATGCCAAAATGTTGGGTTCGGACCAGCATACAACTTACAAGCCTACTGAAGCTTAACCCCTTGACTCACTGTTACATAGAGGTACTCTTTCTTCTTTCAGAAAACTTTTTCTTTCTTTATTCTTAATCGACAGTTTAGTGTATGGCTTTGGCTAGGTCATGATAAGCAGGCTGGTCACCTGCAACGATTTAATTTTTAAGGCCATTAGGAATTTTGTGCTGCCTCGACGAAGTGTCCCAGTCGAATCAACTACCACGGACTAGGACACTACTTACCATCCTACTGCGGCATACAGTGGGATTTGTTCATACAATGTTTGGCAAAAAATATAAGGAGTGCCCGTAGAATGTTGAAATTTTGCTCTGAGCCTTTGGTTAGCTCAATTAATAAAAATATAAAGTTTCATCAAAATTGGCCACGCCCACTACCCACCGCCCGTAGAACCCATAATTTATTTTTGAAATTTGGCACAGAGCCTTTTATTACCTCAATTAAGAATAAAATAAAGTTTCATCAAAATTTGCCACCCCCACTACCCACCGCTCATAGAACTCAAAATGTATTTCTGGTCCAAAGTATATATAAACCATATTATATTTTTCCCGCAACTTTTTGTTTCTTTACCAAAACTAATTATTTTATAAATAAATTTCAATACATACATTTAAATATACACTTTTATTCATCATCTATAATTTCATTAAGTTCCATAACCTGTTAACGGGGTTGACATCTAATGCTGCTTATAAAAGGATATGAGGATACTAGAAATCGATGAAAAAAATCTGTATTTGTTGCAACTCTATCACACTTTCTGGAGAACCTTAATCTATAATAAACGCCTGGACGTATTTCCATCGTTAGTAGAGCCAGTTCGTTGTTGAACTGCATCCACTCGTATACCCATCTTTTCCTTTAAGGCCTTCTGAATTCGAAGTTTATTTTCCGGTTTTAGACTTTTGTGTTCGTCCTTGAGCGCATCTTTCAAATGGTTTGTTGTAGGCAATATGAAGTATGCACTTCATAAATTTTATGCGAGTATGTAAGGAGGAAACGCCCATTATGGTGCTTCACCATCAATAGCTTTGCTTGAAACTAATTTAAGATTATTCATTGCAATTAGTGAGTTCGTATCTCAGTTCACTATATAAAACAGAAAATAAACTCATTTTAATACCTTTTTCACTTCTCTATTTGCTATTTTCAAATTGTAATTTAATTTTGTAATTTTTTAAAATTAAAAATTTCATGTATTTGGAGACAAATTTTATGATTTTATAAAAGATTATTAATTATTTAAACTTTTTTTTTTTAATTGATAGTATGGAGTCTTACCTTTCATTTTATTATAGCGGGAGCACCGAGCACGACCGAGCAACCTTTTTTTTTCTTCCAAGGAAGTTTGTAATTACGGCACTTTATAGAACAAATTTGATTCTATCATATCTTTTAAACCATATGCGCGAACTTTATAATTTTTTTTTAAATACGCAGAAAAGAATATATTTTTGAAAAAAAATCACTATTTGAATCAGATCTATAAAATTGTCTTACGTACAAACAATATAAAAGTGCGTTAACAGTTTTCAATATTTTGGACCAAAATATACATGTGACTTTACTTCGTTATTTCAAAGATAAATGAATGTTTTTTTTTTAATACAATTTATGGATTTATCATACTGAATCAATTTTCTACAAAACTGCATCATTACATTTTTAAATTTTATGTGTCGAAGAAATTACTTATTGTACACAAAATCCCTCTGTGCGGCACCCCCAGACTTTGTTTTATTAAAGATATTCTTTCGAAAATTTTTCTTTCAGGAAAATTTTTTCCATTATTTTCAATTGGCAGTCATACACTAAAGCTTTGGTTAGATTATATTAAGCAGGCTGCTCGCCTGCAACGACTTTACGAGGCTATTAGGAATATTGTGCTGCTTCGACGACTAGCTACCGTGCTATGCGTCAAGGTATTGAAAGAATTTTTTGCACAAATATTTTCAGTTGTAATACTGAAAAGCCGAGCAGCCACATACCATTCTTCCTCATCATCCAGACAGCCTCAGTGGCTTTTACAAGGAAAGATTCCCACACCCTCCTCCATACATTCAATGATACAATGCCCCAAAATGATGCCAACAAAAACGATATCCACAAAGCCAATAGTGACTTTGCTCTTCTTTTATCAAGTAAAGCTTAAATGATATTGAACAATCTGCAGGTTGTTATCCTAGACCAATAGTAATAATAAGTCAAAGGTCATATGACGGATCCATAATGTGCACTGTACCAGTTCTAGGCTGCAGATAAAGCGAATTAACCTTACATCATTTGATGTGAACAGAGCAATTTCATTTACCTGGTAAATTCCATTTTATTGTTAGAGTGCCTCGATATACTGATTGGTAGCGCGCTAGTCTATCAGTCTGGGGGTTGCGGGTTCAATTCCCGTCAAACACTTGGGTTGTTTTCTGCAGACAATCAAATAGGTACACAGGTAGTGTTGTCACCATTACCTAATGAATTGTGATGGTATCTAACGCCACAATATCGGGTAGATCCAGCAGTAAGTTCCTATTGAATGATCTCGAGAGTAATAAAACGTTTTGCTTGTCTGTGACCTTATCATAGAAGCTAAATATGGATTTGTAGCACTGTTCACAAAAAAAAAAACACATTTCCAAATAAAAAGCTTATTATTAGCCTAGTTTCGAACCTTATCGAATAACAAAACCTGATAATGATTTCTAATTAAATTTTGCAATGATCATTTTTATGATTAATTAATCGTTCCCTTACTACTATGGGTTAACAAATTTAAATTGCTGCACTTAATCTGACAATAAAAAATATAATTCAATTGAAATAAATCCCAATAAAATTTCCATTTAAATACACAAAATCTAAAACAAATGTACAATTAATTGTCTTAAAATAAAATATTTATATATATAAGCTGTAAGTGGCATGGCCTGGCCTGGCCTGGGCTGGCCTAAAATCAAACCAAATCGTAAATAATTGTTATAATAAAAGACAACTTAAAAATAGCAAATAATTTACAATTAAAGACTGGGAAAAATATTATTTGTTTCTTTATTTTAAATTTTTTTTTCTTTGCATTTTAGAAAATGTGTTTACAAGTGGTCTAGACTGCTACTGACACTCAGGCCAACTCATATGGGTGTGTCTTACGCAGCCACAAAATTTTACAATTAAACATTGTTTTTAGTAACAACAAAAAGACAACAATATAAACATAATAACCAGAATATGAACATCACGTTGGACAATGGTGTTTTACGGAATATTTGGAATTTTGTTAGAGATAACAAAAGACAAGTAAATGTAAAGAATAAAATTGGCAATAAAAACATCTACAATCATTGTTTAAGAAAATACAAGTTAAAGTAATAATTTCAAATTTTAAATAATTGAACGGTTTTCAGCAACAAAGAGTTAACTCCATTTTAAGGCTAAATAAATTTAACAACCTCTTCAATCATTTTAAACACATTCTACATTTTTAAACAGTTTTTTTCTGCTATTTTCTTAAAAATTATAAAAATTGGAGTTAACTCTTTGTTGCTGCAAACCCTTTTTCAGATTGTATTTTGACTTATTTAATTCGAAAATGAATATTTTAGGACATGATAAATATCCTTCAGTTTTTTCATCAAATTTTCAACTTGAGCTGTAAAAGCATAGGTTTACACGGTGCTGGATTGGATTGGATGAACTAAAAGTTGGCGAGCACTGAATTTAACTCTGTACTTTTCACGACATATATATTAGCAAACCATTTACTTTAGTAAAAAATTCGAAAATCTATACAAATAACACAACAGTAACTCATTTCCTGTCTGTCTGTCTGTCTGTCTGTCTGTCTGTCTGTCGATCTCTTTGTGTTCGCATCAAGTAAAAACTACTGGATGGATTTTAACAAACCTTTTTGAGGAGGTACCTTAGTATCCCGATCCCAATATAGGATTTTTTTTTCCCGAAAAAATATCTTATTTAAAAGAAAAAGTGGTGATAAAGTGTGTACAAAGCAGCAGAAGGTACTGCATACTTTAAGGCATCTTTTATTTTTAAAAGCCGTATATTTTAAGCAATATTGAGCAACAGATGGCGCTGTTTTAAAATAATGAGTAATTCATTTCCTGGCTGTCTTTTAATGAACTCTACAATAATTTTTAGAATTTCATATAAATTTTAGAATTTTATCCAGGAATGGGAACCTTTATTTTGGTGAGGATTACTTTCAAAGTAAAATCGAACAAGATATTGTCAGGACCCACACAACTTGTGTGGGCACAAGAAGTGTTTAATATCTGGTTGGTAGGTTTAGAGATATCGAGAAATGAATGCAAAAAAATGCATTGTCATGGAAAATTTTACTATTCTTCTTATTATTATTTATGTAGGGGGATACCGAAGCAAACCACTAACTCTATGGGCTCGTTTTCATTCCTCTATGATTTACAACTACCATACTTTTATTATGTAACTGTCGTGCTATCACTAACCTTTACTATCAACTATTGTGATTTCACGCTGTCAACTAGTAACTGCCGACCACACTCCTGAACACATAAATACGTTAAGCACGTTTAAGCACGCTTAAGTACCTTTTACAAAAATCACAGTTTTTTTTTGTGAATTTTAAGTGGGAATAATTTTACTGAAAATTTGAAACATAAAAAATGTTAAATAAATTTATTCAAAAACAAGTCCATGAGAGGATAGGGCTAACTAGTACTAGACACCTCCAACCGGAGACCCATTGGTCCATTTTGATTTCCTCTTATTTTACAATAAAGAACCCTAATTCTCCATTTTAATAACAGACTCCATTATTTTCTTTGAGCTACTTGATGAATTTAACTACATCATCAAGTTTACAACTCGTGAAATTATCTAACCGATCGTGGAATCGCGCGCTCAGCCATCCTCATACAGGCACATCCCTCAAAAGTCTGTAGTGCCATTTTTCATTTTCCTTTTCTAACTGTTCTAACTCTTACCGAACACTGACCCGTCTCAACAAAGACTCTAAGAACTTTCCTGCCCTAACCTAGAAGTATGTTAGTCTTTCCAGATGATGAAGATGAATCTATTGGATTTTTTTTTTGTCTTTAGATAATTTCTGAAATCTACTTTTCACTAGTATCTAACTAAGTGTTTTAGGGTAATCCACCAAATCAAGTAAACCAAAAATGTGACTAAAAACTATTTGTTAAGGGTGTTTTTTATAGAAGTATAGAACTTTAAGTTGGCATTACTTTTCAAGATGGCGACCGATTTAACAGCTGTCAAGTGATTTATTCTCAGTTTGGTTTTGCATTTCATCATGAATAGAGTCACGCCTGAACAACGCTTGCAAATAGTGCAATTTGGGCCCAAAACGAGATTACCGTTGTTCCCGGTTTTTCATAAGCGAATTTTGTTTAGCAATGAAGCGCACTTCTGGTTGTATGGCTACGTCAACAAACAAAACTGCCGCATTTGGAGTGAAGGTAATCCTCAAGTGCATGTCGAAACACCGTTACATCCAGAAAAACTGACTGTTTGGTGCGCTTTATAGGCTGGTGGAATCATTGGTCCGTACTTTTTCAAAAACGATGGTGGCCAAAACGTTACAGTCAATGGTGATCGGTATAGAGCCATGATTACTAATTTTCATTCATTCCTGAATTGAATAACCATGATGTCACACAGCTCGTGCCACAATAGATTTATTGAAAGACACGTTTGGTGACCGCCTAATTTCACGTTTTGAACCTGTGGATTGGCCTCCAAGATCTTGTGATTTAACACCGCTAGACTACTTTCTGAGGGGCTATGTAAAGTCATTGGTCTATGCGGATAAGCCACAAACGCTTGACCATTTAGAAGACAACATTCGCCATGTTATTGCCGATATACGGTCACAAATGTTGGAAAAAGTCATCGAAAAGTGGACTACATCCGCGCCAGCCGTGGCGGTCATATGCCAGAAATCATATTTAAAATGTAATGCCACAAGATTATCTTTTGGATAAATAAAATTCATGTCAATCGAATAATCCATCGTTGTTTTATTGCAACTTAAAATTCTATACCTCTATAAAAAACACCCTTTGGTTATTTCAAGTCTATGATGTCGATGGTCCTTGTTGCATATTACTCAAAACAAGTAGCAGTTTTAGAACATGGCTGACAGAACTATGTTCACACCTCTTGTTTAGACATTGGAGACCATCTTAACTCTCGGAACACCATTGGTGGCTTCAGTTCAAGTGCGTGAGTATACTGGACTAAATAGACCTTCCTGCAATTTAAGTCTGAACTACGGCCATCACGTTACTCCCATCACGCCTCACCAAAACCGAGCCACAGGAACAGTTAACAGGTACCCGTGATGATAATTCTTTCCGCGGCACCTACGAGTCGCTTGGACCTCAGAGGTTTTTATCTTCTAGTTTCAGCCCCCTTGCAAACCTCAATTGCTGATACCTTCAATATGCCCTGAGGGTCTCTTCAGTGATATTGACCTTTCAGCTGCTAGAGGACTGGAGTAGAGACATAAAAAATTTTCTTGTAGTCAAACTTTACTGCCGCAATTTGCTCGATCATTGACAGTGTGACCAATTTTTTTTTACCAAAATTTAGGGCATTTCAAATTCGTTGTTTTTTTTCAGTCAACTGCAAATTGCAGAAATGTTTCTGTTTTTGAATTCTCTTAAACAATTTTCACATGCATACAATGTCTGTGGCTATTTATCACAACTGCCTTGAAAAGCATATTTGATTTTTTATTTCTTTGTTTTTTTTATTATTTTGCATTAAGAATATTTTTTTACCAGAAAAAAAAAATAAATTTAGTGCACACGTGTGCTTACAGTAAAAACATGCACATTTAACAATAATTTACTTTTGCAAAAGGATACATTTTTTACAAAAAAAAAAAAAAAAAATTAAAACTAGTTTTCACAGATTTTCATAAAAAGATTATTCGAACGGTACCAGCAGTCAGCACATGGTAAAATATTCATTATTTTCTTGCTAGAGATTTTTCTGTTGTGATAAAGAAAACAAAATAAAAAATTATAATAAAAATTGTTACAAAAATATACATTAAATAGTTAAAAAACAAAGTGGTTGGTTGTTTCACAGTTATTCAACAAAATTTTAATTAACAAATTCTATGAAAATTTTAAGAAATTAAATAACTCAAGTTAATTGCCAAATCCAAGAAATATGTTTCAGTGTGTATTTGTTCTTGAAACTTAACATCTGTTTAAAGCAGTGGTACCCAAACACATATTATGCATTTGTGTACGTGTGTTCAAATCGGCACAAGCAACTCTCTAGCTGGCTATGTCTTCAAAACATCTTAAACGGGACGAGTATAAGACAATAGTAATTCGCAAAAGACATTGATATAAAGGACAGTTCAAATAAGTTGATGAATTTTTTTAACAAATCGAATGAAAGAGCTATAATTTATTGCTTCTTCTCGTCAATGACTATATTTATTACTAGCTGTGCTCACACACGTTGTGTGCATCCTGATAATATTTTGTTCGATTTTGCTTTGAAAGTAATCCACACCAAATTTTAAGACTCTTACGTATTTAATTTATATAAAGGTACCCATCCCTAGATAAAATTCTAAAATTTATATTAAATTCTAAAAATTATTGTAAAGCTTCTGTTTTCTGTCTTCTGTATTTCTGTTTGTGTTCACATCTCCTAAAAACTACTGGATGGATTTTTACCTTAGTATCCCGATTCCAATATAGGATATTTTGTTTCCTCAAAAATATCTTATTTCCAAGAGAAAGTGAAGAAAAAGCAGTCAAAGTACGCCGATACTTTTTTTTTACCGATTTAAAGGTACTGCATACTTTAAGGCATATTTTATTTATTAAAGAGGGATATTTTAAACGCGGTTGAACAACAGATGGCGCTGTTTAAAAATAATAACAAAATATGAATTGAAAGCGGGATATTTAAAACACGGTTGTGCAATAGATGGCGCTGCTTTAAAATAATGACAACATATGAATTACTTACTGCCAAATATCCAATTGAATAAAATTTGTTTTTGATTTGTATTTTTACATTTTGGAATTATACTGTCGATACATATAATGAAATAGTAATACATTTCCATCTGTCTGTCTGCTTTCCTTTTGAATCCGCATCACTACTGAATGGAAAACTACTGTATGGATTTTAACGAAATTTTGTGAGGAGGTACTTCAGTATCCTGATTCCAATATAGGATACTTTTTTCGCCAAAAATATCTTATTTCCAATAGAAAGTGGAGAAAACGCAGTGAAAGTACGCAATTTCCGGTTTAAAGGTACTGACATTTTCGGCTTATAACTGAGATATTTTAAACACGGTTGTGCAACTTTTATTTTTGAAAGTGGGATATTTTAAAAACTGGGATTTTTAAAGACGGTTGTGCACCTTTTATTTTTGAAAGTGGGATATTTTAAACAAAATTACGCAACAGATGGCAACAATTGAAAAATTTTTATTATTTAACTTTGTGGAATTACATTATTTTAACTACCTATTACCGAGCTTTACAATAATTTTTAGAATTTTATAAATTTTAGAATTTTATCCAGGGATGGATACCTTTATATAAAGTAAATACATAAAACATAACTGAAGCACTATAAAATTAGGACGCCCATGAGGTGGCGGGCACAGCTAGTTATTAAAATATTTTAAACATCTTTCATAGAGCTTTACAATAATTATAGGAATTTTTTTAATTTTATATAAACTTTAGAATTTTAACCAGGGATTGATACCTTTATATAAAGTAAATACGTAAAAGGCTTAAAATTTGGTATGGATTACTTTCAAAGCAAAATCGAACGAAATAATGTCAAGACGCACCCAACATGTGTGGGCACAGCTAGTTATAAATATAACATACTTAAAAATATTACAATATTATTTAAGCTGCATGCTAATTGACCTTATTAAAAATCGCCACAAAACAAACTTTAAAAATCGCTAAATGAATAATTACCGCAACAAAATTGTAAAAAAATGGAAATTTGGCAAAAAAAATATAAAAAGTTTAATACTGACAGTAAGTGTATTTAGGTATATTTTTTTAATTCTAATAAATCTTTAATGTTAACAATTCTGTAGTTCTAGGTAGAAAACGTAACTACTTAGCTAGTTTTTAGGACATAAACCGTTGTATTTACACTCTTATTGATGAATTTCTTGATAATCACTCCTATTACATTTGGCGTTGTCGACATAATACGATGACCTTTTATCAAATTAAATTGGTATTCCCTTTGTCGACATCAACATTTATCGATGACTTTAATTTTATTTAATTTAACTTAAATAAGATTCTTATTAAGCATTTGAAATCATTCCAAAAGATTTATTTAAAAGAATATTTCTCTACAGAGCAGTGTTATCGATAAGCAGTCGACGTCGTCATAAGAGCATTAGGAAATACAAAACTATAATCAAGTTGATGTTGACATCAATATAAAATGATGTCCGGACCAAAGTGACGACGATGTCGCCATCGCCAAGTAGAATAAGTGTGAATATAAAACCGCTCAAATATGGTATCACCATATTTCGTTAAAACGTTTTGGCTAGCTATCCAAAACGTCGATGTCCTAGGAATGATTCTTAACACCGTTTAGGTAGCGCTTAGGTAATGTTGATGGCCCTGGACTTTTGCGGCTACCTAAGCGCTACCTAAACGGTGTTAAGAATCATTCCCAGGAAGTTCATATGTTCTAGAAAGTTGTTTATTGAGATCTTAGGTTCATTTTTGTAGTTGATTGTTTCCTTGCATTTTGAACGGTTTGTTACCTATGGACCTGAACAGGGGAAAAAAGGTTAAAAAAAATTGAATTTTTTAAAGTTTTTTGCGATTTTGACCTTGAAGATGAAGTTTTTTTGATTTTATATGTTAACAATTTTTGTTCTTTATGATAAGAGCAACAACTTTGCCTCAGAGAGTATATCAAAATTTCAAACAGTTTGCAAAATATGAGCTTGAGGAAATGATAATTTTTTTTTCAAAAATGACATCGAGGCACCACATTTTTGAGGGCCCATAAAAAAAAAACCTGGAGGTCTTTGGGCAAAACTGGGAGACAGGGGTCTTTTTTTTCGCTTTTATGACGTAGTGGTGTCCGTATATGGTTATTTTGCCATGACTTAAAAAATTACACAGTGTGTAGTTGACCACTTGAAAAATTTTAAAAAATTATGAAAAGCACTCAATATTTTGTGGTTACTTTTTGTATAAAATATTACCCAATTCTGCATGCGGATTTCTTGGGTTATTATTCATTTTTGCTTTTGAGCAATTTTGCATAGAGTTATTTTGCATGCAGCTCCCTCATTCACAATAAAATTAAGCAAACTTTTCATTTCAAGTTCCTATGATATTGAAATTGTCAATTTTTCTTGATACTCTTCCCGTTTAAGTTAAAAACAAATGTTTTCTTTAATGAACATACCAGGGGTGGCTTTGGTAAGTTGTACTTAATAAGAAAATGGGAACTTAGACACTTTTGTCAGATATAGGGAAATTCAAAATTCTCATTTGTGAATTTTTGCAAAAGTTTATTACTGCCATATGGAAAAAAAATTTTCGTTTGTTTATTTAGACACACACATAAACTTAAGGCTTGTTTTTTTTTAATTTTTAAAATCTCAAATAAAGGAAAAAACGCCAAATTGGGAATACACAAAGCATGTGATATGGTAGCACAAATTGAAATAATTCCCGCAAACGTCTAAACGTTAATATGGCGACAAAAAGAGAGAATGGAATTACCTTCTATTATTATATCATGGTTTTAACTAACAGATTCACAAGTCCAACGAACAAGTATTTTTTTATGTAAGTATTTAAAAAATAAACATAAAAAAGAGAAAAACAATAATTATTACAAAATGTGAAAAATATAAAAATGTAAACATAATTGACACATTAACACACTACAGACAGACCTCTTGCAATTATCATGGATTTTGAAAACCTGAACGGGAAATAAAAATAATAATCACAGCGAGAAAAAAAACTCCTTTTACTGCCAATGCTCAACAATAGCAACAATAACGAAACATCGCAAAACAACATAAAGTGCAGACGAAATAACAACAGCAATAAAAATTGAGTTATTAAAAATAAACGGCTGAAAAAAAATAAGTTAATTTGTTAAGATGTTAAAATGTTATAAAACACAAAGTGCTAAAAGTTTTAAAACGTCCAAAATTAGTGGAAAGCAATAGAAAAAAAGCATTTACATCCAAAACGTAACCTTTTTTGTGTTGTGCTCTTAGCTAAATGCTGCACCAAACAAATAAGGTTTCATTTTTTCTTTACGCAACATAAATCTATAAATTACAAGGACATCTCGATAATTGTGTTACTTCTTGAATAAAGTAAATTTTTTTCGGCAAAAAAGTGTTTTATTTCTTAACGCAGTCACCTTCAAACTGGATAAATTTAGTCCAGCGTCTTTTTAGATTTTATTATTTCCTCCAAATAATAAGTGTTCTCAAGGCTCTCCAAATATACGTTTGTTCTAATGATCATCTTTTCAGTTGATCCAAATATCTAACCACCCAACCATTTTTTTAAATTAAAAAAAAAAAAGAAAATAGTCGCAGAAGCTAAATCTTAAATCAATTCATTAATTTTTCCCATAGTTGCCATACACTTGCACATTCGTGCGTTAGCGTTATAGGACATTAGTTTTTCTCCTTATATACGATCGTTTTCGATTAAATAATAAAAGCCGGTAAACGTTTTGCCTTTTTCAAGCTAAGCAATGAGAATATCATTTTAAAAACTTTTGCCATCACCTGTTTTTTGACAGGCTCACTTACTTTGGTGTACGTTCACTGAAAGAAACCCACTTTTTTGGTTATTCTTTGGTGTCTGGTGTGTCAAGATGGATCGCTATATTCTGTTGTCAGTTAAAAGCAGTGCACGAGGAGCATTGCACTGCGTTTAACCTAACGCTAAACACTGCTTTGAAGCGATCACGCGATAGCGCTTATAGTCAAGTGTCAGCATTCATGACATCTATCGTTAGTATAGCTTCATATCCAAATATTCATCTGGACTTTATAACTAGAGTTGTTTTCAGTTGAACTAATCACTCAGATGAATTAATTGAGCTGATCACCACACTGAGCTCATATCAGCTCCTTAGTTCAGTTCAGCTTCTAGTTCAGTGCAGCTCATTAGTTCACTTCAGCTCACAAGATCAGTCAGCTCACTAGTTCAGTCGGCTGACTAAATCAGTCAGCCCACTAGTCCAGTAAGCTCACTAGTTCAGTTAGCTTACTAGTTCAGTGAGGTCACTAGATCAGTCAGCCCACTAGTTCAGTCAGCTCACTAGTTCAGTCAGCCCACTAGTTCAGTCAGCCTACTAGGTTATTCAGCCCAGTAGTTCAGTCAGCCCAATAGTTCAGTCAGCTCATTAGATCAGTCAGCCCACTAGTTCAGTCAGCTCACTAGGTCAGTCAGCCCACTAGTTCAGTCAGCTCACTAGCTCAGTCAGCCCACTAGTTCAGTTAGCCTACTAGGTTATTCAGCCCAGTAGATCAGTCAGCCCAATAGTTCAGTCAGCTCATTAGATCAGTCAGCCCACTAGTTCAGTCAGCTCACTAGGTCAGTCAGCCCACTAGTTCAGTCAGCTCACTAGCTCAGTCAGCTCACTAGTTCAGTCAGCTCACTAGGACAGTCAGCCCACTAGTTCAGTCAGCTCGCTAGATCAGTCAGCCCACTAGTTCAGTCAGCCCACTAGTTTAGTCAAATCACTTGGTCAGTCAGCCCACTAGTTCAGTCAGCTCACTAGATCAGTCAGCGCATTAGTTCAGTCAGCTCATTAGTTCAGTCAGCCCACTAGTTCAATCAGCTCACTAGTTGAGTCAGCTCATTAGTTCAGTCAGCCCTCTAGTTCAGTCAGCCTACTAGGTTATTCAGCCCAGTAGTTCAGTCAGCTCACTAGTTCAGTCAGCTCACTAGCTTGGTCAGCCCAAAAGTTCAGTCGGCTCACTAGTTCAGTCAGCCCAGTAGTTCAGTCAGATCAGTAGTTCAGTTAGCTCATTATTTCAGTCAGCTCACTAGTTCAGTCAGCTCACTAGTTCAGTCAGCTTTCTAGTTCAGTTAGCTCCTTAGTTCAGTTCAGCATATTAATTCACTTTAGCTTATTGGTTCAGCTCAGTTCATTAGTTGACTTCAGCTATTAGTTCACCTCAGCTCTTTAGTTCACATCAAATCATTAGAATTACAAAAAAGTCGCGATTTTAACGAATTTGACCTTATCGTGTAAAAATCATAGGCAAAGATTTGAAATTTAAACGGGCTATGTAGTACTAGGCTCACAATAATAAAAAGTATAAAAATGCTTAAAAGTTAAAGGGTGTCCTCAGACACTTATAATTTTTAAAAGCAAGTAATAACAATATAAAACTAAAAAAACGTGAAAAACGTCTTATTTAACGGTACTTTATTTTACAAAAGCGAATTTATTTAACGTCAATGCCGCTTGACGTTATAATTTTAATGTCAACAATATATTAATTTTTGACAATCTAAAATTTTTATCTGCCTCATTATTTAACAAAAACAAAAACATCTTTGCTGTATACTGATTCAACTTAAGCTCAATCAGAATTGTTCCACAAAAATTACACTGACCTACTGAGTAAATAAACTAAAAGGCCAACCTAGTTCAGTAACTTTAATGAACCAACAAGCACAAATCTATTTATAACATTATTATTATAGAAAGGCGGACAAACTATATCAGTCCCATTATGTACTCCAAAAAATCTCTAATTAGCAAGATACCAATAATGGATCACTGTAGGGAAATTTTGGTAATTGGAGATAATGCATTATTACTCTCAATGGCGGTCATTGAAATGGTCGCTGTAATCTGGACTCGACGGGCCCTCTCTGGTTGCCCGTTACTTGTGGCGTCTTTCAAGCGGAGAAACATGTTATTAATTCAACCCACTAAGTAAAATGGCAGGTAGAAATAATAGCAGTAACCTTATCCTTTTGACGTGCACTTTAATTGTTAGCAAATACATACACTCTAACTCACATAGTGACAGTAGTAGTGTGTCAAACTCTATGAGCCTGTTATGTTTATTGTTTTTGTTTTTCTTGTTTCTTCTTGATGTTTTTGTTGTTGTTTTAAAAATAAATATGGATGCCATATATTGTTTTTCTTTTGTTTTTGGTGTTTGTTTTCCTGTTTATACTTAGAGCCTCAATTTTTCCTGCTCTAAATATTTTAACAAAGACATATTTTTTTGTCCAGTCCAGTCTACATGAACAAAATACGACTTGTTATTATTTTATTTTAGTTTTTCTTGTTTTCTGTGACTTTTCACAATTGTTTGTCATTTATGTTTGTTTCAATTGTTGTTGTATGTGTGAGAGTGTTTAATACAACATGCGGAAAAAGTATACATATTTCTTAAATTCTATTTCTTATAGGAAATTTAAGCAGAATTAAAATGAACTTTACTTCGAAGAAGAAAAAACCAAAACGATGCTACTGTATAGAATTAATTCAAATTGTTGCTTCCTGAAAAGAACAGCAAGGCTGTAGGGCTTTGATCAAATATTTTGAGTAATAATGCTAATTTAGTTAGATCAATGCTGTTTCTTTCCAAGGGTCATTAGTATCTTGAATAACTAACTGTCCTCGAAATGCCTTATATATATAAATACACATTTTTATATGTACATACATATATAAAGTTAAATTTTACCTTTATTAACATTTCACCTTGGCTAGATGATGCCTGAAGTTTCCATGACGTGTTACTAACACAGTTATCCAGCTTAAGGCACTTCTATTTATTATATCTGAGAACCTTACTGGCTTTCCTGCGAAGGGGGTCATTGAGCACTAATCGAGCCTGTCTACACCTTTTCAGGTTCAGTAACTTCACCCATTATAGGGCACAAAGCCATAGTTGTAGCACTAGTACTTCCGGCAGCAATTTTTAACTTGATTGTATAGTACCAAGCAAGATTTTGATTCTCACTTTGATCTCAGAAATTTAAACTAAGGAACATTTTCCCTAGGAACTTGCAAAGGAACTTGACCTTATTTTCAAAATATTATTTTTCTGATTAAATTTATTTTTACAAACATACGGTCCGAAGACCCACACATAAACATCGACAAATTATTTATGCCAAAAAATCATAATTTTACATCATTTAAATTTGCATGAATACTTTTTCCATACACTGTGGATATTCATCTCAGTCTGTCTATAAAACAAAATTAAATAACAATTTTTAAACTAAAATTTTTAAAACTAATTTTTGGAATAATATATTGCTAAAAAAAACAAAAAACACTTAAATATCATAAAGTAAAATAAATGTAACACAAGTGTGCAATTTTCACACCTGAAACCTTAAATTGCATTTTGGTTTAGTACACGAGATTAAAAGTTTAAAAATATTTTTTTTTTTGGTTTGTCAATTTTATACGAGTAGTTTCGGTGGATTTACAACAATTTAAATTGAATTCAAACTAGTAGTTTTGTACAGTTAAGCAAGGATTTTGACTGAAGAAATATTATGAAATCAACCAACAGTTAAAATATTCAACTACTTTTAATGGATATTAAAAAAAAAATAAATAAAACCTATTAGCATGCTTTTCAATAAATAGATAAATTGTTTATGGTTTATTTTTTTTTTTCGAAGATTAATGAAAAAGTTATAATACTACTTGTAGACATTTCTCGCCAATATTGTTGCCTGGGAGTATTTTGTGTGTAATTTAAAGTTTTAATTATTAAAAACCAAACGTTGTGTGCGTCCTGACAATATTGTGTTCGATTTTACTTTAAAAGTAAATTCACACCAAAATTTAAGACACTTATATATTTACTTTATATAAAGATACCCAACCCTGTATAAAATTCTAAAATTATATACATTTTCTAAAACTCTAAAAATTACTGCAAACCTTTGTAAAAGGTGTTTAAAATATTTCTATAGCAATGTAATTCCAGCTATTTGGCAGTAGGTAATTCATATTTTGGCATTATTTTAAAACAGCGCCATCTGTTATGCAACCATGTTAAAAATATCACACTTTTAAAACTAAAAGGTGACTCCTTAAAGTATTTTGTGTTATTATGTCATTATGTATTTAAAAACACCGCCATTTGTTTCGAAACCGTGTTCAAAATATCCCACTTTTCAACCGGAAACTGCAGTACCTTTAAACCGGAAATTGCGTACTTTCTCTGTTTTTTCTCCACTTTCTTTTGGATATGAGATATTTTTGGAGAAAAAATTAGCCAATATTGGAATCAGGATGATAAGGTACCTGCTAACCAAATTTTGTTAAAATCCACCAAGTAGTTTTTACGTGATGCGAACACAAATGAAAAGCAGCAGACTAGGAAACTAGGAAATGAGTTGCTATTTTATTATATGTATAAAATAATTAAATAGATAATATTCACTCCGAAATTTGCTTTTATATGTGATAAATTTATAACATACAGCAGTTAGGCTTATGTCGAGATCACTCAATGAGTGGCAGAGTGGCTTATTATTGAGCGGGTAATTGGTATAATTCCATTGTCACTGGCATCGCATGAGTAATGAGCATCCACTTAGTGCTGGTTCGAACAAAAAAAAATTAATTAGATTGACGCTGAGACTCATTGGCTCGTCTACAATAGAATTTTTCTGTAGTGTCTTCATATAGAAGACAAAACTACTGTTGAATTTAACGTCATTTTTTTTAAGATGACCTGCATAATCTTCAGCTGAGACTTAATCGTTAATGAAAATAAAAAAACTTTATCTTGTTAAAAGCTTCTTAGAAACAGTTTATCTAATTGGTGATGGCGTTTAGGCGTTTTTCTATTTCCATTAAAATAGGAAATCTATTCAATTTAGTTGGGCAACAAAAAATTTTTTTTTTTATGGTTGGCCCCTCAAAACTCTAACAATGCATAGTGGGGCAGAATCAAAATATTATGAAAATAACTTAGTCATTTATAAACGGATAGGCCGACTGATCCAAAATTTGATATGAGCATAACAGAGGAGTATCTAAACTTCAGTTTTAAAGGCCTTAAAGCGAAAGGCCTTTTTTGGGCTAAGGTACACAAGAGTGCAATAATTTTGAATTTTTAAAATTAAAAATCGTCTAGTTTTTTAACTCAGTAAAGAAACAATCTTCAAATTTATCAAAAATATTAAGAATTTGGCTCGCCAACTACAATAAAAAATTTAAAAAAAATTTGTAATAATTGTACCCAAAATTAAAAAAAAAAAAAACTGTATCAGAGTAGCGAAAACTAAAAAAATTTATTTCCTAAAATGCTTATAACTCAATCCTTTTAAATTATTGCAAATTAGATACCATTATTGCAAATTTAGATACCATTTTGTAGGTATTGATAAGACCTTTAAGACCATGTACAAATTTAAAAAATCAGAATAAAACTGAAGAAATGGCAAGCGGTAAAATAATTTTCAGATACGAGGTTTCTAACTTTGAGACCAGATAGCGCCACCCCTGGAGTGTGTATGGTACTCACCTTTAAAACTTAAGTTCAGATACTTCTCTGTTATGATCATGTAAAATTTTGGATCAATCGGCCTAGCCGTTTATAAATGACTAGGTTATTTCCAAAATATTTTGATTCTGCCCCACTGTGCAACGTAACAGAAGTACTTTTTTTTATCAAAAAATATAGAATTTATTTTTATGTCGAAAGTTTAAAACTTTCTAGGGAATTAAATAAATGGCTTAAATTAAAGAAAGCACTACATTATCTGGTTTAGTATATTTATAAAGAAGCGAAATATACATATAATCACAGCATACATTTAGGCTAAGAATTTTATACACTGTTTATACACTTATTGCTGCATACACTTTGCTACACAAAATGCTTGCATATTTTAAGGCCATACAAAATTAAACAAAAAACGCTGCCTATTTTTAAGGAATTTATATTTCATTCAAATATTTATAAATTCTAAAGCTCCTTGCTGTCGTATTTGTTTACTGTCCCCAATTTATTTTATATTATTTTTTTTTTTGTTTGTTTTTTTTTTTTTTTTGCTTTTCTGTTTACAGTATTAACAAGTAAATACCGTATATATTTATTTTTTCTTTATGGCTAAACTTTTTATAAAACATGTAGTCTGTGTCCTTTAAAAGCCCTCGCAACAGCCATAAAATAAATTGCTGTGTAATCAGCCACAGGCTATACAAGTGCATAAGATTTGTAACAGTGTTTGTTGGGGTTCGGTATGTTTTTTTTTTATATAAATAAATATTAAATTGTAAAATAAATTGTAGAAACTATTTATTTAACTTTAAACTAATAGAAACTTTGTTTTATTTAATTTAAATAAATAGAACATAATTTTAGGATTTCAAGCACTAAAATTATAAATATTTAAGATTTTAAACTGGTATGAAAAATATGATAAAAATACATATGTACATGCGAATATATTTGTATTAAATTTTATGTTTTAATCGTGTTTTTCCCCTTTGTTTATTTATGTATTTATTTTTATATATTTTTAACATCCTAAATGTATGCTATAACTTTCATTTTTCCGCCTTAGTGCCTTATTTAATTTTTAATATAATTTATTACCTTATTTTTCGAATTAATGTATGAAACGTAGTCATGAAATAAATTCGAACAAGGGAAACAAAATTTCAGTAAATTTTTGTGTTGCATATGTTATGGCTGCGATAATTTAAACGCATACAAAAAAAAACTTTACTAAAGGCTTTACTGTAAAATATTGTTTTCTTTACATAAATGAAATAAATATAAAAAACTGTTTGAAATATAAAAATATTTTAAAATTTTCTGGTTGTCATCGTATATCCAATACGGTAAACTGTTTAGTAGAGCTCTAGTCTATTAGACTGAGGGTTGCGGGTTCTATTCCCTCCAAAAACTCTAGTTGTTTTCTGCAGATAAGCGGGGAGCTAAGCAAGTAGTGTTGTCTTTACAAAATAATAAACAACTTTCTAGAACATATGAACTTCCTAGGAATGATTCCTAACACCGTTTAGGTAGCGCTTAGGTAGCCGCAAAAGTGAAAAATTTCCCGAAAATTTTTTAATTTCATTTGTTTTTTCTTTACTTCAACATTGAGATACTATAAAGCCTTCTCCCACTAAGTGAGTTGTTTATTGAGATCTTAGGTTCATTTTTGTAGTTGATTGTTTCCTTGAATTTTGAACGGTTTGCTACCTATGGACCTGAACAGGGGAAAAAAGGTAAAAAAAAATTAATTTTTTAAAGTCTTTTGCGATTTTGACCTTGAAGATGAAGTTTTTTTGATTTTATATGTTAACAATTTTTGTTCTTTATGACAGGAGCTACAACTTTGCCTCAGAGAGTATATCAAAATTTCAAACGGTTTGCAAAATACGAGCTTGAGGAAATGATCATTTTTTTGCAAAAATAACATCGAGGCCCCACATCTTTGAGGGCCCATAAAAAAAACCTGGAGGACTTTGGGCAAAACTGGGAGACAGGGGTCTTTGTTTTTTGGTCTTTTATCACGTAGTGGTGTCCGTATATGGTTATTTTTTTCCGTGTTGCATTGTGTAATTCATCTGGAATTGGGGGGAAGTATATATATTCGTTTGCATTAGTTAGCACTCAATGACTATAAACACTTCACTTTTTAAAAAATCTTACTCCAGAAAAAAAAGCAGACATACCTCAAATGACAGTTCTGCAGTGTCCTTTTAGTGTACATAACTAAGGCCCATTATTATAACTTGCCAATAGCTAAAGTTAGGATTTTATCGGAGCGATAAGTAGTTTTTCGTTGTTATAAGAAAGTTAAAAGTAACCTCTAACTATCGCGTACTTTAAAGGCAAGTTATAGCAACGTGCCATTTCATCGCTATTATAACGAAAAATTACTTATCTCCCCGATAAAATCCTAACTTTAGCTATTGAAAATTTATAATAATGGGCCTAAATCTAATATCAATCAATCGCAGCCTTAAAGATGGAAATAAGTCGAAAAAATAATTTAAGAAGCAAAAGCAACAAAAATATTTTTATAACAACGTAGAGAATATAATAAAGGGTGAGCCATTTCGAGGTACTTTTTTCAATAGCCTTTTTTGACAGACCACGTGTGAGTCGTGGCATGCTGTCACATTATTTTTGTTTAGTACTGTTTGGCATTTCATAATGGAAAGACTTACGCCTGAGTCGCTTCGCTCTATGGGCTCTTCAAAAGTTCCAAGAAGTTCCGACGTTTTCGATGGAAATTTTGTTTAGCGATGAGGCCCATTTCTGGCTTAATGGGTATGTAAACAAACAAAATTGCCGCATTTGGGACGAAGAGCAACCTGAAGAGATTCAAGAGCTGCCACTTCATCTAGAAAAAACAACGGTTTGGTGTGGTTTGTGGGCCGGTGGAATCATCGGTCCATATTTCTTTAAAAATGATGCCGGTGCGAATGTTTTTTTTTTGTCATAATTTATTTATTGTATCTTCAATATTTTTGAACTAACAATAATTACGCGAATGTAGCCGTCAATGGCGACCGTTATCGTGCCATGATAACCGACTATTTGATGCCCGAAATTGAAGATAGTGATCTCAGCGACATTTGGTTTCCCACACATCGCATCTATCAATGGATTTATTGAGAGAATATTTCGGTGAGCACATAATTTCACGTTTTAGGCCGTTCGATTGGCCACCAAGATCGTGAGGTGTCACGCCGTTAGACTTTTTCCTATGGGGATGTGTAAAGTCTTAAGTTTATGCGGACAAACCCACTTCAATTTAGGCCTTGGAGCAAAACATCACGCGTGTCATTCGCCAATTACCAGTCGAAATGCTCGAACGAGTCATCGAAAATTGGACTCAACGGATGGACCATCTGCGAAGTAGCAACGACCATCATTTGATAGACATAATCTTCAAAAAATAGATGCCAAAGAATGTGGTTTGAAAATTCTCCATTAAATTTGAATTTTCTGTGTTTTTTTTTTTTTTAAGTATGGAACCTCAAAAGGGATCACCCCTTACATGATAGTCAATTTTTATTTATTTTTTATGTTTGGACCCAAACAATTCTCTTTAACCTATTTCCGTTCATGCTGAAAGTAAAAACTGCTGAAAGCTCCTGGCGTCTGCTAGTCTTCTTTTTAGTTTTAAACTATACTCCACCAGTTAATCAACCAAACCGTGAAATAGTTTGTGGAATGGTTGTGGTAGTCGTTTTAATACGAAAAAAGCTTAATTATTGAAACAATATGGGTTTGTATGGTCTCTACCACAACATTAAGCAAAAAAATATAATCAAAAAACAATAAGCAAACAAATTACTAAAATCCACTACTAGAGTTTATTGGTCTCTGAGTTTTAGCTGTACTTCACCAGGCAATAAATCAAGCAATAAAACAGTTTGCAGGAGTTTTTGTGGCTCTCCACGAATAAGTAAAAAAGGGTAATTAGTAACATAATTCACATGAGTTTTTTTTTTGTGGTCTCCGCCACAAAATCAAACACTTAAGTGTAATTAAAGAAAAGCTAACAACAAACTACTGAAATGCACTGAAAGTGTTTATTGTTCTCTGCTAGTCTTCTTCTAAATTTTAACCATACTCCTTCATTTAATCAACCAAACATTGAAATAATTTGCCACAGTTTTTATGCTACTCCACTAATATGTAAAAAAATTTAAAATAAATAACACTGTTCATATGAGTTTTTAAGGTCTCCACCACAATATTAAGCAAAATAGTGTAATTAAAAAAAAGTTATCAACAAAAACGATAGAGTCTGATTAATAAAAATTATAAGGCAAGCCATGGACGATGCGATGAGTTGTACAACCAAAACTAGGAATCGTAGGTTGTATGCGGGTTGTACACGAATTGTAACATTTGTAACCTGATTGTATTAAAGTTGTGTGTCGGTTGTATGAAAGTTTAAAAAAGTTTTGATTTTTTGTAAAGTTATACCAACACGTCGCAACGTTTGTGTGCCTCTCGCGTACGATCTGAATAGTAATTGTGTTTAGTATTGTTTTGACCACCTTGCAGTTAACATTGAATATTAAGTTTTATTTGCGGACGATGTCAATTAGACCATATGGGAGAATGTTGAACGCCATCTTACTTTTTGAGAGCTGGGTTTTTAAATGGAGTTGTACATGGAATCGCGCCATGGTGTCCGGATTAGGGGATTTTGCCCTAGATTTAGGGGATTTTTTTCGTTTAGGGGAAAATTTGGGGGTTAACATTTGTTAGGGGAAAAAGTTGGAGGTTAAAAAAATATTTACGGTGTTTTTTGGGGGATTTTTTATTACGGGAAAAAATTTATTTATGTAATCAAGAAAAATTATTTAGGGGATTTTTTAAAAAAAAAAAGCTTGATTTTAGGAGTTTAAAAAATAAATTTAACGTCGATGCTGAGAGGCTTTGAGTAAAAAAAAACGACGACAATTAGGGGTGATTAAAAAATATTTTTAACAATTTACTTCAAGGGGAGGCTGGTGGTGCTCAAAAGAAAAACTCTTATAAAAAGTGTGATGTACACTGTATGAAAAATTTATCTTGATATAGATAACTTTTTAAAAGTAAATATTTTAAAAATGGTTCAACAAATAAATCTTTTAAAAAATGAGAATATTTTTCTATGAAATTTTTCTTAGAATCTGAAAATTTTAATAAATAAAAATAAAACATTTGAGTCTGAGAATTTTTCTAAAAAAACTCTTAAATATAAAAAATTATTTAAATTTTTTTAAGAAACTTTTAATATCGCCTATTGCTTCAAAAAGTTTTTTCAACGGAAAATTTATTCAAATTCAAAAATATCTCCCATTTCCAGTTAAAATAAAAATATAATTTTCTATCTTTTATTTTTAACTCACATCAGCATTTGTTCGACATGCACAAAATTTAATTAAATTAAACAATTTTCAATTAAATCCAACTAAGTCAATAAAAAAAAACAAACAAAAATAGCACTCACCACCACTACAACGAAGTAACACTGACATAAATTTTATAATATAAAGACTGACTATCAAACTGACAATCAAATTTTCCAAACAATCATCAGGTATCTGAACTAAAAAAACAAATTGATAAATTACCAAGAAAAAACTCTGGGCAACAAAGTAAAGCTACAGCGATAAGTTTTTTATTTTTTTTTTTTGTTCATTTTCGATTGAAATCATGACCACAACAATGAATGGGCAGGCAGAGTTGATAATTACGCTCAACAAATCGACATCACAAACTTGGAATATAAAATCATGGACACGAGAAAAAAATGTGCAAACAAATTTACTAAATTTCAAATATAAAATAAAAGGAATACAAAATTTACAGTAATAGCGTTTCTATACCCTTCAGCACGATTAGAAAGTGTATAAGTTTGTCGTTAGGTTGGTATTTTCGACAATATTTAATTGCAACTGCAACTAGGTTAGGTTAGGTTAGAGAGGACCACACATGATTGTTTGAGTGTAAGTACACAAGACCATTATTGATCCATAGTGACTCCTCTGATATTTTCTGGTGTCTATAGCTCTGTTCTAATCAATTCCTCTAAGTAAATTTGACAATCAGCATAGCTTCCACTCCTCTCAAGTCCTCAGTTCAGACTTATTCATACGTAACCGCTTATCCATTTCCCTATTACCCTTTCCCCCACCCCGCAAAGATTTCGTCTGTGTGCATCCCAATGAATTATTCCACATTGTGTCGACATCACATCCAAATTGTTCCCTTATCCTCCCAAACATTTAATCGTGACACACACAACTGACACTTATATCCAAATCAGCTCCAGCTCGTGCCAACTCGTCTGCAACTTCATTTCCTACGAAATTGTAATGACCGTGTTGTACCCAGCACAGTTCCAGTGTGTGTTGTTCGTGGAGAGCTTGTAGCTCTTGTAGCTATGTTAAGGTCACGTTTCTCCATCTTCGACTGGTTCGCGTGTTACACTCGCATTGGCTGATTGGCTTGCTGGAATAGTTATACTGCGGTTCAGTTTTTGCTAGTTGTATGAATCACCACGATCAGTCGTTTTGTTCAGGTTCAGGTTATACCTTAATTTTTAACATTTTAATTTTCAATTAATAAGTCGTTAATAGGTGGAGTACCATATAAAACTCAATTTATTTTAAACAAGCTTAATTTAGGGAATTGAATTTTCTCTTTCTATATGCAGGTGTAGTTCACGTAGAAGATCAGAAGGAGACTTAAACTGACATTTTAAATAATCTGTGGGATACCCTAGCTCCTTGGGTGCGTACCTTTGTCATCTATAGTTTTTAGGAAAACAAAAAAAAAAAGAGAACAGTGTTGAAGCGATTCTGGTCTTAAGTAGACACATTAATATTGAAGCTGTCTGTAATATATCTGTGGCAATAAGGAAAACGTGCTTAAGTCTGATTTTATAATTTTTTTAAAAAATAACTTATCTTTAAACCTATGGGAGTCAAACGTATGATTTCGAAAAATATCTTATATCTACCAAAAGTACTCAGGCGTTGCAATTAATAAGTTGTGAAAGAAGTTTTTATGATTTCAAAAAATAGCTTGTAGTTTCTTAAGCTTTTTTCCAAATGCGATTCGACATTGAAAACGGTAAACAGAAAGTTATTTTGCTATAACTTCCTGAAAAATGGTACAAAATAATTGAAACTTTGCACATGGATAATTTGAAGTCCGGAGATTTCAAAGGTGTCAGTAACTTAATTTTTGCTTAAGTCAACTTAAGCACTTATTCCTTATTGCCACAGATATATTAAAAGAATGGAAAAACTAATAAATATCAAAAAAAAAAAAAAAATTATGGTAATGTCGCGGCTGGCATACGAACCCGTCCCCCTCACATCAACATGTATGCTCAGTAGTCGACAGTCGACGGGCTAACTACCTAAGCTACTGCAATCTCAAATGAAAGTTTACAGACCAATAGTGATTTAACAAAAAAAAAAAAAAAAACTAATGGAAAATTAACAAATGTTTTTACGACGTTAATTTTACTGTCATGGTGTAGGGTATATAAAATTCGGCAAGTTTAAATTCTCTATTAAAGAAAAATTAAACAGCCTACTTATTTGCCTTCGTTGCTGGTGTATGTCTGTTTTCAGTTAAAAAAAAAACAATACCAATGTTTTCTGTTAGAATTATGGCTCAAAGCGATAGAAGAAAACACAGCTTAAATATCTTGCTTTGGGTGAATGTCTGTTTTTTTTTATTTTATTTCTTCTTTGCAGTTGTTTGGTCATTCTTATTCTTATTCTTTTTTTATTCAACACAACATAATGATTGTCAATTGTTGTAGCTATTTAACCCATAAAACTTGGAAAACTTATAAATTTTTAAAAATTGTATTTATAGTTTTATTCCAGCACTAGCCGTACCCAAACACGTTGTGTGCGTCCTGGACAATATGTTGTTCGATTGTACTTTGAAAGTAAATCCACACGAAATGTTAAAACTCTTACTTATTTACTATATTTATAGAAAGGTACCCATCCCTGGATAATATTCTAAAATTTATATAAATTTCTAAAATTCTTAAAACTATTTATTGTTAAGCTCTGAAAAAATCTTTTAAAATATTTTATTAAAAATATAATTCCTTAAAGTAAAATTACAAATGATATAAAAATTTTATTAAATTGTTTATTTGGTTGGCAGTAAGTAACTCATATTTTGTGATTATTTTAAAACAGTGCCATGTATGGAGCAACCATGTTTAAAATATCACGCATTCAATTCAAATTTTGTCATTATTTTGAAACAGCGCCATCTGTTGCGCAACCGTGTTTAAAATATCTCGCTATCAAATCACATTTTGTCATTATTTTAAAAAGCGCCATTCAATTATCAATTCATTTTGTGATTATTTTAAAACGGCGCCACCTGTTGCGCTACTGCTTTCAAAAATAAAAGATGCCTTAAAGTATGCAGTACCTTTAAATCGGTAAAAATAATCAGGGTACTTTTGCTGCTTTTTCTCCACTTATTTTTGGAAATAAGATTTTTTGCGGAATAAAGTATCCTTCATTGGAATCAGGATACTCGCAATGCATTTTAAGAAATTTTGTTAAAAACCACTTAGTAGTTTTTAGGTGATGCGAACATAGAAAAAAATGCAGACAGACAGAAAATAAGTTACTATTTTATTATATGTATAGATACAGACTTCAAGCTCTTTTATTAATAATTATATTTTCTTTAATATTTCAGGTAAGAATTAAAAATGATGATGAACAGCCGTAAGTTAATTACAAAATGTATAAAAGTAAATTGTTGGCCTCTTTAACCATTATATTTTGGCTCCTAAAGTGTTAATGAGAAATGAGCACAACAAAAGAAAAAACAAAACTCAACTCCTGTCACTTTATCAGAAAATTGAGTGCAAGCGCAAGTCTAATCCAATTCATGTCTGAACCTTAAAGACGCCCGTTTTTTATTATTTGTTTCTCTTCTATTTGTCAGAAAGCAACGGTTGTTTAAATTTTTGCTTTCAATACGTACGCATTCATTGTAGTGGAACATAACTACAAGCAGTATTGGCATCCTACATTATAGCATAAAACATGCATATCGTTAGTTCTTTATAATATTGGTAACAAACAACTGTGCACCAAGTCAAGATGATAGGAAACTAAAATAAAATTAAACAAAATATTTCAAGCCATTTTGAAGGTACAATTATCAATTAAAGCAATAGAGGGGAGTTGTATACCATAACAACCAACCGGTCCACAGACAGAGACACAAACTTTTTATTTCAATAAATAAAACACAAATTGAACTTAAAATCTTTAAAAAAAGTGAACTCTGTGAAATTTCTTTTGGTAAAAAATTATTGTCTGTAAAATGAATTTTTTAGGATAGTTTTTGTGTCTTGGCTTAAGTCGATAATTTTTTTTTTTACTTAAGAAAGCTTGAGCTTAGTCGCTGAGTAACCACATCACTTCATCTTTTTTTTTAAGAAAAGTAATACATAGGCAATAGTTCCTATACTAATCATGTTTTACTTCCGTTGGAAAGGGGTTGGGAATAGATAAGACACATGGTAAGAGTAAAAGCTTCACTTTCGGCAACACTGCAGTTGCACGTTATGTTTATATTTAGATGAGTTTTGCAGATCCTTGGCTATTATTTAGTCGTATTACTTTGAAGCCAATTTAATTTATTATTTTACTTCACCGGCGATTTAGTGTTATACAGTAACACCGGCGAAGGAGGCAGCTCTAATATGTAATATAATAAATAGAATGAATACATTTGAAAAAATTGATGTCGCCACGGCTGGGGATGAAACTTGTACCCATGCTTTAGTAATAAATACGCTAACTACATAAGCTAACTACAATCAATATTCTTTTAGATTGTTTTCATTTTTGAAGGTTGCCAGACGTTACCAAACGTAGACCTTTGACAATAACTATTGATTAGATATCGGCCAAGTGTGAGCCAGTATCACCACTATATAATATCCAAAACAATAATTTTATGTACACCTAGTTATATTTAAAAAGGAAATATTTAAGCATATTTTTTTCCTGGCAACACTGGTAGTTTTAAAAATGTAAAGCATACCTTACAGGCTGCCACAATATAAAAATACATAATAATATTAATCATACGTAAAGCAGTGTGTTTAAAAAAATGACAAAAAAGTATATTTTTTGTTTCTTTAGTATTTAATTTTTACTTTGTTTTTGTTATTTTTTGCTACTGCTTTTATTAAAGTCTACACTCGTGATATAGACAAAAGATGAATGAATAGACAGCAGAGCCTTTATAAAAAGGTCCTATTGATTTAAAAAATCAAAAACTTGTTTTTTACTTTTTATAAAAAAGTATTTTTTATCAAAATTACTTAAAATACTTTTTTGTAAAAAATACTGTTTGTAAAAATTATTTTTAAATAAGCATACTTTTAATAAAAGTTACCTCTAATAAAAAATATGAAATATACTTTTTTACATAAAATAATTCGTCTAAAAGAGAATGAATTCCTTAATACTCTGTTTAAAAGAAATTAATAAAGATTATTTCTTATAAAGTTTCTTTAAAAAAATTATAAGTCACAAAATGTAAAGATTTTCTTTGATAAGTACGTAAAATTAGTTTTCATAAAAGTACTCTTTATAAAATGTACTTTTTCAAAAAGGTACTTTTTATAAAATGCATTTTAAATAAAAAACAGTTTGTTTTAAATAAGGCACATTCTCTAACAACTGTGTGTTACAATATTTAGTTTTTTTAAAGACTATCTGTGCCAATACATGTTGTCTGCGTCCTGACAATATTTTGTTCATAAAATTTTGTGAATAAAATTTTAAAATTTATATAAAATTTAAAGGTTTTTTTTAACTATTTTTAAATGAATAAATTAGGCTTAACTTCTTAATTATAAAGAGATAAAGAAAAATTAGACACCAACAGAGCAGAATGCATTTTCTAGACAGCTATGTCCGTCATCAGTACTCTTCGTATCTATCTACCTGCTAGTTTCAATTGTTATGAATTTTCTATTTAAACAAACTTATCAAAGAAATAGAATATGAGAAATTTAAATTTTTACATTATATTTCATAGGAGATATAGCTTTTTGAAATTGTTTTACACTTTTAAACACTATTTCTTTTTATATTATACTACCAAGCAAATATTTTTCTCTATTTTTATTCTCTTTATATAGATTTTGTATTCTCTTTATAATTAAGAACTTAAGCCTAAATAAATAATTTATTCATTTAAATAAAATTCTACAATTTTGAAAATTATTGTGAAGCTCTGTAAAATGTGTTTCAACTATTTTAATAAAAATGTCACTCCACAAACTTAAAATACAAATCAAATACAAATTTTATTAAATTGGCTATTTGGCAGTACGTTATTCATATTTTATAATATGCCTTAAAATATGCCTTAAAGTATGCAGTACCCTTAAATCGGTAAAAAAAAATTGACGTACTGTCACTGCTTTTTTTCCACTTTCTCTTGTAAATAAGTTATTATTGCAGAAACAAGGTATGCCATATTGGGATTAGAATGCTAAGGCACCTCGTAAAATTTTGTTAAAATCCGTCCAGTAGTTTTTACGTGATGCGAACATAAATAAAGAAAGACAGACAGACAGACAGACAGACAGGAGTGGGAAATATTAAGGGAAATTTTTTTATATAAAGTTTGACAGTTAAACTCGCATTTAAGAGGACATTAAGTTTAATTGTCAAACTACATTCCTCACCCTACTGTGGCCACTATATTTAATATGCTTTGGGTGTTATATATAATTATATTAGAAGTAGAGGTAGATTTCTGTGAATAATGCCTAAAATTTTCCGTTTACAAAAACTAAAGGTGCTTCCAAGTTTTCAGTTTTTGCCAACTTTTATTTCTGCTCTCTATTTTCTCTTGGTCTTGTTACAGTTTTATTATATATTAGCTGTACCCACACACGTTATCTGCGTCATGACAAACTTTTGTTCGATTTTACTTTAAAAGTATTCCACACCAAATTTTAAGACTCTTTACATATTTACTTTAGTTAAAGGTACCCATCCCTGGATAAAATTCTAATATTTATATAAAATTCTAAAATTCTAAAAAATTATTGTGAAGCTCTGTAAAGAAAATGAGTTACTCATTATTTTAAAACAACGCCATCTATTGCCCATCATCGCATAAATTATACTACTTTCAAAAATAAAAGATGCCTTAAAGTATGCAGTACTTTTAAATCGGTAAAAATAATCGGCGTACTTTTACTGCTTTTTTTACACTTTCTCTTGGAAATAAAATATTTTTGCGAAAAAAAAGGTACCCGAGATTGGAATCAGGATACTTAGGTACCTCCTCACAAAATTTTGTTAAAATCCATCCAGTAGCTTTAACGTGATGCGAACACAAAAAAAGAGAGACAGACAGACAGGAAATAAGTTACTATTTTATTATATGTATAGATATAGATAATTTTTATAAAGGTACTTTTTATTAAAGGATTTTTTTATGATTTTTCATAAATAGTACTTTTTTTAAAAGGTTATTTTTACAATAAACTTGTGTCTATAAAAGGTACTTTTTTGTCAAATATAAATTTTATTGAAGACACTTTTTGTTAAAAAAAAATTTAATGCAAAAGTACTTTTAATAAAAAGAACTCATAGTTAAAGATAGTAAAAGTACTTTTTACAAATAAATTTTTTTTTTATAAAAGCTACCAAATATTATTGACTTCACAGAGGTTTCATTTGAAGTGATTTTTGCAATACAATCACTTTGATGTCGCTCCAAGCTTCCTCTTCTTCTTCGAAAGATTTCACTTCAGGGTTTTTAGTTTAGATTACGTGTGTTAACATTATTTAAAAATTTTTATCCACATTTAGTTACTGTAGAACAATAAATAATAATTTTCAAATAGTCGTTAACAATTTTATTTTGTGTAAAAAGCATAGAGTGTTCTATATGTCTGTCACTATTTAATTTAAGCCATATATTGTTTTTTTTTTTGTTTTTGTTGTGCTAGAATTTCTATGCTTATTATTTTCAATTCGTTTTATAACATCTAATGTTGCATTTGTTGCTGTTTTGGCTGATGTCTTCCTGCCATTTATACTTTTTAATATTTGTTAAGTAGAGAAAAAAAAACAAATGGACAATAGACACGCAGCTTATGGACTTTTCTAACCAAGAGTGATTGGAGTTGTAACATTGAATACAATTTCTGCCACCTTTAACTATTGACAGTTAGAACTACATTGTTCTTGTTTTTGTTGCTGTGTTCATATAAATAAACTGACATAGAAAAACATGACACAAATAGTTGTTTATGCTGTGTGTATAATATTGGTGTGGGGTTAAAGTACATTCCCATTTCATAGTAACTATAAAAGGTTTTGAAATCTTTAATCGTATGTAATACAAAAAAAAAGTGATAGATAGAGCTATCGATATTATCGATAACGCTATCGGTATTTAGTGCAAAATTTATAAATACAAAAGTTTTAGAAAAAAAATTTCTACATAGATTTGCAATGGTCCTTTTTGAAGTATTGTGGCCTTCTTGACACAAATCTACAACATATTTAACATATTAAAGTAATTTAAATAGACATGTTTTCTAAACACATTACCACTGTGCGGCGAGACATTCGACAAACACACTCATCATTATAAAGCTAATAGCATCAACTGATAACTTTTTAAAATGAGCCAACTTTTATAGCACTCGGAAGTTTTTAAGTTTTATGTTCAATGTTCAACCTACAATGAACGAATTGAGTTTGTCACTTTGGATTTACTTCAAGTCAGACGGTTAAACGAGAATATGTAAGAAATAACAACGCTGACTTGGCCCAGACTTAATAAACCTCGGTCCGGCAGTCTTCATAAATTTCAACTCAAGGAACTGAAGAACTTTAGGGTTATAATTTCTACACAGCACACCGGCTGAAGTTTTCAGAGTTAAGTAATTTTTTTAAGTAATTTTTTTTCCATAAAAACAGCAGTTTTTTTTTGGCTATAATGACCTTTTTTAGCCTTTGGTCTATCCAAAAATGTCCTTTTGCCACCACCTTCATATATATTAAATTAGGACTGCTTAAAAATTTTGTGAAAGGTATGGATAAAAATGCAGCACCATTTTTATCCATACCTTACACTTTATTTATTTTAAACAAAAATTCCTTTAAATCAATGAGACTATAGTGAATTTTTTGGGGTCTCAGATTAGGGAATTGCTGAAGGATTTCAACGCTTGGTACCAAGGTACACAAAAAACTCAGCAACAATTTACCAGATTTCTGCTGGACACTTAAAAGGGGCTTAACAGATATCAAATATGCTAGCAAATCCTAAGTAACTACAAATTTTTATTAATAAAATTTTTGGGAATTTAAATATTAATTATTTAATATTATGCTAATTACCCATAACGTTTTAGAATAAAAATGCAATTTATTTGTTGGAGGAAAAGAGCTAGTTCCTAACAGGGTTGTCAGATTTATTTTCACCTATTTCGCCAAAATTGATGTGAAAAATCGCCAAAATCGCCAAAACAGTTTTTTGTTAAAATTTGCATATAATATATGCAACATTTTTTAATTTTAAAAATATTTTTAACAAATCACAAAAAATAGATTTAATCGAAATAGCTAAAATTCGCCAAAAATGGAAAAAAGTCGCCAAAATATAAAATGTTTTTTTTTTTTATTTAAAATGAGAAAGTACAATTTTTACTTTAAAAAAATAGTGGTTATTATTATGAATTGAGACCTGAATATACTTATCCTTAAGGTATTTATCACCGTGTTCTTATTTATAATATACTCAACATTACTAAAGATCAACAGATGTGTGCTACATGCCCTAATTAGCTGCATATAATTTCTAAAAAATATTTTAAAAAAATATACTTTCAACTTCAAAACTTCCTTTGTATGTAATAAGTAAAGTATAAAAAAATCATTGGAATTACCAGCACATCAAGTACAAAACTAATGTAGCTGTACATAATTAGCTGGAATATCATAATTTTTATAATCTTTCTTAAACAAAAGTTAATATTTTCTATTATGGTTGATAAGTATCCAAAAGTATGTTAGGATTTATAAACATTTTTGAAAACAAGAAATTTTGTTTTTGAAAAGGAATTGCAACATTTTAAAATCGAAAGATGTTTGTAGACTAAATAAAGTTTCCAGAATAAAATCATCTTTAGATTTCAAAGTTTGGTAAATCCTATTTAAATATGAAAAACAATTTACTTTTAAATCTCAATTTCTTTGTTTTTGATATTCTTTAATTCAGTTTCTAATGTTGGCTGATATTCAATGAAAAATCGCCAAGAATATCGCCAACTATTATAAAAATCGCCAAAAGGTCGCCATGTCGCCAAATCCAAAATTTGATCGCCAATCAAAAATCTCCACGTTTGGCGAGAAATCGCCATATCTGACAACCCTGGTTCCTATACGTATTTCACTGTTTGCTTAGGCCAGATCATCAGGAAACCTTTTTCCTAATTTTAGAGAAGCCAAAAATACTCTATAAGTAATAAAATTCTACAAAACACAATGAGAATTATGCATGTTAATAGAATAATATTATAGAACATTAAAGCTTCAACAAAACACCAAAAAACAACTCACATTTTTATTTTTCCTTACTGTCTTTCTTCAATTGGACGGTTTTGCCATCACTGAATGCAGACGTAAGGTGTGATGAAAAGCATACACAAGTTAATTTTGTTCTCGCAAGAGAATCAAAAAATAACAGGTGTTGCCAAAGGTTTGCACAAGCAGTTGCATATTTAGGTATTAATAAAATTTTTGGTTATTTAAATATTAATTATTTAATATTTTTTAATTTCCGATTAATGTGCTGAAAAAAAACCCATTAGAAATATTGCTTGAGAAAATACTTTTGCTCCCAACCAATATTATTTTTCAATGGAGATCAACACTAAACATTAATATTTCTAATAGATTGTCTCCAACAATTATCATTTCTTTATACATATTGATTTCTCTTATTTTTTTTTTTTTTTTTTTTTTTTTTGTAATTTTTATTATTGCTGCAATCGCAATAATTTTGCCGACAATATTCTTAATGTAATGAAAATAATATTGCAGCTTGAATAATAATCTATAAAAAAATAAAAAAAAAATTCAATAGGAAATACATTTCACTTTAAAACAAAACAACACATTTTTGTACAATTATAGTTATTATAGCGAGATGATCATGATGAAAATTGATGATGACAAAATGAGAATTTAAAAATAAAAATAAAAAAAAAATCTTGCATTTTTTTCTCACTTGAATTTTTAGAAAAAAGAATGAAATACTAGTTCTAGTATTCTGCTTAAGCTTTCTACACAATTATAGCAGCATTATATTTATCATGATGATTAAGTTTTCTATGGTTGTGACAGCTAGCTCATCACTGGCAAGATGATAAATATGATGATGTTGCTGTTGATATCGTTGTTACATTATTTTTTTTTTTTTCATTTAATTATAATAATCGCCTCAAAAAGTGTCTGTTACATGTTTAATTTCATAATTGTGGCAAAAGATATTGTTGTTACCACCACCAAACAGCAAACAGCAAGTGAATGAATAACTTTGGTATTGTTCTCTGCTTTAGGCAAAGTTTCTAAATTAATTTTAACTAATTTAGTATTTTAGCTGTTTTCGTATCTCGACTCGTATAAGGTTTCTTTCGCACAAAACCACATATGGTTTTGGGTGACTAGAAACACACTACACATTTTCGGTCGTAATTATCGTTCTTCTTAATATGATAATTATTAGTTGTTAGCTTGAATATTAATGCCAATTGCCTTAAGAATTAAAAGAATGTTTGTTTGGCTTATAGCAAATTTTTTATATGGCTTTCTGAATGTGTAAAATGAGTTACAAGGTTTTTCTAAAATTAATAGAAATTTAGATAATGTGAGCGAGCTTGCTCCTCAGCAAGACCAGCTTACAGATTTCTAAAAAAAAATATTCATTTCTAAGTCCTTGCAGTACAACCTGTTAACTTATAAGCAGGCGTCCCCAACCAGAGAAATGTTTAAAATGCCTATGTATTGGTGCATTTGCTGTGAAAAAAAATTTCTTTATAGTATGATCAGGGCTGCCAGAAGATTTTGATGAAAATTCTGCACTTTTTGGGAAAAAAATCGTCATTTTCGGCACTTCAGTTTTGAAAATCGGCAAGAAAATCGGCCTAAATAAAACTAAGTATTTGTTGAGGTTTTATTTGATTTTTATTAATAAAAAAACTAAAGCAATAATAAATTCTAATAGTTTTATGGATTTTATAAACATAAATACAAAAATGAACACAATATCTTTTAAAAAGATAGATGATAAAATCATTTAAGTTAAAAGGGCCTTATCTTGCCAGGGGTCAAAATTAAGTCATCGATGTTTTTCGATAAAGTACAAAATTCTGGACAGAACGCAGAAAATCAGGCACAAATCTGTGAAATTAACGAAGTTATGTCGTTTTCATGAAGTTTTCAGTTTAAAAGTATGGGTTAAGGTTAAAGTTGCACAACAAATTAGTTAAATAAAATCTATTTTTTAGTTGATCTCAAAATACCATTTGGAGCAACAATGGTATAATGCCGAAAAATCGGCACTTTTGGCAGCCCTGAGTATGATTAATATTTAATTTTGGAATGCATATTTAGAATAGCAAGCAGTTAGTAACTTCCTTTTTATCATTGAACCACTAGCCATTGTACTACGGTCTACCAATACATTTATAATCGGCGTGCGTGAGCCTTTGCTCCTGCGATTTTTACCAATCATTGCTGAAGATTTGCACACAACCCGATTTTCATCTCGGCACTGTCTGTCGTCCCCCAATTCATTCACATTCAGCATGTGTGAGCCTGTGACCCTCAGAATTTGCTCAATCTATCCTGGACACTTACACACAACCTATGCTGCCGTCTCAGTCACTTTCAAGCTTAGATCATAAACATCATGGTCTACTATTTTTGTCGCGGTATGATATATGAAATTAGTGTATCCCGTAAGCAGTC
>OX451219.1:23700287-23940411 GCA_949628195.1 Phasia obesa | reverse complement strand
ATATATATATATATATATATATATATATATATATATATATATATATAGTATATATATATATATATATATATATATATATATATATATATATATATATGTAAATCTATATATGTATGTACTTCCCAAACCCTCCAACCTTTATTAAATTTCTTTGCTCTTAACTATTTTAATCTGTCATTCTTTATAATTATTTTGCTCTACTAAAACAATTTTTTCTGTTCACTTTATCAAGTACTAGAGGCATAATAATGCTACTCGTACTACTGTAAATTTACCATTTTGTGTCATCCCCTAAATTTATGCTAGATTTCTTCAATTAATTATGCGTAAATTAATTATGAAAGTCGTCATGAAGGCCATTAAGTTTTTCTTGTGTTTTCATTAAATACGAACAAATCTCTTTTTTTCTTTCGAAAATGTTCTCTTTTTTTTTCTTTAAAGAAAATTGTGTTAAGAATTTATGTGCGGTGTAGGGTAGTAAATGAAACAGTTGGAAAACGAAAATGATTTTTGTGTTGAATTATCGCCACAAGATAATGAAATTATAAGGTTTTACTTTTAAAGTTATTTGAGTTTTTTTTTTGGCATTTCACCCTTAACGGGCTGACAGTATATTTTTAGTGTAAATGTTTTACAGTTTTAGCAGCCTTGCTAAATGACAGCTGACAATGGCTTGTATGGGTTTTTATTTTATTCACTTTTGATTTATAATTTTATGGTTTTTAATTAACAAACTTAAATTTTAAAAAATATTCAAAGCATATACTTAGGTCTTCATTAAAATATACTGCATATTTTAGGGGTTTTCATGAAAAATTTTGAGTTTTTCAAAACTATTTAGAACGTTTGTAATTTAAGTATTTTTTCACTCCTAGACATATTCTGATATTTTTCTGTTTCATAAAGAGTTAAATCTACACAGAATAGATAGAGAGATTATATCAAAAATTGGTATTTTTAGTGTCTTGCCCATAAAGTCTACACATGGACTAGGGAAATTTTTTGCAAATTATACTCAATAATTTGAAAACTGGACCTAAGTGTTCAAAATACAATATTTTGTTCGATTTTGCTTTGAAAGTAATCCCCACCAAATTTTAAGACTCTTATGTATTTACCTTATAAAGGTATCCAGCCCTGGATAAAAATATAAAATTTATAAAAAAATATAAAAATTATTGTAAAACTATGCTAAAATCATTATTTTTAAACAGCGCCATCTGTTGCGCAACACCGCTTAAAATATACTGCTTTCAGAAATAAAAGATGCCTCTTTTCATATATTTTTTATAAAAAAGACAGCAATACCTCTGCGAAGCTGTTTTTGCTTGTCTGCAGAAGACACCCAGAGTCTTTGGCAGGAATCGAATCCGCAACCTCCAGACTGATAGACTAGCTCGCTACCAATCTGTCTATCGAGGCACTTAAAGTATGTAGTACCTATCACTGCTTGTTATCCATTCTCTTGGAAATAAGATACTTTTTTCGGAAAAAAATATCCTATATTGGAAACAGGATACCAAGGTACCTCCTCACAATTTTTTTTTTAATAATTTTTACGTGATGCGAACACAAATAAAGAAATGAGTTACTGTTTTATTATATGTATAGATTTTTAAAAATCGAACTGCTAACCTTCAGAAAAAAAAAGTGCGCGGTTCCCAACTTTTCGGCCCAGCATCAAAACTTAAGCCCAGATACTCCTCTGATATGACCATGTCAAATTTTGGATCAATCAAACTTACTCTTTACAAATGGCTAAGTTATTTCCAAAATATGACAGAATGTCGATAACTATGACCGTTATAATAAAATGTATAAATATTCAAAATTTTAAATTAACGGGTGCTCCAATAGTTCATTTAATTTGAAGTATATGGTTATACTTTTGAACATTAAACACAGACCGCTGAAATTTACAAGGAACCTGTATTGCTAAGTCAGCTATAAGAAAAAGTATAAAATTTGATTTTGGAAATAAAAGGGTGTCCCAATAGTTAATGTAATTCTATGTATGTGGCAAAGTCCGCTATAACAAGTATACAATTTGAATTTAGAAATAAAAGGGTATCCCCATTAATGATTTAATTTGACCTATATGGCCCTATCTTTTGAACCGTTATAGACAAACACTTGAAAATTAGGCAGCATGTCCACTACTTTATCTGGCATAGTAACAAGTATAAATATTTGGAATAATAAAGTAAAGGGTGTTCCAATAGTGCATGTAAATTGATGTATATGACTAAACTTTTGAACCGTTATAGACAGACAATTGATATTGACAAAGAATCTCTTTGGTCCTCTATAACAACAGGTGTTTAATTTAAAATTTTAAATTAAAGGGTGTCCCAATAGGTGATGTTAATTGATCTATGTGGCGCTATATTTGAAACTGTTATAGACAGAAGCTTGAATGGTGCCCCATAAAAGACGGTTGCTGGTGAAAACAGCTTAACTTTTGAACAGTAATAGGGAGATGCTTGATATTCACATATTCTTGACTTTTTTCCCCGATAATTTTCGCGCATCTTTTATTTGGCTTAAAATCTAATTCTTACAGATTACTTCTTACATTTTTAGTTTACAACTAGTGCCCATCTATCGGTTTTGAAATCGGTTTTTTTTGGCAAGAATTATTGTTTATATTTTTATTATAAAAATGTAATTAATATTTTTTTTAAGCAATTTTGTCAAAAAAATAATAATTATCTACGTTTACATTTAACTGTAATTTTGTAATAAAAAATTACAAGTACGTAATTGTAATTGGAATTTTTCAATGACAAATTACATGTAATGTGTAATAGAAAAAAAACCCAATTACAATTACAAATTGTTGAACGTAATTGTATTTGAAAAAATCACATTACAATTACATTTAATTGTGTAATTACATATGTAATTTATTACAAAATGTAATTAGCATTTCCCAGTCCTGATTTTTTCAAATAAAAATAAAATTTTATAATTCCATACGGGCTTTAAATAAGATTTTTCTTCTAAACAAGATGAAGATGTTTACCAAAGATGTAAACCAATAAAAATGTTTCCCTCTAACATCTCCAGTCTCTTCTTATTTTTCAAAAACTCATAATAATAAGGTAAAATTACCTCAGTTACGAGTATATTCATTCTGTAGATTTATCGCTTATTCATGGTAAAGTCTGCAAACATTAACCCTATTTGTACCTAAACAGATCACAATTACTTCTAGTTTATACATGGATTGTCGTCTCTTGTTCTTATTATTTTATTGGTAGGATTTCTTTATACGGCTTAGAATACTCTTTCTTACCTTATTGAAGCTTGACCGGCCATAAATACTCTGTTTTATTTCCATGTATTTTTTTAACTTAAATATTTTTATATTTTCAAATTGTCATGGTATGGGTTTTTGGCTTGTGTGCTCGAGTGTAGTTGTGTAATTATATAGATGAATTGTGACAACGACATCAAGAACGACCATAAGGAATTTGTGCTTTTCATGTAACTCTCCAATAGTTAGTCTACAGCAAGCACCATAAAGCCAGTAACATGCCAAGACAATTTTGTTCTTCTTTATATTTAAGAATTTTTTTTATTTATTTTTTTTTTTTTTTTTTTTGTTGTTTTACTGACAGTTCTTTTATGTAATCTGATACTATGGCAATGTGAACACATAAGTACACAGTCATTATGTAGAGACTTCTTATGTACATCAAAGGCCATGTGGCCAAAGTCTCTGTCCTATAGATGTCGTATGATGTTTTAGTTTTTTGTCGTAGCATTATGTACGAGGCTGGTTGGAGAAAAAATGAGAGTAAAAAAACGAGTGTAAAAAATAGCAGACATTATATCAATCAATTAATAAAAATGATTAAAAGTCATTAAATTAAAAATTCATATTCAGACTAGTGCTGGCAATTTCTACTACTCGATACTACTCAATATTTTTCAATGGAGTACTCAGTAGTACTCAATACTTCGGTTGACATAATAGCAATGGAGTTTTGTTATCGTAGTCATCAAATATTCTATTCAATTTATTTCTGAAAATACTAACCTAATTTTATTTTAATTTAGGGGGAATATCGAAGCAAACCACTTCCTTAACTCCCTTCCGCCCTCTATGATTATAGACAACCGAAACCTCACAGAGTCACGTGCTACTACCAGCCTTTAATCTTAACTTTAGTGATTTCAGACTGTCGGCCTTCTTTCTCATCACGTAGTCTCTAGCAATAGCTAGCATATGTTCAAGGCTCAGGTCCCCCTTGGCATCCACATTTAACATGCTTCTACCAGTGGTCCTGAGTCTAATGCTAGTCACACACAATGTGCGCTGCCATCTCAGCCTTTTCCAGGCACATTCTGCAAGTATCATCTTCTTTGATTTTCATCTTTGCTAGATGATACTTGAAGTTTTCATGACCTGTCCCAAATACAGTTATCCAGCTTAGACTACTTCTATTGTATCTGAGTACCTTACTGGCCTTCGTGCCGATGCATGGGCTCTTTGAGCACCATTCAAGCCAGCCTACACGTAGTGGTCTCCCTCCACCTTTTCAGGTTTAATGTATGACCTTAGCTCGCATTATACCATTACCCAGCGCTACTTTGGGTTCTGGTCCACAGAAATTCACAGCAGATCCCACAGCAGAATACTAATATAAAAGTATCGTTTAACTACTTTTGTGTATTGAGTACTCAGAAAAAAGGATCAAATACTTGATACTCAGATACCCACTATCCAATAATTTGAAAGCACTATTTCAAACATTTTTACAAGTAAAGGGTATTTTTTATAGAGGTATAGAACTTTAAGTTGCAATAAACCAACGATGGTTTATGCGATTGACGTGAATTTTATTTATCCGAAAGATAATCTTGTGGCATTACATTTTAAATATGATTTCTGGCATATGACCGCCACGGCTGGCGCGGATGTAGTCCAATCTCGACGTCCAATTTTCGATGACTTTTTCCAACATTTGTGGCCGTATATCGGCAATAACACGGCGAATGTTGTCTTCCAAATGGTCAAGCGTTTGTGGCTTATCCGTATAGACCAATGACTTTACTTAGCCCCACAGAAAGTAGTCTAGCGGTGTTAAATCACAAGATCTTGGAGGCCAATTCACAGGTCCAAAATGTGAACTTAGGCGGTCACCAAACGTGTCTTTCAATAAATCTATTGTGTTGACATGTTGCGCCGTCTTGTTGAAACTACATCTCCTGGACATCATGATTATTTAATTCAGGAATGAAAAAGTTAGTAATCATGGCTCTATACCGATCACCATTGACTGTAACGTTCTGGCCACCATCGTTTTTGAAAAAGTACAGACCAATGATTCCACCAGCCCATAAAGCGCTCCAAACAGTCAATTTTTGTGGATGTAAAGGGGTTTCGAAATACACTTGAGGATTACCTTCACTCCAAATGCAGCAGTTTTGTTTGTTGACGTAGCCATTCAACCAGAAGTGCGCTTCATCGCTAAACAAAATTCGCTTATGAAAATCGGGAACAACGGCAATCTCGTTTTGGGCACTATTTGCAAGCGTTGTTCAGGCGTGAGTCTATTCATGATGAATTGCCTAACCAAACTGCGAATAAATCACTTGACAGCTGTTAAATCGATCGCCATCTTGAAAAGTAATGCCAACTTAAAGTTCTATACCTCTATAAAAAACACCCTTTATATATATGTATATATCACCTGTTTTGTTTAGAGGCAGAGGACTGTTTTGACATCGGGCTCCATCCTGTAGAAAACAAATAATATCTAAGTTCATATCTTCCATTTAAAATATCATTTCCAACAGCATTTTAAGGAAAAAATTGGCCAATGATGTGACCACTCCAAAATCGACTGGCTTCTCGATAATGGCGTGTTAGTTTTCAGATTCCCAGATGCTGCAATTTTGTTTTGAAAAGATGATTTTTAACCCAATCCGATGTACGATTGTAGCTTATGTATAGGACAAATTGAGAAACCGTAACGAAGTGGACTCAACTGCAGAGTCAATTGCATCTTGTAAGCGAATTGTTTAAGATATTTGTGCTAAATTTCATTATGCTGGTCCGTGAAATGCCGAATTTTTGAGATCGTTAGTGAGTAGAATTGCACAATTTCGACCACAGCAACCACATTCTTGTCGGTACATACAGTAAGATGACGGGCGCATAAGCGTTGTTCACTAGCAAGCGAAACTCATGAATTTTTTCCATAAACTTATGTAATCATATAACTTGCGGTGAGTGCTTCATTTCAGCTTGGCCAACAGAGCACTCACTTTTGAAACAAGTTTGCAATATTTCTCAGCATTTTTTTAATAGTTAAGCGATTAACTTTTGCGGAGGTATGATACTTAATGATGAGGTATAGGAAAGGATGGGTAAGACAATGTAAAAATTAATTATTCTGTATTTGTAAGACTGCAATTGTAAGACTGTGAACTTTATGTATGTTATCCGAGTGTCTGCATAATGTATTTTTTAATTATCCTAGATCTGGAGAACTGCAATACTCTGAAAATAAATTACGTATAGGACAAAGCGCCTAGTCAGGCATAAAACTGAACAATTCTGAGCATAAAAAAGGGTACCCCCTTGTCAGAAAATCATATATGTAACTTGATATAACATTGAGAAAATGAACAGAGTTCCTCAAAAGCCAGGTGTATGCTTTTAGCATATTTTTAATAGACAGAAACTTTTAAAATATTCATATTGTAATTAATTCGAATTGTAACACATATGTATATTTCAAGCACAAAACATTCACTTTAAATAAATAAGAAATAAGCAATCATTGCAGTCAAAAATGACTTTTCTCATTCGACCGCCTCAGGGACGTGGACGTCTCTTGAGTGAGACTTCACACGTAGTCTCCTATCATGTTCTCATTATACTGATATCTTTTCTTAAACTTCTTGATGTCCTGATAAAAGCGTTCCCCATGTTCTTTCGAGTATGCTCCCAGGTTTTGATTAATGTGATCTATATGGGCATCAGTGATGTGAATTTTAAGAGACATTCGGCATCCCATTCTTCCAAAATTTTCAATTAAATTTCTAACAAGGATTTCGTAATTGTCTTCCTTGTTGTTTCCTAAGAAGCCGCTAACTACTGAGACAAAGCTGTCACATGCTGCATTTTCTACTGTGGTAAGTTTTTTAGGGAATTCATTAGAGGAAATTATCTTTTTGATTTGTCATCCGTCAAACTCACCTGCAGTGATCTTTGAAACAGAAAGCTTGGGAAACATTTCCTTTAGTTGCAAGAAGGCGACTGTATCCTTATCTAGTGCCTTTACAAACTGCTTGAGCAGGTCTAATCTGAAATGCAACGGTGGCATTAGAATTTTCTTGGAATCCAAGGATGAAAAATTACGGTCTTTGACCACACACCAAAAACGAGTTGTAATTCGTCTTAGTAGCAAAGTTATACACAAAAAGCTGGAAGATCCCAGCAAAATTGTTGTAACGTTCAACAGTTGTTGCTGCCATTTAACTTCGTAATATGCAATACGCACAATAAGCATATTCGTGTCAAAAATCTCAATACCTAAATATATTTCTCTACTTTATATTTTGATCTTTTTGGAAGACCCTTTAAAAAATTTCCACATTTTTACAGAAAAATATAAATAAAAAAATAAATATTTAAATATAAAACTTCAACTTTATGAAAATAATTTTTATCATTGCTAAATTCAATTTATGCCAAAATAATATCAGACAACCCTCGTAAATATGTCTATTGTAAACATCCTAAAAAGAAATACAAATAAAAAACCAACTCTATGGTTATTGTCCTAAAACAGTAAAAAGCATTAACATTCGCATCGTCATCTCATCGATATGTTTATGTATGTATGTATGTATGTATGTATGTATGTATGTATGTATGTATGTATGTATGTATGTATGTATGTATGTATGTATGTATGTATGTATGTATGTATGTATGTATGTATGTATGTGTATTTGAACATGTAGGTATGTGTATTGTGTGTTTGATTGTGCTAAAATGCAAAGAAATAAAAATTGTATTTCAAATGCATTTTATTCTACTTTGTTTTCATCTTTATTAAAAAATAAACAGGTTTTTAAAGATTTTATAATTCCATTTATAAATTTTAACTAGATGGTCGGCATAAGCTATTCAAAATAAGCGCTACGAATAATCGGAGAAGAAGCAAAATATTTCGAACTGATTACTTATTAACACCACGAAAATATTTTAATAACTTTAAAACGATTCAGGGCACTCTAAATCCTAACATGTTTTAAAATATACTGCTTTCAAAAATAAAAGATGCCTTAAAGTATGCAGTACCTTTAAATCGGTAAAAATATCGGCGTACTTTCACTGCTTTTTCTCTACTTTCTTCTACTTTCTTCCTATATTCGAATCAGGATACTAAGGTACCTCTTCACAAAATTTTGTTAAAACCCATCCAGTAGTTTTTACGTGATGCGAACACAGAAAGACAGACAGACAGACAGACAGAAAAAAAGCTACTATTTTATTATCCATTTCGAGGTTCCCTACTTTTTTAAAGAAAGAACACAGAAAATTCAAATTTAATGGAGAATGTTTCTTATCATTTGAAAGAACATTCTTTGGCATTTATTTTTTGAAGATTATGACCATCAAATGTTGGCGGTTGCTACGTGGCAGATGGTCCATCCGTTGAGTCCAATTTTCAATGACTCGTTCGAGCATTTCGACTCATAACTGGCGAATGACACGCGTGGTGTTTTCCTCCAAGGCCTGAATCGAAGCTGGTTTGTCCGCATAAACTTTAGACTTTACATATCCCCACAAGAAAAAATCTAACGGTGTGATATCACACGATCTTGGTGGCTAATCGACCGGCCCAAAACGTGAAATTATGTGCTCACCGAAATGTTCTCTCAATAAATCCATTGATTGATGTGATGTGTGGGAAGTAGCGCCGTCTTGCTGAAACCAAATGTCGCCGAGATCACGAGCTTCAATTTCAGGCATCAAATAGTCGGTTATCATGGCACGATAACGGTCGCTATTGACGGTTACGTTCGCACCGGCATCATTTTTAAAAAAATATGGACCGATGATTCCACCGGCCCACAAACCACACCAAACCGTTATTTTTTCTGGATGAAGTGGCAGCTCTTGAACCTCTTCAGGTTGCTCTTCGTCCCAAATGCGGCAATTTTGTTTGTTTACATACCCATGGAGCCAGAAAAGGGCCTCATCGCTAAACAAAATTTGCCTGGAAAAAGTTGGATCTTCTTGGAACTTTTCAAGAGCCCATAGAGAGAAGCGACTCAGGCGTAAATCTTTCCATTATGAAATACCAAACAATACTAAACAAAAATAACATGACAGCATGACACGACTCACACGTGATCTGTCAAAAAAGGCTAATGAAAAAAGTACCTCGAAATGGATAACCCTTTAAGTATAGATTATAGGGCTCTATATTAGGCTGAGTTTTGAAATTGTGTATGCCCAGAATAATGTCCGTTTTAGAGTTAAAGCTTGACAATTAGCCTGAGAGGACCGGGTTCCCTCCATACAAAGTAAATATATCTATATAACAGTAATAGTGACGCTCTTCAAATTTGACATTGGCTTCTCTGAGAAAAAGGTGCGTATGTGGGTTAGAGCTTAGCCATACTTTTAAAAAGCATTATTGGAATTATCTTCACCAATCAAATCTTTTATAAACTTGAGAAAATACCAAACCTTGGTGCTCGACGCTCAAATCTAAAACACTAATCGTTTGTTGTAAAACAACTTGAAAACAAAAATGTTATCTTTTTTATGTAGGGTATACAAGCTAATCGATAAAACTAAAAAGACTTCTTCAAATGAATAAGTTTAACTAAACTTATGTTCTTTTAAGAATCAATAGCTGCAAATGCTCGCTTGTATTAACTTGAAACTACGAAAAGCTAAATCCCACAATTGTACATTAATGAAAAACGTGAAGGCATAATTGAACATTCATTGAACATCATACAATATCATGCAACATCAAACATCTTTTACGTTTTCTTTTAATAACCAATAAATACATTTTTGTTTTAAGTACTCGCACTAAAAGTACCAATAATCTAGTTTTCAAAACATAAGTACTTGACTCGTAAGCGGCATTTGTATGGATTTTCTAGTTTTATTTGCTTAATGAGAAAAAAAAAGAATTATTTTTTGTAAAAATTATAAATAATAATGATATACGAGGGTGGGCGAAATTTCCTAAAGCGGAGGTATATGAATTGAGGATTATTTGCAGAAAGCTTCTTTAAACTAAGTGAAGAGGTTAATCCCTTAGAAGTTCCGCTTGTCACTGGCTTATGGGGGCTTTTCGATGATATTGACAAAGAAACCTCACATGGGGTGGACAGGTCAATCTGTGAAGATACTCCTGGGGCTATAGAGGTAAAAGCGGATGAGCTGGACGCACCTGACCCTATGAGCTTAGGTAAATCGTTTTCGGAAGCAGGCACCTCATAGTGTTGGAATGTGTTCTAAAACTTAACAGATGTTACTCGGTTAATGAGGTAACATTAATGTGGGTTAAGGTATATATAGGCACAGATAGGAATGAACCAGCAGACCAACTACCAAAAGGGGGATATGCTGTAAATTTCTGCAGACCAGAACCCAAAGTGGTGCTGGGTAATGGCATAATTCGAGCTAAGGTCCTAAAATGGGTGGACTTATTAAACCTGAAAAGGTGGAGGGAGACCACTACGTGTAGGCAGGCTCGAATGGTGCTCAAAGAGCCTATTTGCAGAAAGGCCAGTAAGGTACTCGGATACAATAGAAGTACGCTAAGCTGGATAACTGCATTAGCTGCAGATCATGGAAACTTCAAGTTTCATCTAGCCAAGATGATAATCGAAGCAGATGATACTTGCAGACTGTGCCTGTAAGAAGCAAAGGTGGCAAGGCACTTTGTATATGAATGTCCGGCACTGGCTAGCATAAGACTCAGGACCACTGGTAGAAGCTTGTTAAATGTGGATGCCATGCGGGACCTGAGCCTTGAACAAATGCTTGCAAATACTAGAGATTGCGTGATGAGAAAAAAGGCTGTCAGTTACCAGTCAACAGTCTGAAATCACTAAAGTCAAGATTAAAAGCTCGTTGTAGCACGTGACTTAATGAAAGTTGGTTGCCGTAAATTATATTTCGGTTGCCTATAATCATAAAGGACGGAAGGAGGTCGAAAAAGGTCCCATTTTGTAAATGGTCTGCTTCGATATTTCCCCTAAATTAATATATAAAGGTTGACATTGGATAATTGAAAAATTAAAGCGCATGAGTTGGCTAAGGCTGTAGGCATTCTAATCGAGAAGCCACATCACATTTTGCATGATTGCTCAAACTCAGTAAATTTTGCTAAAGTCCCTATATCAAAAACCCTTGAATTGGAGTAGAACTGTTACTCTCCAGATTTAGTCCGGTGCAAGAAGAGATCACCATTGAAGCAAACGCATTTTATGAACCTTGAAAATTTATATTATTTGGAGCAAATTAAAAAAACTAGAAAGATGCTGGTCTAAATGCATGCTTAAAGCTTAACACGCTTTTTTGCCGGAGTGCCCTTTACCAAAACACAAATTTGTAAATTTGCCCTCGTAATGTAAATTTAAAATATTATATACCGATGAAATTTAAAATCAAGCTTAATTTTATTTTATTTTCTCTAAATCCTAGTACTCTGTATACATTTGTAAAAAATGTTGAGCAACATTTATTATTTTACGGAAAATTTTACATTTGAAATGTGGTGTCTCTATCTCGCGATTTAAAAGAATTTTGCGATTATATTGCTTTTAAATACACCACATTTTTTTTTTTTAATTTTCCACAAAACAATATTCAAAAAATTCCACATGAAATAATGCCCATTTGCTTATTTCACAGCTTTGATAAAATGTTGCCAGAAACATTTCAATGTTTTTCCGTAGTAAAAACAGAGTACTACTTCTGCAACATTTTTTTATGACTTTTTCATACAACTTTTTTATGTATATAGTTTGACAGCATTCCGATTGAAAAACTGAACAGAGTACCAGGCTTAATAAAGAATAATTTAACTTATAAAAAGTAGCTTTCATTGCTATTGGTTGGCTGAAGCAACAACCAATATAAGGTGGTAAATATTAAAGTAAAAATATAATAACAAGAGGGAAGCTTTAGATAGTGGTGGACTTCGTTCTCACCAACTGACGATAGATGATTAAATGCAATTTTTCTCGTATTCCTTTATATGAATTTGGTTGGTTAAATAGATGACATTTACAACTTAACACTACCCAAAGTAGATAGATACGAAGATGACGGACGTCTAGAGAATGCATACCATTCTGCTGGTGTCTAAAATTAAATTTTCCCAATTTTTCTTTAAAATTAAACACCTAATTTGATTTAATTTAAATTATTATTTCTTAGAGAAAATAAAGCGAACTTAAGCACAGAAAAACAAATTTTCATCAATTAAAGCTTTTAATTGGATTTAGATTGAAATTTAATTAAATAGTTAATTGATAATTAAATGATTGATTTCAATTATTTGTTTAATTATGATTTTTTTTTGGTTTGTTTTAAACAAACATGTATTTGAATCAATTAAAAACTTAATTAAATTTTAATTTAAAATTAATTAAAACCATTAATTGGTGTAAACATTTTTTTGTCTAAGCTTGACTTCAGATTTCATCTGTATGTAAAATAATTAGTTCGACTAATAAAATTTTAAATATTCAATATTAAAAAATATTATTTATTATATTTTTTTTAATTATTAAACAAAATAGCAATGGAGCATATGAGAAATAATTAATAATTTTAGACAATAATATAAATTTTATTGCAAAATATTTTTTTTACAAGGTTTTATAAATATTAAAAATTATTTTCCGCCATAACAACACTTCTTCTCTCTCTAAGGTATCATATGGTAAAATGAAAATGATCCCTAAGGATTTACAATGCAATTTTCAGAGACTCTGTTATTTATAGCTTGGCAACATATGACAACGTACACTTTTAGCATTTTATTTTAAACAAATAAAATAATGACAGTTGTCAGAGATTTAGTTTTTAAAATGGTTTTAGTCATACAGAAAATTTAATTTTCTTAAATAATAAATTGCTAAATTAAGGCAAATAAAAAAAACAATAATAAACAATTAAACCAGCATTGATTGACATAAAACCTAATTTAGTTTGAAGTTTAAAAAGTTTACGGCCTGCTTGAGAATTAAACCAGAAAATAATAAAAAAAAATTAAACAAATGGAAATCAGTTACACTAATAGACAGTAAGAGTAAACAGCACTGCAGCTGCACACAGTCTTTGATTTAATTTCATTTAACTTTTCAAAAAAGCCCTTTTGATTTCAACCCTAAAAGCCATAGACAGCCACTGTCAAGTGTCAGGAAAATGTTTAAATTACTGCAGCTGGAAACTCTTTCTTTTTGTATGAAGGTCCCCTTCTTTCCTCAAAAGCTGCTACATAAAATTAAACTAATATTTCGAAGAAGAAAATACCCTCATTGTGGCAGCATCTAAACTTTTATCAAACTATTTCCATTTATTTTTTAATTTTCTGCTATTTTTCACACCTGCTTTTTATTACAATTTTAAATTGCAAAAGTTTTGCTCAACAATGCGGGGACAGCACAATGATAAGAGCACCACAGTATTAAAAACAAAAAATAATTTTTTAGTTTTATTTAAACAATTTTTCGTTGTATATTGTAAAGTGTTCAACAAAGAGTATATTTTAAAGCATACTTTCAGGCATGTGGGATAAAAGGTGAAACAAAAAGAAAATTAGTGGTTTTAGATGGTAGAATGGTAGAATCGTTTTTCGTGCCCCCTTCCCTGTTAAATCTACCAACTAGTCTTGAATTTGTTTACATTAACAACTTGTGTATTATTGAAACATTTTCGTAATGATGTAGAGAGAGGCAAAATGTAGTAGAGAGTGATTAGTCTCTGTGTTAGTTGCAATCAAGTAAATCACTGCAAAATGATTTAGTAAAAGTTACTGTACTGTAAGTGTTATACTTTACACTAATTTGGAAGGTTATCTATACAAATAATAAAATATTAACTCATTTCCTGTCTGTCTGTCTTTCCTTTTTTGTGTTCGCATCATGTAAAACCTTCTAAATGGACTTTAACAAAATTTTAGTAACCTGATTCGAATATAGAATAATTTTATTCCGCAAAAAATATCATATTTCTAAGAAAAAGTGGAGAAATAGCAGTGAAAGTATGCCGATTTTTTTTACCGATTAAAAGGTACTGCCTACTTTAAGGCATCTTTTATTTTTGAAAGCAGTATATTTTAAGCAATGTTACGCAATAGTTGGCGCAGTTTTTAAATAATTAATAACTCATTTCCTGCTGCTTCTACAGAGCTTTACAATAATTTTTAGAATTTTATATAAATTTTAGAATTTTATCCAGGGATGGGTACCTTTATATATAGCAAATACGTTAGAGTCTTAAAATTTTCAAAGCAAAATCGAACAAAATATTGTCAGGACGCACACAACGTTTGTGGGCAAAGCTAGTATTTAAATAATAATGCCAAAATCATAATAATAGTAATGTCTTTGAAGTTTTGAAACTTCTACATCTGAATGTATCGGATGTTCTTGTAAACCCAATAAAACTTATGAAAAGCTCAGTATAGTGTGGCATATCGATATTAATAAATTAAATTTACGCTCGCACAACGCTATCAAATTATCGAGATTTAGTTTGAAAATCAGTCATCCATTCCCACAAATTACAGACGATTTCGGGATTTTAATGGCGCATATAGTCATTCATCTCAGCAGGCCATACATCGAATTGTGTTTAAAAACAGGCTCCATTATATCCAGAAAAATTTAATGCCGGATCATTTGACCGGACCTTATTTGTTTAAAAATGAAGCCGGACCCTATTCCGTCTGGAGCAATGCCATTCATATTTTTAAGTATAAATCTTATTGATCGGGGCTCGCGTTACGATCAATAAGTTTTATGCTTAAAAATATGAATGGCATTGCTCCAGACGGAATAATAATAATAATATATAATATAATATAATAATAATAGAAAAAATTGTGTAATTTTTTACACTCCTTGGCTACATTATTGTCGAACAACGTTAAGCGCTATCACCTTGTTGGAATGACATATAAGACAAAAACTGATGACACCTTTTTTGAAGGACCTACTGATTCTCCGAATCTTTCGAGGCCTATAAAGAAAAATTGGTCACTAATTTCGCCAAACTGAATATAGGGTTTTACTACCCTTTGATAGTATCGGGTGGTTAAATTTTAAGGGCCGATGTTGAATGTGAACCACACCTAAGCGTCAAGTTTTTTTCTGCATTTAATTTGACATTTCTCAATTTCAGACTAATTCAATTTGAATCATCGAAAGATATACAATCGAGCCTAGGTCAGAATGGTGGCAAGAAATGGCAACAATGGATGATCAATTTTCGAAGAAAGTCATCTTCAGTGATGAAGCACATTTTCACCTCAGTGGATTCGTCAATAAGCAGAATTGCCGCATTTGGGCGAATGATAATCGAAGAGTGATTGTCGATGAACCAATGCACCCACAAAGAGTGACTGTTTGGTGCGGTTTATGGGCTGACGGCATCATCGAGCCGTATTTTTTCCAAAATGAGGCCGGTTAGGCAGCTACTGTGAATGGTGTTCGCTATCGTGATATGATTATGGGCCGAATTAGAAGACATAGATTTGGACGATATGTAGTTTTAACAAAACGGTGCCACTTACCGCACAACTAACAAAAAAATGGCTCTTTTGCGCAACAAATTCAATGGCCATATTATCTCACGTGGTGATGATATCAATTGGCCGCCAAGATCATTTGATTTGACACCGTTGGGCTTTTCTCTTTGGGGTTAGTTGCAATAAAAGGTGTACGTCGATAAGCCGGCAACAATTCAAGTGGTAAAGGATTTGTGGAACAAGATTAACGTGAGTACCTGCCTACTCGGCCTAACCTCACGGTGGTCTTACCACCGAGTGAAACTTAGGCGTAGACTAGCGCCCCCATTGTGTAGTATAACAACACTTTACGATTGCCACCAATCGCTTTTTGTGTGTGATACAGTCACAATGAGTAGCAATTTATATAATATGGCAAGCCTTTCCAAGGCAAACCTAGATCCACATTATAACCTCTTGCTATCCAAACTCCGTCTGTTGAGAGTGCAACAGCACACTTGATCGACCTTGCACCTTACCTACATAAATCGATCTTAAACCACAACTACCATGTGTACCCCCGAAGGGGACCTCACCAATAACCGGTCACAAAGATGGATAGGCTCTCTGTGCGGCCACCGATTCCCGTGGTACCAGTCCTTTGGGCACTGGTCGGGCCTCGAAGAGGACCCGCAATGTTTATCGCAGACCTTTTCTTCCAGATTTAGGGTCTAGGAACCCTAGCGTCTGGTGCCCCTATTTTCCCCGAGTGAACCGCGTCAAAGCATTTGCCATCCCTGCTGTGACAATTGGAACCCCCGGGGATATTGGTAAAGGATGAGATAATTCGACACATTAACGGCATAGAACCTCAATTATGCCTCAGCGTCATCGAAAATTTGGAGCATCGGATGGAGGGGTGCCGCCGAGGTCGCGATATTTTGTTCCATACATAATTGAACCATACCAATATTATCAAAATAAAACGAAATGAAAATAATTTCCTAAATAATTTGTATTTTATTCAAAATCAATATCGGCCCTTAAAATTTAACCACCCAATAGAATCGAACCTATATTGTCAAGTTCGTGTCAAGTTCAAAAAGTTTTTATTTGTTGCATGTAGCTGGTAAGGCTTACGAATTTCGATTACCCAGCAGAGATCTGCCCCGAGGGTTTATAGCGGCGTCTAATAAGGGACGGCGGCTATAAACACTTTATGCATTCTATAATGAACATTGTAAATTAATAAATGCAAGCAAATCAATTGCTTTAATTTATTAAGTTTTGCACGTCTATTTTTTTGCGCAGGTCCTATGGTGCCCAGTAATCGTTGAAATCCTTAAGTTGTTGGTAAGTTCATGAATCTAGATTATCAAGCCATAAAAGCATTAAAAAGAACATATATCAAGATTGAAAGAGGCTGTCTATCGTAGCCCTTGTCGGAACGAATAGAAATGCGGTAAAATATTTTGTTAAAGTAGCAATACCGTTTTCATAGAGTAATAATTAATATTGGCTTAAGAGAGTATCTTACAGAATAAATAGGTCTATGCATATGTAAAAATTGGAATTTTCCATGTGTAGCATTCAACCTGCTAAACTTGCAGCATTTCCATCAAAAAAATTTATAATTAAACGAAATTACAATAACAAACAAGAATGCAACCTTAAACTCTAAAATTTGTATCCAACCTTTTGCATTAATTACTGATGAAAACGATTAGAACCAACCAACCCACCTGGTTGGCAAAATTTATCTAAAATTATTTTGCTTTACTTTCGCTAATAAACATCAAATGAAGTGCAAAAGAGCCAACACCAACGACCACATTACCAAGACCTGCAATAATTTATGCGAAGTACTCCCTTGTGCACTTGAGACTGAGCATGGAAGTGACAAAGAGAGGGAGAATAAGAAAGAAAAAGAAAAAGGAACACAAAGAAAGAGCAGGACATATTTTTGTTAATAAAATATATGTTTGAATGATTGCAACCATGTGGCACAATGACAAAAGTACCTATAAACATTGTTATTTGTTTGCTTAAAAACTGTGAATATAAAACAAACAATATAAAAGCTAGCAAGTGCGCAACAATGTCAACCAGCCGGTTTTCCATGCTTTGCATAATTTATGAAATAAAAAAGAAAACAGTAATATTTTAGTGCATACTTTAGGGAGCAAATCTCATAAAAAAGGTGTTAAGAGAACACCAACACGAAAATACAAATAACTCATTTAGCCAGAAAAAAGCAGGAGAAAATGTAGATAGATAGAAGATTTTATACTTAAAACATAATTAAAAATTAATCAAAGGAAATGTGAGCAAGAATATGATTTTAATGATGCTTTAAAAGGTTTCCCTTTTTTTTTTTTTGAAAGCAGTCTTTTAGGAGGATAGCACACTATTGAAGTGGCATATTGGGGATATAGTATGATAAAAGGAATTTTATGGACATAATATCACTAGCGAAGTAATTTTCTTAGTTGTTAAACATTAGCTTGTTACAGCATAAAAACAGAATTATATTAAAATAAAACTTTAAAAAAATAATAAATTTAAAATTATAAACGAAGTTTTTATTTACACAAGTATACACTATTTTTAAGTGCATAAACTAAAATCTGTTTAGTTTTTATTTGAGGAGTTAAATTTAAAACTGATTCTAGTCTTCGAGATATATCCAAAATGAAAAAGCTGTATGGAATTTATTAGAACAACTTCTTATTTGGTTAATTAAAAAATTCGAAAATTTCTTTTAAGTCTTGACATTGTATTTTCGTTTGATAAATAGTTTTAGAGATATCAATTTTTCGATATCTCTAAAACTGTAAAAAAAATAATTTTCGTGCAAAATTGTAAATTTTTTATTCATAGAAACTTGAATATGAATTAAATCCTATTCCATTTATGCCAACATATAGGTAAATATGGTTCATATGTTAATAAATATGGTTCAAACAAAAGAAACCACATCTAATTTTTTTTTATTTCCAACTAACAGTGTCCGTGACCACGTCAGCGTCCTTGTAATATTTTGTTCGAATTTACGTATTGTTTTAAAAGTTATCCACATCAAATTTTACGACTTTTACTGTAATAGTGCTGCTGATATGGTTTATAAAGGGTGTTTTTTATAGAGGTATAGAACTTTCAGTTGCAATAAAACAACGATGGAATTTTCGATTGACATGAATTTTATTTATCCGAAAGATAATCTTGTGGCATTACATTTTAAATATGATTTCTGGCATATGACCGCCACTGCTGGCGCGGATGTAGTCCAATCTGGACGTCCAATTTTCGATGACTTTTTCCAACATTTGTGGCCGTATATCGGCAATAACACGGCGAATGTTGTCTTCCAAATGGTCAAGCGTTTGTGGCTTATCCGCATAGACCAATGACTTTACATAGCCCCACAGAAAGTAGTCTAGCGGTGTTAAATCACAAGATCTTGGAGGCCAAATTACAGGTCCAAAACGTGAAATCAGGCGGTCACCAAACGTGTCTTTCAATAAATCTATTGTGACATGTTGCGCCGTCTTGTTGAAACCACATCTCCTAGACATCATGGTTATTCAATTCAGGAATGAAAAAGTTAGTAATCATGGCTCTATACCGATCACTATTGACTGTAACGTTCTGGCCACCATCGTTTTTGAAAAAGTACGGACAAACAGTCAGTTTTTCTGGATGCAACGGTGTTTCGACATACACTTGGGGATTACCTTCACTCCAAATGCGGCAGTTTTGTTTGTTGACGTAGCCATTCAACCAGAAGTACGCTTCATCGCTAAACAAAATTCGCTTATGAAAATCGGGAACAACGGTAATCTCGTTTTGGGCCCATTTGCAAGCGTTGTTCAGGCGTGAGTCTATTCATGATGAATTGGCAAACCAAACTGAGAATAAATCACTTGACAACTGTTATATCGGTCGCCATCTTGAAAAGTAATGCCAACTTAAAGTTCTATACCTCTATAAAAAACACCCTTTATATTTATTTTATATTAGGATACCCATCTCTGGTTAATTACTCAGGATGTTGTAACATAGCTTTTCTATAAAATTTTATTATTGAGTACTTTTACTTTTTTATATCTAAATTCTCCTGTAAATGACATATTTTCAACCGAGGGCTAAGTTACTTTTCACAAAATTATATATAAAAACAATCCGGTAGTTTTTACGTATTACGAACATAGACAGATACTTCAGTTTTATTATATATTGGCGGTGTCCGCACAAGTTGTCTGCATCCTGACAATATTTTGTTCGATTTCGCTTTGAATGTTAATCGCTAGATAAACTTATAAAATTTATATAAAATTCCAAAATTCTAAAAATTATTGTGATTAAAATATTTTAATAACAAATTAATTCCACAAATTAAAAATACAAATCATTCTTTCCATTATCTATTTGGCAGTAAGTAAATCACATTTTGTCATTATTTTAAAATAGCGGCATCTGTTGTGCAACCGTGATTCAATATATATTGTCACCGTGATTCATCACATATTTTTCAGAAAAAAAAGTAGTCTATATTGGAATCAGCATACTAAGGTACCTCCTCACAAAATTTTTGTAAAATCCATCCAGTAGTTTTTACGTGTTGCAAACACAGAAAGAAAGGGAGACAGATAGACAGACAAAAAATGAGTTACTATTTTATTACATGTACCAGCTGTGCCCACCACGTCGTAGGCGTCATGACAATATTTTGCTCAATTTTGCTTTGAAAGTTTTCCACACCAATTGTAAGACGCTTACTTTTATAGTCCTTTAATTATGGTAAAATTGTAAAATTTATAAAAAATTGTAAAATTTATTGTAAAGCTCTGTAAAATGTGTTTAAAATAGCTTAATAAAGTTGTAATTCCACAAAGTAAAAATAAAATACAAATCAAATCAAATTTTATTCAATTGGCGCCTAATGTTGCGCAATAGCTTTTAAAATATCCCAGTTTTAAACCAAAAATTTCAGTACCTTTAAACTGGAAATTGCGTTTTTTAACTGCTTTTTTTCACTTTATCTTGGAAATGAGATATTTTTGCTGAGTAACGTAACATGCACTAAATTTAAATTTTTTTAATACTATGCGATATAAAGCAGAGATGGCAAATTCAACACTTCATATTATATATCGGGTGTTTTTTGTAAGCAACATGAGAAATCAAAATTTTTTATTATAATCTGGCAAACAATTTCGTGGGATTTATATTTTAGAAATAAATATCCGGCATAAATATCCGCAGCTACCAATTACGCATAGATGGGGGTAGTGCACTAAATGTTGATTGAAATCAGCATTGCACTACCACTAAATCATATTGCAAAAGAAATTATTGCACAATTTTTTTTTTGCAGCTTAGTGATGAACTGCAAAGCTGCACTAGCAATCAAAAGAATTTAGTGGTAGTGCAAATGTTTGCACTACAAGTGCAAGAATTCTTCACTCACTCAATTGATTGTAAAATTTTTACTTGCAATCAAAAAAAAAAATCAATTGATTGCAAAATTTTTACTTGCAATCAATAAAAAGCTGCATTTATTCATACTCTCAATCAACTTTCAAAAATTATTGGTCATGAGAATTTTGAAATAAATTCGTTTTTTTTGAATATTTTACACCAAAATAAAAAAAGTGATGTAACATAATGAATTTTTTATTCAGTATTGAAACAAGGTACATAATGGTAACAAATTAATTATTAATACTATATAACAGTTACATAAAAATTTTCAAAGTCATTTCGAACATTACTAGGTAAGTTAGATTCCTAGATTTTAGTGCAATTGACGAAGTAAATAAAACGATTGTTTAAATCACGAGTCTTCTCATATCTTTGATATTATATAATTCAACAGTAGAACAAAATGATAGCATATGAATAGAATTAAATACTTCTCTACTGGATTTTGAGACTGAATTGGGTTGTATTAACAAATATCCAGTAATTAGGCAAATGTTTTTAATATTCAACACGCATTTGCCTTCTTTTGCACCTGTGAAGAATTTATTTTTCTTTAGTGGAATGGTAGACACTAATAGAAGATAAAACATTTGGTGGTAACAGTATTGAAAAGTTTGTTGCAAATAATTTTTTGAATTTTAAAATTGTTTAAACTAAAAATGTGTTAAACTAAAAATTAATTAAATTAATTTTTGAAGGTCTAGATGGTCATACTCGTATATTTATTTTACATATATAAATTAGTTTACTGTTTTATATAATCATTAATAAATATAAAATAAATTGAATTATATTTTTAATGAAGTATTAGTCTTCACTTTTGAATTAGTGAACAAAAATAACAATAAATCAAATTGACCCTCAAATTGAATGCAAAATTTCTTCTTGCAATCAACTTGAGTGAAGAAAAAAAAGTTTCAATATATTGCTGATTGCATTTTTTGAAATCAAAATAATTAAATTTTAGTGCAAAGACTTTTTAACTCACTATCACTAATGTTGATTGTGGCTGCAAATTTTGCAATCACCATTAGAAATCAAAAAAAATGAATGCAATAATTTTGCAATATCACTCAGTGTGAGTGAAGATTGCAGAATTAGTGCACTACCCGCAACTATGCAATTACGTGGTATATTCGATTTTTTAAATACATCTTCCAATAAAACTTAACGGAACATAGTCCCATAAAAAGTAATCCAGAGGCGTTAAATCGCACGAATGAGGTATCCAGTGAGGTCGACTTCTGGAAACAAAATTGTCTCCAAATTGATGTTGTAATAAATCGATTGATAAGCGCACTGTATAGCATTAAACACATAGACGACAGCAGGATACCGACTACAACCTGCCAGAATTAAAATAAACACGTTTATATGAAGACGATTATTTTGATGATATCATAGCTACATAGCTACACGACCACCGTTGTGGCTGTAGTCAACTTAGCCTAATTTCTATTTTTGTATGCTATAATTTTATTTTATTCAACAAAATAAAATTTCACTAAATTAAAAATACAAATTCATTTACAATCACAAGGTTTTGAGCAAATATATTTATTTATTTATTTTGATATGATGAAAGTATCTTTTGAAAAAGTATTCAAAAATATGTCTTTCTACAACCAACATTTTCATAGTTTTAATGTATTTAGCTGTCGTCTTCAATATAATTCAGTAGCTGACTACATGGCGACAGTTGTAGCCAATGTCATTTGTAGTCGTGTAGCGGTGTAGCCGCTGTTGTCGATGTGTTTAATGTGCTTATAGCAAGTTACCTTGTCTTGTTAAAACCAAATGTAGTTCATGTTTAGCTAATTAATTTTTGAAAAAAAAAATTCAGTCAGTATGGATATCGAGCGCTCGCCATTAGTCGTGAAAATATATTACAATACTCTCAGCTATATTCTCTTCGGTACATTATGTACATTTCTTTGTCTTGTATGTACATTTCTTGATGTTTTTGAATTAAAAAAAGTAAAATTAGTGCGAAAACGATCAACAACTGCACGAATTGCCTGCTCACTAGGCCTATTATGTTGACCGTAAAATGTTCGAAGTGCTCTATGAACTTCACGAATTCACTTTTTTACTTTTTATCAAAGTAAATTTTCACAATTTGGAAGCATTGTTCAGGCCTTAAAAATGATTTATAATGTTTTGCCAAACATCACTGAACAAAAAATGCCGCACATTTTGATATTCTCAGCTGACAAACCATAGTTATCGACATCGATAGTTCTCAAGCAGCCAAAAGAAAGACACCCGATACTTGTTTAGAACCCATGTTTATGTTAAACCTGTTTCCTTTAGACTCTGGCATAAGAAATTTCCTAGAAAAACTATATTTAGATTATTGTTTAAATGGAGTGTACCATCCCTTTGATTTTCAATCCACTTTTTTAATCCCGCGTATAAAAGCGGGATTACGATCACTAAATTCGGGCAAGTTTTTTTGGAACAAAAAATGTAGAATGAGGCAAGAATAAATAACAACAATATATGAATTTTGTTTAAATTATTGTTTATAGCTAAAATATTATTAACATTTAATAAATTAATTATTTAGGCTTAAGTTCTTAATTAGAAAGAAATAAAAAAAGAATAGATAACAGCAAAGCAGAGCGGGCACGGCTTTGACATTGTTAACTTCAACACTATTGTGTTAATAATCAAAATATACATTTGTAAAATAAAAAATATCTAATTGTTGTTAATTGCTAACCAAAGGATAGCTAATAGCAAGACAGATATATACCATTTTCAAATAAAAGAAAATATATAAAGAGAATTAAAATAAAGAAAAATGTTTGCTTGGTAGTATAATATAAAAAAGAAATAGAGTTTACATGCGTAAAACAATTTCAAAAAGCTCTATCTTCTATGAAATATAATGTAAAATTAAAATTTCTCAGATTCTATTTCTTTGATAAGTTTGTTTAAATAGAAAATTAATAACAATTGAAACTAGCGGGTAGATAGATACGAAGAGTACTGATGACGGACGTAGCTGTCTAGAAAATGCATTCTGCTCTGCTGGTATCTAATTTTTCTTTATCTCTGTATAATTAAGAACTTAAGCCTAAATAATTAATTTATTAATTCAAAAATAGTTCAAATAAAATTGATATAATTATTAACATTTAATATTTAAACTCTAAACTTATAAAATTTTCAATCTTCCTATTCTCAATTTCTATCTATTTCCTCTTCTAAAGTTTTTCCGAGGTCTATACAAAATTATCTTTCATTCACGTGCTTAAGTCGTTATTTCGTAAAATTTTCAAATTGAAAAATTTTCAAACATTCACTCATACTTATAGCTGAAACCAAACGATTTAGATTATTTTGCAGTACGGCCATCAAGAGGCATAATTTCAATATGAAAACACCCCAGACTTCCTGGTTACAATGCGATTGTACTGTATGTTTCACTTTCTTTTCAAAAAGATTCATACTGTCATTATCACAGACATATGTAGATTCCGTATATGATATGACACATGTTTGTAAGTGGTTTTCTTTTTCCTTATAAAGACAATTCAAGGAGAGAGGAAAAGGAAGAGGGTGATTTTAATACATAATGTTCATGGGTGGCATGTAATTGTCTTAACAAAAAATACGACAAGACTACTTTGAAAAGTACGAAATGACTTAAAAGGTGTTAAAGGTGGTGAATATCGCAATAATAACAACAACAAAAACGTGCCGTTTGTCATGTTTCACAGAAACAGTATTAAACCTTAATGTATGCTAAACAATGTTTTCGAACCACTCATACGCCACAATAATATTTACAAGGCAGCCGTATTGTTTTTATTATTGTTGATGTTGTTGATATGGATGTTAGTGATACAAAATGTATGAGAGTAACATAATTAGTACGGGTTGAAATACATTAAATAAAACTGTTACAATTAAAAGTTTCAAATGAAAAGCCTAAATGTATGCTGCTTACTAAGTAAAATTAACGATTCAATGCGACTTAGCAAGTATTTCGGATGAACCTACTTTCTTTATTTATTTATTTATTTATTTATTTATAATTATGTTTTTTAAGCTCTAGGTCTTTTTTAAACAAATTTTTAAATTTATTTTTATTTTTATATTCAATTGTTCAATTCACAAGACACTGTTATCATGTTATAGGGTTTACTTATTTTACAATAGTTTATGTTTTTTGTTGGTAATTTGCTTTGAAAAGTGTGTTACACGCAGTCTTGACGAGCCATTGATTTGTTCAAGCATTGAACAAATTCATGTGCGCACATCAAAACCTCTCGTGAAGACCGTCGTTGTCGATGTCATGTTCTTGTTCAAACAGCATTTTTCGAACAACAATGTCTGCCATCAAATGCACTATAAAAGTTTGACTTTTGAAGAACGCCATCTGTTAATCAAGAGTGTGAATCCAATTTGCTGTGTAATAGCATTCTAACAACATTGACGACAAACATAAAATTATGTTTTGTCGGAGCATGCACATCGATACGTTTTCTCGACACAGAGGAAAGTAAACAAATTATTGTTGCCTATTCTGCCGACGCTTTGTTCATGTGCAAACAAATCAATGACTCGTCAAGACGTAGTGTTATAAATATACAATTTCATTTCATATGTTTTGAAAATATTGTATCGAGACCATACCTGGGTTTTTTATTTGAATAAATTATGAAAATCTTCGTAATATGTAATCATCGGTGTCTTTATTTTATATTTAATTTTATATATTTATAGTGCTTTTACACCGCAAATTTATTCAATCTATATTAAAATTACAAATTGTGTAAAAATTATTTTGTACTATATTTGTAATTACCATTTCCCATGCATGATTCAATTTCGTTTTATTATTCTGAACAACGTTGCCGTTGCTAAAAGTTTTTATTCTACAATTTTTTTATTTTTTTAATCGACTATAATCCTATACAGCAAATTTGTAAGTTATCTGAATGCATATCTGAATGCATACACATGCAGTTGGTAAAAGTATGATTTTATTATAAAAAATGGGAAGCAAAATTGTAAAGGTTACGAAATATTTAAACTACCCAGTAAAAAATAGGATCATCCAAAGAGTACTCTTGGAGCGCTCCTTTGAGAGTATAATGCATTACTCCATAAAACTCCGGACTTCATTGGATTTTTAACACAGCATGACCGCAGACACGAGTACTCCTTTTAAGCTCCTTATAGAGTACTCCCTTTGATCTTGAAAATGACGACAGAGAGAGTAATCGTTATGGTCTCCTAAAATAGCACATCGGGAGTAATCGTTTTTGTCTCATAAAAGAGCATAAAATTTCATATAAAATACAAATGTAGAAACTAAATTTTGACATATTTTTAACAATTTGTTACTATACCCGTACTATTTCGCTTTTTTAAATAACACGTCTTTTCCTTTTTAAAACTAAAGTGACTAAATAGAAAAACAAAATGAAAACATCAACATTTGACAGTTATGTCAAAGAAAATAAAACCAAAAACGAACTGATACATCCCTCATTGATCCATTTGAAGTATTAAGCGAGGCATAAGCTACAAAACAAACAAAAAATCGATAGCTCGCTTATTACTCCAAATGTATGAACAAGACATGACTCCTTTATTGCTCGATTATGGATTAATCCACATATTTTTTACTGGGTAGGAACAATACAGTCAAACTTTCTGTAGAAAATACTATGGAAGACGTAATTATTTGTAAAAGTTGGCCATCTTCACACATAAAATCGAATTTAGAGTAATTTTGGTTAGGTAATACAATACAAGGTTTAATATTTTTAATTTCACTCAAAAATTTCTTCGAATTAAAATTTTTATCAATGCATATTTCGGATTTTTAACCAAAAGACATCTATATATGTGGCAATTTTTCAATGAACAAATTATTTTTTCTAAAACTACTCAAATTGGTTAAAAAATAGAATTTATTTTTGAATATCAATACTGTAAACATTAACTTTCTGACTGGAATTCTTTGGTGCGATTATTTATCTGACTTAGAACTACTTAAGAAATATACGTTTATCTTCTACGGCGAACTCGAAGATTCTAATCAGTTAAGTTTTGGTTTTTGTGCGCTATTCTATATTCTTTATGTTGTATAAATATTAGTTTTTACAATAAAAACTATTTCTAAAGTAATATATTTCCTCAATCTTACCAAAATTACCTATAGCCTACCATTCTAAAATGCCCAAAAAGATCTACCAAATTTAAGAGGAAAAATCCAAAAATGGTAACGTTGTTTCTGAAAATATTTATTCTATTTTGAGTATTATTATGTTTTGAGTAAAAAACGATAAAATTCTACAATTTCAAAGCCTGCTCACAAGCTGTTTGATTTAAACTGTATTTTAATAAACTTTAAAATATACAAGGGAGCTTGTGAAATGAGCAAATATTTCGCTACACCATTGGGTAGCATCGTCAGGAAATAAAAATTGTTTTATAATATTTAATTGAATGAGAAAAAAATTTTTTTTTCATTCAATTAAATATTATTGAATGAAAAAAAATTTTTTTTTTCATTCAATTAAATATTATTCAATTAAATATTATTAAATATTATAATAATAAATATTATAAAAATAAAAATAAATTTAAAAATTTGTATAAAAAAGACCTAGAGCTTAAAAAACATAATTATAAAATTATTAGAAGGTAAAAAATTACAATAATTATTTTATTTATTTCTTTACTAGCTGTGTGCGTCCTGTCAATATTTTGTTCGATTTTGCTTTTAAAGTAATCCACACAAAATTTTAAGACTCTTACGTATTTACTTTATATAAAGGTACATATCCCTGAATAAAATTCTAAAATTTTTATAAAATTATAAAATTGTAAAAATTATTGTCAAGCTCTGTAAAAGATGTTTAAAATATTTTAATTACAATTTAATTTCACAAAGTAAAAAATACAAATCAAATACAAATTTTATTCAATTGGCTATTTGGCAGTAAGTAATTCATATTTTGTCATTATGTTAAAACAGCGCCATCTGTTGCGCAGCCGTGTTCAAAATATCCCACTTTCAAAAATAAAAGATTTCACTCCTTTTTCTCCACTTCCTCTTGGAAATAAGGTATTTTTGTGGAAAAAAATATCCTATAATGGAATCAAATTACTAAGTTATTTCCTCACAAAATTTTGTTAAGATCCATCCAGTAGTTTTTACGTGATGCGAACGCATACAGAAGAAAAAAAAGACAGACAGAAAATGAGTTACTGTTTTATTATATAAATATAACTATTGTAAAGCTCTGTAAAAGACAGACAGTTAATAAGTTATTTATTATTTTAAAACATAGCCATCTGTTGCGCAACATTCCTTAATATATAGTGCTTTCAAAAATTTAAGAAGCCTTAAAGTATGCAGTACCTTTAAATCAGTAAAAAAAACACTGCCGTATATTCACTGCTTTTTCTCCACTTTCTATTGGAAATAGAAAAGTATCCTATATCGAAATCAGGATACTAAGGTACCTCCTCAAAAAATGTTGTTAAACTCCAGTAGCTTTTACATGATGCGAACAAAGACAGAAAGACAGACAGATATACAGGAAATGAGTTACAGTTTTATTATATAAATATTACTATTGTAAAGCTCTTTAAAAGACAGACAGTTAATAAGTTATTTATTATTTTAAAATAGAGCCATCTGTTGCGCAACATTCCTTAATATATACTGCTTTCAAAAATTAAAGAAGCCTTAAAGTATGCAGTACCTTTAAATCAGTAAAAAAACACTGCCGTATTTTCACTGCTCTTTCTCCACTTTCTCTTGGAAATAGAAAAGTATCCTATATTGAAATCAGTATACTAAGGTACCTCCTCTCCAAATTTTGTTATAATCCATCATGTAGCTCTTACGTGATGCGAACACAGACAGAAAGACAGACAGATAGACAGGAAATGAGTTACTGTTTTATTATATGTATAAATATTGATTCACTTCACATAATTGCTTAGCTTTTGTACGAATTCCTATGAACAAACTTATGTTTGTCTACTTTAAGTACTACTTTTCGAGCTTAAACATGTTAGACTTTTATTTTGGCTACTCTTTACTGCTACTGTTACTTAAAATTAAATTGCTGTTATCAATGCTTGCCACGATAAAAAAAAAACATTTACCAAATTACTGCAAAATTTTTCAATAACCACAAATTGAAAAATCTTTTAAGTTCTTGATTTAACAAGAAATTTACTGAATCACCGCAAACAAATTACAAACAGTTACGGCAAAAAACGTTTGGCATTTTACTCTCATATAAATACAACACACTCACACTCACACCCACACATAAACAACTTATATATTTATTATGCGAATGCATTAAGTTGGCATCGTTGTTTTGATCCATAAGTGATTCAGAAGCTACAAAAACTTTTGCCATAATAGCTCTCCGGCTCTCCCCTACTCAATGTTTCTGCAAAAACTGTTCTTATTTGCCCATTTCCACACCCTACCCATCGCTGCCCTTTATATTTTATCAAATATTTTACAATTTTCCACACTATTGAGAAACAGTGTGCATTTTATTGACCTAAATTGTGGCATGACCAGAGCAAAACATGATTGTACAGGACCGCAATCAAATGATAAACTGTATTTAAATATTATTTGCGCACTCTATCAACCACCTCCACTTCAGGCCCGGTAAGAAAAAAAAGGTTTATAGGCAAAATTATAACATGTTGTGCGGCAATATTGGTTTGTTATACGCATACCTACCTACATACATATCCTGACTTCCTGTGTATATAAAGACACACACATTATTTTTGAAATGCAATCCCAGCAAACAATTTAAATATGGTTTGAAAATAAACTATCTTCCTAATATTTCAGCTATTAGGTTAAGTTTTATCAAGTATTTGACATATCAGACTCCACCATTAATACAAAATGTAAACACATACGGGTATTCAAATGAATCTTACACAATCGTACGATTCAATAACAGAAAAATCTGACGGAATTCTGTCCTACTCAAAAATCGTAACAAAATATTATACAAAAAAAAATTCCACATCTGATCGCATGGGAAAAAGTATTTTATTATTTTCAAATCGTACAGACCTGTCATGCATACACTTTGGCTTGTCACGCTATTATACAAAAAAAAATTTTTGCAAATCTGATCGCATGGAAAAAAGTATTTTAAGATTTTCAAATCGTACTGACCTGTCAAAAACTCTGTCACATGCCACACTATCATACTTTTTAAGCGCACATGCCATTTTTGACAGATCGAACGACTGAGTATGATAGTAAATCATAGCATTAAATATATCTCCAGTGCAGTCTTTTTCATACTAAAGCAGATAAATTAAAGCTATTGCGAGTGGGTTCTGTTAGGCTAGTAGGCAGTGTATTTGTCTATAAGTCTGCGGCATGTTGGTACCGTTCCCAATAACCTAAAGTTATCTAATACTGTTGAATTAATTTTATATAAAAACAAACCTGCAGGAAATTGTTGTCAATTCACTTTACAAATTAGAAGTGATACAAGAATTCATGAACCGTGACTGGTGAATAGAGAACACATCGCGTAACTGATTAAAAAGTATTCAAAATATAGACAGGTCGCTTCCATATAAAGAACCACTTTATAGCACTTAAGAACTTGTCACGTGTCAAGTTATGTTTCTCGCAGGAAAGTTTTTGACTTTCCTGCGAGAAACATTAGTTTCAGACTAATGCTACGTTTAAAAAGTAATTTAGGAATGAGATTTGACAAAAAATCTGGAACGATTTTAATAACCTTTGACGTCACAAGAAATAATATAAGGTCGTAAGTAATGTTACAATGTAAATGGACTTTAATTTGTTTCAAATGGCGTCAAATGTCATTGGCCTTTGACATCTATGTATGCTGTAGAGTGATAGATAATGAGTTGCCAACTAGCATTGGAGCCATATCAAAATTTCTCTGAGCGTCTCGTGCAAACCGGGTCCACTAAAATGTCGTAAGAAGTTACCGGCCTGCTGCTGACGACCTAAGAAAAAGAGACGAGATGACGATGCACTTTTTCCTTTCTTTCAAAATGAATGAAATGGCTGAAAAATTATTCGGGTTAAATGAAGATTGCCATCTCTCCAACACAAAGCCTATTTGGACTTAATATAATTATAATATAATAAAACTGAATATAATTTATTTTTCTATTGCTCATTTCACAAGCTCCCTTATTTAGTTTAAAGTTTATTAAAATACACTTTAACTCAAACAGCTTGTGAGCAGGCTTTGAAATTGTAGAATTTTATCGTTTTTTACTCAAAAAATAATAATACTCAAAATAGAATAAATATTTTCAGAGCCAACGTTACCATTTTTGGATTTTTCGGCACAAATTTGCTTAATCTTTTTGGGATTTTTAGAATGGTAGGCTAAAGCTGATTTTGTTAAGATTAATCTTCGAGTTCACCAGAGGAGATATATGTTTATATCTTAAGTTAGTTCTAAGTCAGATAAATAATCTCACCAAAGAATTGCAGACAGAAAGTTAATGGTTACAATATTTATATTCAAAAATAAATTCCATGTTTTTTAACTAATTTGAGTAATTTTATAAAAAATAATTTGATCATTAGTGACAGTACTGAAATCGATTAAAAAATTTAAAATTACCACATAATTACCACTTTTGGCCTAAAATCCGAAATATGCATTGATAAAAATTTTAATTCGAAGAAATTTTTGAATGAAATTAAAAATATTAAACCTTGTATTGTATTAACTAACCAAAATTACTCTAAATTCGATTTTATGTGTAAAGGTGGCAAACTCTTACAAATAATTACGTCTTCCATAGTATTTTCTACAGAAAGTTTGACTGTATTGTTCCTAGTTTAAATATTTTGTAACCTTTACAATTTTGCTTCCCATTTTTTATAACAAAGTCATACTTTTACTAATTGCATGTGTATACATTCAGATAACTTACAAATTTGTTGTAAAGGATTATAGTAGATTGAACAAAAAATGGTAGAATAAAAACTTTTAGCAACGGCAACGTTGTTCAGAATAATAAAATAAAATGAAATTGAATCATGCATGGGAAGTAGTAATTACAAATATAGTACAAAATAATTTTTACACAAATTTGCAATTTTAATATAGATTGAATAAATTTGCGGTGTAAAAGCACTTTAAATATATAAAATTAAATATAAAATAAAGACACCGATGATTACATATTACGAAATTTTCATAATTTATTCAAATAAAAAACTTAGTCCCAGGCATGGTCTCAATACAATATTTTCAAACCATACGAAATGAAATTGTATATTTATAACACACTTTTCAAAGCAAATTACCAACAACAAACACAAACTATTGCAAATAAGTTGACGACAAACCCTATAACATGATAACAGGGTCTTGTGAATTGAACATATGTTTTTTTTTTTGTAACAAGTTGTACTTGATCTCTTTTAAAAATTTTCTTTTTCAGAATTATTAATTTAAAAATTGTATTTCTTTACTCAGATTAATATAATTTTAAATTAAAATTTAAAACTCAAACGGTTTGATGTCAAACGTTTACATTTTTGTTTGCTGGGATATTTCATTTGTTTTGTGAGAGTGTACAAGAATGTACTTTCATCGTTTGTTAAACAATAAACGAGAACCAGGAAATAAAACATTTTTAAGTCTGGTACTTAAATCTATTACTGACTGCATCAACAATTTATCTTTTGAAGCTTAAGGATGCTTTCAATACTTCCTAAGAACCAAGCAAAAAAAAAATATATATATATATAAAAGGAAAATGTTACTTATTCTTATAAAAATTTATTTCAACTTCTTTTCGTAAGAACTGTTGACATGTTTAAATAACAGGCTGCTTGGATGCTTGAGATAAAAAAAAAACTAAAAAAAAAATAATTCCTGTCTTCTTTTTATGAAACTTGTTTAAACAAAATATCAATTTTTCATTATTTCAATTAATTTTAAATTCTTCTCTTTCAGGAACTTAAAGAGAGCTTTAACTATGGCCTCTTTTGTCCACCCTCCAATGGTAAGGCTGGGAAATTTCTGGACGAAGAGCGACGTTTGGGCGATTATCCTTTTAATGGTCCCGTGGGCTATTTAGAGGTAAGTGATTTTTTTTTTGTTTACTTTTTGCTTTTACCACCTGCCATAAAAACATTCTTTCATTACCATTTTCAGCTCAAATATAAACGTCGTGTTTATAAAATGTTAAATTTAGATGAGCGCCAATTAAAGGCGTTACATACCCGTGCCAATTTACGTCGTTTTTTAGAGTGCATCAATGGTGGTCATGTGGAAAAAATTGCTAAAATGTGTGCCAAAGGGCTGGACCCGAACTTTCATTGTCCCGAAAGTGGCGAGACTCCACTGACAGTGGCCACCGGTGCTAAAAAACCAAATAAACTACTAATTGCTTTGGTGAATGGTGGTGCTCTATTGGATTATCGTACCAAAGATGGTACAACAGCATTGCATAGAGCTGTAGAAAAGGATTCATTAGAAGCTGTAACGTAAGTTTTAGTAGGCGATAATAATTGCAAAAAATTACTTTTAGAAAAAAATTATTTTTCTATAAAAAAACAAAATTTTTTATAAAAAAGTACCATTACACAACTAACTTTTATTAAAAATAATGCTTGTTATAAAACAGTACATTTTTATAAAACAATATTCCTTTTAAATTATTTTTTATAACAAAGAACGATATAAAATATAATATTTATAAAGAAGTACCTTATAAGAAATAATATTTTGAAAAGTACCTTATAAAAAATTATTTTTATAAAAAAAGTAGCTTTTATAAATAGTAATTTAAAAACTTATACTTTCTTATAAAAATACTATAAATATTAACTTTTTATCAAAAAGTACGTTTTCATAAAAGTAACTTTTTATTAATAAATTAATTATTTAGGCTTAAGTTCTTAATTATAAAGAGATAAAGAAAAATTAGATACCAGCAAAGCAGGATGCATTTTCTAGACAGCTACGTCCGTCATCAGTACCATTCGTATCGATCTACCCGGTAGTTTCAATTGTTATTAATTTTCTATTTAAACAAACTTATCAAAGAAATAGAATCTGAGAAATTTTAATTTTTCATTATATTTCATAGAAGATAGAGCTTTTTTTAATTGTTTTACACTTGTAAACTCTATTTCTTTTTTATATTATACTACCAAGTAAACATTTTTCTTTATTTTTATTCTCTTTATATATTTTATTCTCTTTATATATTTAAATCGCAAGTTTTTATAAAAAGTACCTGTATTTTAATTTGAATACCCCGTTTCAAATTAAAAATAGGAACAAGTAGTTATTAAAAACAAGTACTAATTGATTTTAATCATACTTGTTTTTAGAGTTTTTATAAAAGGTACTTTCTTTTAAAAAATATTTTTTAAAACGGTATTGTTTACAACGTTCTTTTAATAAAAAAAGTACCTTTACTTCGTTTATATAAATAGTAACTTTTTTGAAAAAGGATACATTCTTTTATAAAAAAGGTATTTTTTATAAAAAAATTTCCTCCTAAAGCCTGGTACTCTGTTTAGTTTTTTATGCGGAATACTGTCAAACTACATACATAAAAAATTTATTTGAAAAAGTCATGAAAAAATGTTGCAGAAGTAGCACACTGTTTTTAATGGAGAAAAAAACTAAGAAATGTTTCTGGCAACATTTTATCAAAACTGTTTAATAAAGCAATTGGGCATTATTTTATTAGGAATTTTTTGTAAAATTTTTTGTTAAACATTTTTTAAAACAATTTGGTATATTTAAAAGTAATAAAATCGTAAAATTCTTCCAAATTGCGAGATAGACACCACATTTTAAATGTCAAATTTTTCTTGTGAAATAATAAATGTTGCTCAACATTTTCCACAAATTCGAACAGAGTACTAGACTTTATAAAAAAGTATATTTTTGTAAAAAAGTCTTTTTTTCCTTTTCTATAACAAAATACCTTTCATAAATAGAATGAATAAAAAAAGGAGACAAAAAATCCCATAAATAGCACTATTTTTATAAGGACGCTGTTTATAGTTTTGCTTAAAAACTGTGTTTTCAAAAATAAAATAACATAAAATAAAGGAGTAAGTTCTTAGAAAAAGTTCTAGTTTTAACTTTGAAAAAGGTATAATTTTTAAAAACGTACTTTTTATTATTCGTAATCGTTTTTAATGTTTTTATTGAATATTAAAGGTACTTTCCTTTAAAGAAATATTTTTTGAAAAAGGTATTGTTTATATTGAAAAGTAGATTCTTATTAGAAATCCGTTTCTATAAAGAGTAACTATTTGGAAAACTGTATCTTTTTTATAAAAAAGTACCTCCTTATAAAAAAACTATTTATGTAAGAAAGTTTTTTCTTATAAATTGTATTTTCTAATTAAGTTTTTACGCTCTAGGTCTTTTTTATAAAAATATTTAAATTTCAAATTTATTTTTATTTTTATATTCGATATTTCGCTACACCATTGTGTAGCATCGTCAGGAAATTAAAATAGTTTTATAATATTTATAAAATATATATATGTATATAATATTTATAAAAAATAGTTTTATTTATTTTAGTTATTTTTATTTCCTGACGATGCTACCCAATGGTGTAGCGAAATATCAAATATAAAAATAAAAATAAATTGAAATTGAAATATTTTTATAAAAAAGACCTAGAGCGTAAAAACATAATTATAAAATTATTAAAAAGGTCAAAAATTACAATAATTGTTTAAAAAGTATTTTCTATAAAAGACTACCTTTTGTAAATAGTATGGATAAAAAAATAAATTATCTCATAAAAAGCACTATTTTCGGAAATGTGCCTTTTCATAAAAAATAACTGTTTATAAAATAATATTAAGTGAAAAGTTTTTATAAAAAGTTCCTTTTTTAACTTTATTAAAAGTATATTTTTTTAAAAATGCACTATTTATTTTTATTATTCCTTATTGCTTTTCAATTTTTTATCAATGATACTTCCTTATAAAAAAGTATTTTTTAAAAAATGTATTGTTAAATCATGCTTTTAAGAAAATAGTACCTTTCTATTAAATAGTACTTTCTTACCAAAAACCCTTTTTATATGGAAAAATGTTTTTTTTTATAAAAAATATGTTTAAAAAATACGTTTTTAAAAAAGTACCTCTTTATAAAAAGTACCCCCTTTATAAAAAAACATACTTTTGTTACAGAATTTTTATTCTAAACTGTGATGTTTATTAAAAAAAATCCCCTTTTTACAAAAAGCTAATAATATTTAAAACTCGTCATTAAAATAAAAAAATTCGTTTATATAAAAATACGTTTTAAGAAAAATTTAATAGAAAAGTACTTATTAAAGATGCCTGTAAAAACTGGCTTTTTTTAAAGTACGTTAAAAACATCTTTTTAGAGGGTTTTTAAAAATCTTCTTTTTAAAATATATTTTCAAAAATTTTTTGAGGAACATTTTTTTTACAATAAGTACTTTTCTTCTTTTTATAATTTTTGCAGATGATATTTTTTAAAGTTAAAAGCAGTAAATTGGGAAAGATTTAAAGTAAAACTTTAGTAAATTTTCAAAAGTATATTTTTATAAGTTTTTTTAAGAAAGTACCATTTCTAAATATGTTTTATTTTAAGCCTAGTACTTACCAGTTTTTCATGCGGAATGTTGTCAAACTACATACATAAAAAATTTTAAATGAAAAAGTCATGAACAAATGTTAGAGAAGTAGTACTCTGTACATTGAAATGTTTCTGGCAACATTTTGTCAAAGCTGTGAAATAAAACAAATGGGCATTCTGCAACATTTTTTCATGGCTTTTTCATACAATTTCTTTATGTATGTAGTTTGACAGTAGACCGCATGAAAAACTGAACAGAGTACAAGGCTTTATTTAGGCTTTAAACAAAATCCTTAAAAATATACCTTCAAGAGCCTGTCAAAATAAGTTTTAAAAACTATAATTTTTTCTCAACGCGCATTTCTAAAAGCATTCTTAATTTTCTTTTTCCGTCATTTTTTTATTATATTTACTCTTTTCCCTCTCTTCTTAGCACTCTTTTGGAATTGGGAGCTTCGCCAAATTATAAAGATGGTCGGGGTATAACGCCTCTCTATATTTCAATAACGCGAAAATGTGAACCAAAAATAACTGAAAGTCTTTTACATGATCATGCCTCGTTGGGCACACAAGATAATCAAGGTTGGAACGAAGTACATCAGGTAAGTAAAAGTGAAGTTTAAAAAAAAAAAAAACCAAAAATTAACAAAAAGAGTATATCTTTGTAAGGCCAGATAAAATAAATAACTAGTAGTTTAGTAAATGATATAAAAAAATATATAAAAACTATTACAATTGGTGATGGTAAACTTATTCCTTCTTTAAACATTTGGTATAAATAAAAAGTCAATGTGTTAGATATATGTATGTATGTATGTATGTATGTATGTATGTATGTATGTATGTATGTATGTATGTATGTATGTATGTATGTATGTATGTATGTATGTATGTATGTATGTATGTATGTATGTATGTATGTATGTATGTATGTATATATGTATGTATGTATGTATGTATGTATGTATGTATGTATGTATGTATGTATGTATGTAATATAAATGAAGCCATATGTAATGTCTTTAGCAACATGTTGAAAATTAAAATAATAATCTATTCAATAAGCGATTAAAAATATTTTTAATATTTCATTGATTAAATATGTTGCTAGCAACTCCGCAACATCCTCCGAATGTTGCAGTTGATGTTAAATGTTTATACATATTTAAATCAAATTGAAGTTTTTAAGAATACATATAATTTTTGACTGTTCTTTTGTAAATTACATTATCCGTCAAAATCTAGTTTGTAAGTTCGCCTTCTTTTTTACCGCAACATTGTGTTTAAAAACAAAACTTAATTCTGGTAGACTGAAATTTTTAGTAAACAAAATGATTGCTTATGACTGTAGGAGCAATATGCATGTTTAGAATGGCCGACAGTTTTTCTTGAACAATAGGACAGTTTCAATATAACAGTAATAATTGTATAGGGGCAAAAGCAGCAGAGGAAAGCAGTATTGCTGTGGATCCCATGTTATTTTCCCTATGATCCTGGGAGGTGATCGGTTCATTCATGACTTCTAGCAGACGAATTAGATATTTTTTTAGCTCCTTAAGTCCGTGTAATCACTATGTTTTAAACGAAGGTCCTCTATTGCATCCACCTTTAGCATGTTTTTGTTTTCACTTCTGAGTATAATGACAGTCGTTGCTAGACACACCCACTCAAAGTGTGCTGCTGTCTTAGCTTTTTTAAGCACAGCTTAAAAATTTCAACGGCTTTTGTACCTAGAGATTCCTTAAATATCATATGAGTAGCTGTCACCTTTTACCGTTTTAGGTTAATAGAATCCAACTATTACAGACCTTATCTTCTTGTGATCGGGATCATATGTTGACTCAACTCTCAACCCTTTAGTGGTTGGACGGGGCTAAAGCAATTGCTCTTAAACCTTAAACCTATATCTATATTTAAACCTTTAGTCTTAAGTGCGGACGTGTTTCACTCTTACCAGATTCTAGTCGGTATTTTCTTTGTAGTAACTAATATTCTTGCTCAGATTTATAAAGTCCCCTGACACATATTAATACCTTTATTCTTTTGGTTTATCTCAGATTTAAGTCACGCAGTCCCTTGCGAGTCTTTATTTTTCGCCTCATTCGTTTCTCTTGTAAAAGTTCACATATGTAGAGTTCCATATTACGCTAGTTTGTCTGTTTCAATAATGGAGGTCGACTTGTATATACTTCAGATACTAGTTACCAATTATCTCGTACTTAAGAACAATAAAAATTCGTGTTCTTTTCGCATATGCTTGTAGAAAATCTTACAGACTCGAAAAGTGGAGGTTTTCCAATTAATTCAATATGTTGCTAAACATTTTACATGTTGCTACATTTAATTAAACATGTTGATAAAAATTTTACTGTTGATAAAAACAAAATTTATTTTTTTAAGATATTAATTTTAAATAAATGATGTTTAGTTTTAAAAATTCCTACAAATATGCTCTGGTTTTTTTGTTCATTATAAAACTTAAAAACAAACAAAAAAAAAATAAAAATTATAAAAAAAACAAACACGGCCAAAATTATATATTTTTGCTAACCAAAAAATAATTTTATATTTTTATATTTTCCACTACTTTCGTTTGCCAAACATAAATCTTATCTTATTATTGGGACCTTAATAAAACACTATTACTACTACTATTACTACCAAAAATCTACTACTACCACCTACTACCACATAAACTACCAAATATAAAATCAATAAATAAACTATATTAGGCCTGTCGTCATGGTCTTGTCCAGCACTTGGAACATTTATTGTTTTATGGTGCTGACATGGATGGCCGTAATGCTTCCGGTAATACACCATTGCATGTATGCGCTGTTAACAATCAGGAGGCTTGTGCTAGAATGCTTCTTTTTCGTGGTGCCCAACGTGGTGCGCTTAATTATGCCAATCAAACTCCTTATCAGGTATTTACTTTCTATTCTAAACAATAAGGATTTATAATGTTTTATAATTTCTGAATTAATTTTATTTCATTTTTTATTAACTAAAAAAAATAATATATTTAAAAATGAAAAGAAAATTATTTAATAAATCGTGGGCTGCTTAAATTTTATTTAATTTGATTGTAAATTATTAGTTCTCTGTAGAATTTGTTTTTTTAATTTATTTTTTTTTTACTTATAGTTAATAGTTATATTTTATAATTAATTAAAACAAATATTTTACAACCTTTTTTCCTCTAAAAACAACTAGGTTGCAGTAATCGCTGGTAATTTGGAATTGGCTGAAATTATACAAAATTATAAAACTGAAGAAGTCGGTAAGTAATTCTTCTTAATTTATTTTTAAGATGTAATCATTAAAAGTTAAATTCCATTTTTAAAATCACTTTTTATCATTCATTTTAAAAGAGACTTCATTGCAATTTATTCTTCTTACTTTTGAAATCATATTAAATTAAATTTTTTTAAAACTTAAAAGATTTTGAAGGTTTTGAAAACAATATCGGAAAGATTATATTGGTATTTAACATAGCTTTCGTCTTTTATTGACATTGGCGTAGAAAGGTCATTCTGGGGGTACAATGTCCCCTCCAGACTTACTGTTGCCCTCCACCCCCAAGAAATTAAAAAAATTGTACTACATATTTACTTTCAGATTATTATTCTCCAATAAAAAGTGCCCCCCCCCCCTAGAAAATTTGACCTCCTACGCTAATGTTTATTGATCTTCATGTGTAACAAATCTGGATTTTATAAAAAATTAAGTTTGCAGTCCTTTCGAAATGAAAACTGAACGCAAAATAAAAAACTGAATGTTCAGTTTCGTCCCAAGTTTCATTTTTATATCAGGCTTTAGTCTCTGCTTTAGTGATTCTTTCTCTTCACAGAGCCTCTCGTAATTGCTATCAATTGTCCGAGGCTAAAGGTCCCCCATAGCATCTACATTTAAAATATATCTGCCCGTGATCCTAAGCCTAATAAACCCACAGCCTTTTTACAGACTGCCTTCTTCGATTCGCATTGTGGTCAGATCAGAGTTGAAGTTTCAGTGACCTATTTTACTAGTGCAGTTATTCAGCTTAAGGTACCACGATTATATCCAACAACTTTCGGGGCTTTCTGCCAAAGGAGCTATTGCCACAGGAATGCTTTTAAAGATTAGTCCGTCCGGTGTATTCTTGTCTATTTCTTTCGGCTAATAAATATCGGAGTTCGTCCAAAGCCCAAAATCTTCACCTCAAAGTTCCTAGTAATGCAGAAGATGAACAAGATGTCTACCCGCTTAGAGCTACATATGAGCACTTCAATATTAACATCCAGAGTTCTCTCGACCTAATTTAGCCAATCCCCTAGCAGAGGTAAGACCTTACAAGGAGCCTGTAACCTCGAGAAGGTGTTAGTCGAACTACTGGCAAAACACTCAGTTAAGGCGAGAAATAAACTTGTGTCTGCCAGCCGACGGCCTTGGCTTTTACCTAATAACACCTTTTTACATCAGCCACAATGCAATGTAAAAATTTCATTGGGTTTTTTTTTAACTTAAACAAATATTCGTAAGCAAACGCCCTTCAACATTTCTTAAATACAAATCATGCGCTGAGGCCATCGGGAACCTTCGCTTAGCAAACTACTAGCATTTACGCTGTGTTCAGTGATTAAAAGAAGATGGATAATTGCCAGTTAAGAGCCAGAAATTAATGAGTCCGCTCTGGCTATGATTAGCGATTAGTAAAAAAATCGAAAATCAATAGTCGGCAACCGGAAATCAGTTGTGAACAAAGGGGGTTTTAAAACATAACGTCCCTAGTAAATCGCAACCATGGTTTTTTGTAAAGTTTTTATTAGAAGTTTGTTTAGTTTGGCTTGTCCTTTCATCATGAATAGATTGACCACCAAAACAGAGAATTTGGTGAATTGGCTTAAGAAAATTGCTGTTGGCTCCGAATTTCACAAGAATATTTAGTTCAGCGATAAAGCTCACTTTTGGTTGACGCAAGCCATTTCATCCATATAAACTCACTGTTTGGAGAGCTTATTAGGGCCGGTGAAATTATTGGTCCGAACTTCTTTAAAAACGATACCGGTCAAAACTTTATTGGTTAATTGCGACAGATTCAGTGCTATGATCGCTAACTTTTTTGGTATCACAATTAAATGGCCTTTATGTGGAGTAGCTGTGGTTTTAACAAGGCGGTACAACCAGTCACACGTTGGCTGAACGAATAATATCAAATAGAAGATCCATAAATTTGCCTGCAATACCATGCAAATTAATACCGCTGTGGGGCTATATAAGGTCTCTGGAAGACAACATTCTCATTGTTTTAAGTGACATGCAAACTTTCTCCATTGCTGCAAAAAGTATTCGAAAATTCGCTTTGCTCCAAGCCAGCCGGATATTATATTCAAGTAAGACTGGCAAAGAATTAATTTTCATAAAAAATCAAATCTATGGCAATTGACATTCTTTATCTGCGTTTTATTTCACTTTAAAGTTCTATATCAATAAATAAAAAATCTCCTTTTATATTATTTGGTTTCGACCTTAGGTTATGTCTCCAGTTTTGTGTTTTTAAAACCTTTATTATCCTCTTTTATATTTCAGAATTTTATGTAGAATTTAATGTAAAATTACGAAAACCGCCTATTATATTCTCATTCACTAAAAGAGATTTCACCAAAAGTATTTACAAAAAATCGTTTCACTATAAATAACCCTTAACCAGCACTTAATCAAGATATTTGTTCATCGAGCAAAATGGAGGTTACAGTGCGCTCCCATTTTTTGTTTAAAATTTCTTAGGTTGCAGTGCTCTCTCAATGTTTGTTTCAAATCTCTTAGCTACATGTTGCCAATATAATTTTTGCTCTATTTGCCATAAAAAGAGAAAGCACACCAAGTTCAAAATCTTTTAGGACTATCATCTTAAAAAAAATTCATAAATATCATTAAAATTTTTAGTACAAACCTACTCCGTTTATTTTCCGTTAAAAAAAAAAAAAAACATTCGTAAAAATTTAATAAAAAAATCATTAAAATTATTTTTAAAATGTTTGAATATTTGAAACAAATCTTTTATACTCTTTATGTTTTTACTCAATCTGTTAAAGCATATTTTAGTTTGAATTTTAATCATAGCACATAATTTTTGCTAAAACAAGAATTTTATTTATATTTTTTCATGCGACATGAACTTTAAATTAATTTTATTTTCGTTTCGCCATTTTATTTGTGATCCACCCTACATCGTCTCACCGTCGTCATCCATATGTATCACGTTTAGAAACATCACACGAATACAAAGAATATTATAATTTTCCAACATCCTTCATTAATTCAATCATCCAGACATTTTTTATTATTAAACTTGTATTCGTTAATTAATATGATGTACGTTTTTAATTGTTGTTATATTGTTCATTATTTTTGCTTGTCTTTTTTTTCTAAATAAATATGTAAATGTCACGTTTTTAATATTTATTAATAACTCATAAATAATAAAATGTATTTATTCCACTAATTGTAGTGAGTATATTTCTCCCTCTCCTCCCTCCACCATTATAACCGTTTTATTAAAACTCATTTGATTTTTGTCATTTATTTAACGCGATTTTTTACAAATTGTTTTATTCCATTGAGACTGATTTTTAATTCCAAACGAGTAGTGTTGTCTCTTGATTTAATATATTAAAGTTTTGTATTTAGCGTGCTGTTTGTATTTTAATTAAACATTTTTTAAACTGCATTTAGCATTATAGGAATGCCTTTTTTCATATAAATATTTAGTTTATATTAATAAAATTTTTTTATTGCAAATTATATTTAAACTAAAATCATTAAACATCGAATTGTCAAAAACGTAAGTAATAGATATTTGTTTAGAAAATTAAATAAAAAGTTGTAGTTCTAAAAAAATGATGCATAAGATTAAAATAAGTTTTAAAATGTTGCTTGAACTTTTACAAATCTTCTACAAATCTATAGTGTGTTTAGAAACATTCTTTAATATAATCAACAACATTAATGTATTTTTATTAACATGGGACACTATTGCGGACGATATTCGAGTGATACTACAAATCGTTGTTTAAACTGTGTTCAAAATGTTATCAAAAACCTAATATAAAAATTGTTATTTATGATACTCCATTCGAGTCAGAGATGAAATAATAAATGTTGGGCAACATTTATTTTTTCACCACATTTTTAAATTTCACATATAAAACCTAGTACTCTGTTCGTATTTGTAAAAAATGTTGAGCAACATGTATTATTTCACCAGGAAAATTCGATTTTATTGTTTTTAAGTATAATGTGGTATACTTTACAAATGTAAGTTAGCAAAAGCTGTGGTTTGAAAAATTTCAAACGAAATAATGCCCATTTGCTTTATTTCTGAGCTTTGACAAAATGTTGCCAGAAACATTTTAACGTTTTTCCACAGTAAAAACAGAACACTACTTCAACAACATTTTTGCATGACTTTTTCATACAAATTTTTTATGTATGTAGTAGTATGTAGACAGCATTCCGCATGAAAAACTAAACAAAATTCTAGGGTTAAAAGAAGAAATAAATATTTTCAATTCACAACTTTGATAAAATGTTGCAAATCACATTTCATATGTTTTTCCACAATAAAAACAAAGTACTGCTCCTGCAACATTTGTTTATATACATTTTCTATGTACATATCTATACCTTAATATAGAAGGCCCTAACTAATATTTTTCCTACTTTACAGGAGAAGGAAAAAACCTAATAAAAATTATAGTTTCGTGGTCGCGAATTATTTTTAAAGCAATTTTTTATTAAATTCTCCTTGCGCTTTAATGCTGTAACATTTTTTCTTTCTTTTTTGTTAATACATATGTATTAGAATTTCATCTATCTAAATATGCAAAAACAACTCGATTTTAAAAAAAGAGTTTCGGCCTTTCTATATTAAGTAACGATATGTTGTTTGAAAGCATTTCGCATGAAAAACTGAACAAAATAACAGACTGTACTGAAACGTGTTGCATAGGTGGTAGGTACCCTTATCATGTTATAAAATCTAATTGGTTATCTATACATATAATGTATACACATAACACCACCTCTATACTAGCCATCGATTTGAACAATACATATGTATATTGTTATAGGTGGCGAATTTCTTTTTATGTTCATGTTCTGATTGATCTTAACTTTCTGTTTTCTATCAATGCTGTTTAAATGCTTATAGCAAATCATAGACAAAGCGTTTATAAGCTCCCGTCTTCATTTGCTATCAGCATGTCTTAACAAAAGCCAAACGTCAAAAAAACAGTATTAAAAAAATGTTTTTTTTTTTATATGAAGTTTGACTTTTGTTAAGACATGTTAATACCTAATGGAGACGGGGGGTCACTGATGTGTTAACAATCAACATTAACACGGGCAGTCTGGTTTTCACACTAACATAATTTTAGTATTAATGTTTTACTTTTTATGTCTAATATAGATGTGGTATGAAAAAACTGTAAGTCTGAGTTTAGACACGAAAACTTTTGGAAGGGAAATATTTAGTTTGGCAGCATATTACGGGTGGGAAAGAGAACATGGGTTTTGTTTTCGTTACCACACTGTGTAATTTTTTAAGTCATTGGCAAAATAACCATATACGGACACCACTACGTCATAAAAGACCAAAAAAAAAGACCCCTGTCTCCCAGTTTTGCCCAAAGTCCTCCAGGTTTTTTTTATGGGCCCTCAAAGATGTGGGGCCTCGATGTCATTTTTGCAAAAAATGATAATTTCCTCAAGCTCATATTTTGCAAACCGTTTGAAATTTTGATATACTCTCTGAAGCAAAATTGTAGCTCTTGTCATAAAGAACAAAAATTGAGAACATATAAAATCAAAAACTTCATCTTCAATGTCAAAATCGCAAAAATCTTTAAAAAATGCAATTTGTTTTACCTTTTTTCCCCTGTTCAGGTCCATAGGTAGCAAACCGTTCAAAATTCAAGGAAACAATCAACTACAAAAATGAACCTAAGATCTCAATAAACAACTTTCTAGAACATATGAACTTCCTAGGAATGATTCTTAACACCGTTAAAAAAATTTTCGGGAAATTTTTCACTTTTGCGGCTACCTAAGCGCTACCTAAACGGTGTTAAGAATCATTCCTAGGAAGTTCATATGTTCTAGAAAGTTGTTTATTGAGATCGTAGGTTCATTTTTGTAGTTGATTGTTTCCTTGAATTTTGGTCTATTATCACGTAGTGGTGTCCGTATATGGTTATTTTTTTCCGTGTTGCACTGTGTACTCGGCGACACGCATTTTTTATATTTGCTTTTAGAAACTTGCTTCAATAATAATAAAATATTACCGCCAATATGTTGGTTCGTTTGAGCCTGTTAGAATTTGTGTAAAATGTTGAGCAACATTGATTCTTTCACAAGGAATTTGACATTTAAAATGTGGTGCCTAACTCGCGATTTGGAAATATTTTACGATTTTATTACTTTTAAATATAACACTGTTATACAAAATTTTCCACAAAAATTCTACAAAAAATTCGGCATAAAATAATCCCCATTTGTTTTATTTCACAGCTTTAATAAAATGTTGCCAGAAAATTTTAATGTTCATCCACAGTAAAAACAGAGTACTACTTCTGCAACATTTTTTCATGACTTGATAAATACATTCCGCTTGAAAAACTGAACAAGTACCAGGTTGTAAATGAAAAAACAAATGCGAATTGAAAATGTTTTTCTTCCAATTGTTCTCCCGTCTAAACTGAGACTAACAGGAACCGTGTCTGTACATAAAATATTTTTTGAAAATTTTGTTGTTGTTGCAGAAAGCAATTTTTTTTTAGTTTTTGTCTGTTGCTCTATGTTTGAATTTTTTTGTAAACGGGAAAATTTAGACAATATTAACAGAACTCTATAGCAATAGAATTTAATACAAAATCTATGTTGCAACATCCTGAGTAATTACCCAGAGACGGTATGGAATCCTACGTGTGTGAGTATGACTCGCACTTGACTGATATATTTTATTGCTCAACTGATATGGGAACTCAAAAATTGAAAAAAATTAATTCTATATAATTTGTCAACATTTATTAGTTTAATAAAAATTATATTTGTGTAGAATTGTTATGCTACAATTACAAAAGCTTTATTTTGTTGTCTTCTCCATAATAGAACTCGTGAGTACTTTTCATTTTACATTAAATACAGAGTCTTTTAAATGTGAAGTAACTAAATTATGTTTAGCAAAAATTATATAAAATGTGTATGTTTCACAGATTGAGTAAAATTTAGAAAAAAAACTTTCCATCACACACACACACAGCCACACAAAAATAGCAATATAAAATAGTTTGAAAAATCCATTGTCAAGAATGTGTCTAAACATTTAAACACATATAAACATTATAATGCAAAAGTTAGTGAACAAGTGTGTGTGTGTGAAATTTTAATGCATTAAAAAATTTCGCTCTAAAATCCATTAACACTTAACGTTTAAAACAACAACACCTGCAATGTAATGTCTCTGTAACAAAAAAAATAATAAAATCTAATAAAAAAAAAAATAGAAAAAATTGTGTAAAATAAAATCATTAACTTACAAATTCCCCTCCTAAAATTTCAAAATTTACAACAAAACAAACTAAAAATTAAATTAAATTAAACCAAATGAATGTTAGTACCCTTTCGCGGACCGCCACGTTACAATCCGAAACGACGTTCAGGCATTGGTTGGCTAAATGCCAATGGTAGCATTGGCAGTGGTAGTCTAATGGGTACATTAACACGCAATAGCAGCAGTATGTGTGGTCATCATGGACCACCATCACCCTGTCCATCTGAACACATGCCATACAGTTCAGCAAGTTCGAGTTTATCTGAAGGATCATCCGGTCATCGTTCACATGAAGATGATATCAGCATTGTAACAGGTATTCATTTATTTCATTTTATTTTTATTCAATTTTATTTATGTCCATTTTTTAGATTTTAAATTAAAATTGCTTTTTCATTTGGGATTGGCTAATAATGATGTTATTTTTGTTTTTTATCTTTATCTCTCTCTCTCAATGAAAGAAATAAAATAATATTCACCATACTTTGACATTCTTCTATACGTATAATAAAATAGTAACTCACTTCCGTCTGCCCGTCTGTCTGCCTGCTTTTCATTTGTGTTGGCATCACGTAAAAACTACTGGATGTATTTTAACAAAATTTTGTGAGGAGGTACCTTAGCATCCTGATTCCAATAGAGGATACTTTTTTTCCACAAACATATCTCATTTCCAAGAGAAAGTGGGGAAAAAGCAGTGAAAAAACGCAATTTCCGGTTTAAAGGTACTGAAATTTTCGGTATAAAACTGGGATATTTTGCGCACCTTTTGTTTTTGAAAATGGGATATTTTAAAAACTATTGCGCAACATTTGGCGCTAATTGAATAAAATTTGTATTTGATTTGTATTTTTACTTGTGGAATGACATTGTTATTTAAATATAAAATTTTTCATAAATTTTAAAATTTTATCCAGGCATAACAATTGGTGTGGAATACTTTCAATGCAAAATCGAGCAAAATAACGTCAGGACGCCCACGACGTGACGGGCACCGCTAGTTTTCAATACAATAATACCCTCTTTATTTACGAAGTTAAAAGAACTACGACCATAAGCCCATTTTAGTAAAAGGTCTAACAAACAATCGAATTATTGACTTAATAATTTCTTTCACATTAACGCAACTTATGTCGATTGAAAACTTTAACATTTCGAAAAAAGCGCGTTTTGTTTAGAGACGCAGAACTTTAAATTGGCAGCACTATTTTTGTGACAGCTGATTTGTCAGTTGCCTTTTATTTTGAGGTTAGTTTACCGTAAAGTTATGAAGTCGTAAATAAGTTCCGGCAGTCGTAAAGTAGCCGTCCTTGTTGCCTTCCTTGTTGCTCGTATAATCGTTTGGTTATCGTATATAACCTAGAAATTTTAGTTTCAATAAGTCACGCATTAGTGGAGCCACTTTAAAAACTCAACTTTTAACTGGAGATGCACCATTAAACTCAATCTTTTGCTGGAGGAGAACCAATAAACTCAAGTTTGTTTCACTGGAGGAGCACCATTAAACTCTAATTAAATTTACCTAGCTGAATTTGGAGTCTCACTTCCTATACGAAGGTATAGGACGCGCTGTAGTTTTTGTTTTTGGAGGGAGCTAAGGCTCCCTGGCGCTTTGGTTTCGCACCATTTCGTGCCATTTACCAATTTTTTTGTCAGAATCCAAAAAAAAGAAGTTACGGTCGCATAAACAACTTGCACGATCAGCCTGTTTCTGATTCTCTCAATACGACCATTTTGGGTCTCACTTTCGATTAATTGTTTCGGTTTTTCATGGTTTAACCAATGACCACATGTCATCGTTATACGATGGCCATTTGTGGCGAAATTTTGGATAACGGATTGCTTTTTTTATCCAAAAACGTTTTATTTCTCAGCATAATTCCCTTAAAGCTCGATAAATTGAGTGCAGCGTATTTCTACTGTTTTTCATTCCCCAGAAATAATACTAGAACGATTTCTCAAAGCCCTCAAAATAGGCGTTTGTTTTTGTTATGATTTTGATTGATCTAAATATCGTTACCGCCCTTCTATGTCTTACAATTTGGAAACAGGAAATAATCGCAGGGGACTAAATCTGTAAAGTGTGTTAAATGGTGTAGAGGTTCATAGCTCAACTCCTTAATTGTTTGCGGCACCCATTGCGTGATGACTTACTTTGGGCGAATTCCATGACACATGCTGGCAGGACTACAACGTAAATCAGTAAAGTAATGTCTATCCATTTCAATGTATTTGTCAAGCTTTTTCTATGGTTTTTGTGATAGTTTTTTTTTTCACATAAAAAGTAAAAACCTAAGTACAGTAAGACCCCGCTTAACATGTTGGACACGTTCCTACAAAGTATAGCGTAATGCAAAACAGCGCTAAACGAGGCTATTTTAAATTTAAATAATGGGTTTAGGGGAAGATGGATAGAAACTTGGTTAGGTATTAAAATTAATAATTATGTTTTTTTTTTTAATAAAACAAAAACCAAACGTTTATTTTTACAAAAATAAAAACAACATAAACATATATACTTATAAAGACAAATAATATTCTACGTCAGTCAGATCATTCAGTCTATTATCAGTTTCCAGTTTTCTACCTTTTTGTTAAGAAGTCATCTAATGTAATTTGCGTTTTCCTTTTGCGTTCTGTTAGAAGTTGTTGATAAGTGGTAACGCCCCGCCCCGTCTTGCTTTTGAACTCCTGTCAAAATTTAAAGATATATATCTGTTTTCAAAACTATGGTCAGGAGGGTATAAGGGACTTTTTTATACGAATAAAGCGATTTTAATAGAAGTTGAGAACACAAGCACATATGTATAGTGTTAAACGGCAAGGTGTGCTCCTCCATTTTACCGGCGCTAAGAAAGTCTGAATTCAATTAAACTTTTACTTTACTATAGTACATTATTTTTTAATCTTATTTTAAGGCGGTAAGAAAACTGTGTAAACTGTAATATCACCTAATTAACAACTTTTGACCGTGGGACAAAAAATGCTAGTGAGGTGTTGTGCGTTACGAAAGCGCTGCAAATCACTTAATTATTTTAAAGAAATTGAATTCTTTTCTATTATCATAAGAATTAGGATAAAAAAATATTTTATTTCTAATAAAAAAAGAGTAAAAATAAATTGGCATTAACATCAACACAATTATTCATTTAATTTTTTAATTGCTGATATAGTTCAAATGTTGTTAATTATTATATATTGCATTATTTATTATAATAACTTTGGTTTTGATATAATTCCTCTCAAATAAATTGATGTCTTTAGAAGTTGTAGAAGCTGCCAAATGATAACAGCAAAAAGAAGTTCTTTGTTTAGGTAGTTGACATCACCAGCGGGTTTTGAGTAAACTGATGTCGCGACAAAAATATGCAAAATTTCCTAATACCTTAATACAACAAGTCCCAAGAAAATTATTAATAGATATTTTATTAATTTAAAAAATAATCCGTCTCATATTCGGTTTTTCCTTAGAACCATTTTAACAACAGGAGGTTATGTTATCTTTACGTAACATGTGTAAAGATAACATAAACCGTATGTTAAACACTGATTTTGACATACGCAAGAAATTCCATATGGATAGCCATTTTGACATTTCATATGACTTGTACACGCAGTCTAAACACACCTTAAGAAATGTAGTGTTGTAAAGTATGTCCATTTTTAAATACTCAGTTTATATTTTCTTGGTACTCGATACATCTCCACTTTATAACATAAAACTTTTATACAAGTCAATTTGTTAAGCTTCTTGCTTTACCTTGCTTTTTTATGTTTTTTTATTTGACTGTCGTTTAATTACAAAAAACTAACGAGTAATTGATTTCTAATGTCAAGTATTCTGGAAAATGGGCCGTTCTGAGTACCTTAGTATTCAATAAACTTACAACTCTATGTAATATTGGTATAGTGGGCATGGTACCTCCCATACAAAGTGAAAACTTATTATCGTATTCCCGCGAACTACAATAGATAGAGTCTTTAAACTTTGCACAAGTAACCCTCAGAGTAATGTGCAAAGTCTAGTAAACAATAGACTGGATTAGGATAAAGGTACCACTCCACCTCCCATAAAAAGTAAAAAATTATTATCGTGTTAATACGTATAGTCTAGCAAAAAACAGATTGGATGGGAGCAGTAGCTGTAGTCGTTACTTGTATATAAACTAAAACATTTTTGATGTGAGAATATGGTGCGTTTCTGAGTTAAATGTTCGCCATAATTTTCTTTCTAGTGTTTATTGTATTTTTTGTGGATGGGTGTAGCGAAGCGCACCGTGGACAGCTAGTTTATGAATAAAATATAACTAATAATAACAACTGCTTAAGTCGACTAAAGCTCTAAAGTTTTGTTATCTATTACATATAAACAGTAACTTATTTTCTGTCTGTCTGTCTGTCTTTCTGTTTGTGTTCGCATTACGTAAAAAGTAATAAATGAATTTTAACAAAATTTTGTGAAGAGGTACCTTAATAGCCTGATTCCAATATAGGATACTTTTTTTCGCAAAAATATCTGATTTTCAAGTGAAAGTGGAGAAAAAGCAGCGAAAGTACGCCCATTTTTTGATTTAAAGGTACTGCAGACTTCAAGGCATCTTTTATTTTCGAAACCAGTATATTTTAGGCAATGTTGCGCAACAGATGGCGCTGTTTTAAAATAATGAGTATATACTTTTATATATAGTAAATACATATGAGTCTTTAAATTTGGTGTGTATTACTTTCAAAGCAAAATCGAACACACACAACGTGTGTGGGAACAGCTTGTTGAGAATAAATCTTAGCTTTGTATTTAAAAACTTTAACATTGTTTAATCCTTTATGTTAAAAATTGGAGCTCAACATTTTATAGTTAGCATTAATTTCATTTGGTTTCCTAAATAAGTATGGTGAATTTATTTTATTGCTAAGTTGAAGGTGTGTATATTTCGAAGTTTTAGGAAACCTTAAACTTAAACCTGCTTTAATTTAAAAACAACAAAGCAATAAAAAAAAAATTAAAACTTTTTGACCAAAGTTTTTCCCACTGTTACATTTGAATCATAAATAGTTCTTAAGAAAAAAAAGGATAAGTATAGTTAGTATTTTCTGTTCCATATGTGTATTTGTATGTATGTACATATTTTTGTTTTTATGGGGTATTTAAGTAATAAAAACCCTCCCAGTTAAAACTTTTTAACAGCAGCTTATAACTTCTATAAAGAAGAGCAAGTGGCAACAAATATTTAAAAGAAGCATGTTTTTGCAAAAAAAAAATATATGTGACCCGGTCTATGAAAAGGTGGCTTATGACTCAAAAACAAAATTTCGAAAAATTAGCTGTTGAAGATAAACAATGCATTTCGTCAGTTTCTTAGTAGTTTTTCTTTTCTTTTGATTGCCCAAAAGGCAACCAAAAAATGCAAAAGAGCATAAATGAGTTAAGTTCGTGTGTGTGTGTATAAAGAGCGATGTTTTTTCAATGCAAAGCATAAACCAGTTTCTGACCCAGCGTTGTCAGGTTTTTGGGGATTTTATCCCCAAAAAATTCCCAAATCGACTTTGACTTACCATAACTTCTGTTCTAATATTTTTTCAATTTTGGACTTTTTTAATTGTTTAACATCTGCTTTACAGAAATATTCCAGAAACCTGACGTGTGTCACTTGTGAATAATGTCTGTCGAAGAAGAATTTAGCGAGGTTTTTCAAAATTATTTCTGTGAAAACGAAGAGAATGATGATGATTCTTTCGATGATGTTGGTGGCATCAATTACGAGGACGAACTACAAGCATTGTTTCAAGCTAAAGAAGTGGATGAAAATATTTTTACAGTGGACTTGTCTATTACAGATAAAGATTCTGTTTTTCTTTCATTTATGCTCTTCTTTCTCTACATATTTAGTACACTTCTAAGCAAGTTAGGGCTTTCTAGTTTTCACCAGGTGAAAGAGCGTCTCAAAAACTATTGAAACCAAAAAAAAAAATTGGAAATATAATTTTTGAGTCATAAGCCACCTTTTCATAGGCCGGGTCACATATATGTATTTAATTTTTTTACTTCAAATACTTCAAATAAATGAAAATATTTAATTCAAGTGTTTATATGTTTGTATGTGTGAGTATTGGACTGCATGTGGGAATGTCTGCCTTATATCTATATGTGTGTGGTTTCAACAAATTGCATGTTTACTTTTCTTAATTGTTGCAACAAAATATCTTAAAATATTTACCAAAAAAAACAAACAACTTTTATAAAAAGGTTTAGATTTTTATGTTCTTTTTTGCTTTTGTTTTGTTTTCCTTTATTTCATTTCTTCTACAACATGTAACAAATTGTCCAAATTCATATATTGCATGCCACCACATACCCGTACAACATATTACTACATTTAATTTACCAACTCTACCATATTACGTCTTACAGCCATTTTAACAAATATAATTTGGATTTAAGCCAAAAAAAAAATAAATATTTGCTCATTTCGAAAAAGAAATAAAAGCACAATTAAAGTGCTAAATAGGTCACTTTTAAAAATCAACTACATTAAAAAAAAAAAGATACCAACAGTCGTAACATTCCGGTAAAAATGAAGCTTACAATGCAAGCAAGTTTGTAAATAAGAGGACTCGCACGTACGAGTATGTATCTGCAAACACCCTTACAAGAATCGAAATATGTTGTAACAATTCTCTCTTGGACGCAACAGATTTTGAAAAAGAGTATGTATTGATTTTATGGGGGTTTAAGCCTTTGCAATATAAGGAGCTACGCAGTATTTCTGGCAATTTCTACTACTTTCAATTACTCGATACTACTTAATACAATACTGCGAACTAGTGCTGGAAAAGTATTGAGTAGTGGGTACCGAGTATAGAGTATTTGATCCTTTTTTTTGAGTACTAAATACATAAAAGTTAATAGATACTTTTAGGGTAGTATTTATCGAAATAAATTTAATATAATATTTAACGACTAAAGCGATAAGTTTCCGTTGCTGATATGCAAACGGAAGTAGTGATTTATTTCGATAAATACTACCCTAAAAGTATCTATTAACTTTTATGTATTTAGTACTCAAAAAAAAGGATCAAATACTCTATACTCGGTACCCACTACTCAATACTTTTCCAGCACTAGTTCGCAGGGCATATTGAATAGCGTTTGTATTCTTGTAAGGAGAGTCTTAAAATGGATGCAAAACTTGCAGCTGTTTGTGCTGCAAAAAAAAAAGAACCGTTTGACAGCTAACAGTTCAGTGCTCATAAAAATGGAGCAATACAAAAGAAACAATATATAAAAAAATAATGATAAATTGCAGGCTGTTTTAACTTTCGAACTTTTGAACCATAAAGCCCCCAAGTAGCATTACGATATTTACAAGATCATATGTCTGTTGTTTTAGGCCTCTGTCGATCACAATGATATGTGATCAAGATTAATGTCAACATTTAGACGTGTTGGTCCTCATATGACGGTGGTCATACTGCCAAGTAAAAGGAAGGAGTAGAATAGCACCCCCCATTGTGTAGTATAGCACACTATACAATAATGTGCCGTGTGGAGTGGCACCATTACCGCACTAGATGTATGGCACAGTCACAATGAGTAGCAATTTATAGAACATGGCAACCCAGGACCTATGCTCGGCCACAGAGATGGGCGGCTCTCTGCGGGCCACTGGTTCCCGTGGACCAGTCGTTTGGACATTAATCGGGCCTCGAAGAGCAGCCATATTAAATGAGACCTGTTCTTCCAGATTCAGGCTCCAGGAACACTGGCGTCGGGCGCCTGAGAGCACATCGTCAAAGGAAATGCCTCAGTGACAGTTTGTACCCCCGGGGGGGCTGCTCCCCTCCATTCGAACATACACAAATACCTTAGCGTGTCGTTAATTGAAGCAGAAACCGTGAAAGCTTGCAATAACCCAAATCCGCTGCTTCATAATATTCGACTAAGTACAAGAAGAAATATTGCCTTTATTGTCCGAACTCCAGACAGATGAATCAATAAAAAAAATGACAGCACATTTCTTGTTTGTGTACTCTCTCGGTTTCGAGAACAGTATTGGACCTTGAGTTGGTTGGTTTGTATGGCAGCTTGTTACCCACAAGCTATCAAGTAGAACCAATCGATTCCATTTTAACAAAACTTACACACTCCACTCGTCCAGATAATACTGTCAACCCAAGTTCGTATCCTGATGAAAAACTAAACCCATATTGTCTCATTGAGATATTATGTGCTGATCCAAAAAAATGTGTCTCTAAGAATGAAGTGCCGGAGTGACAACCATGTTTACCATGTATATATCAGCTACGACTGTCGTAGAGAAGTACTAGTCTAATCGCTTGTACATCGATCGCACAATGTCCCATTAATACTTTCAGCAGTTTAAAGAAGTCCTTCCTGTTCCTATTACCCGATTAAGCCGAACGTTTGTCGTTATACACATTTTCCTTAATAGCTTACAATTTTCCATTCTACATCATCTTACCTCAGCTATCTAAAGACTCTTATACCCGAAAAGACTGCTTCAAATAGTGCCAAGTTGCATAGTGATCAATACTGCAATCGAGACATCCAGAACAAAGCCAGCCCTGACCAGTTTTTTCGCCTGTTCATTCTTTAAGAAGTTACTAGGTACAAGTGCCCAAATTTAGTGGCCCAGCCTGGATAACGAATTCTTAGATTGACCTGGTTCCCTTGACAGGAAGGCCAGGACGTCTAGCCATGTTGAAAATCAAAGAAGTTGATACTTCTACAGACTGTGCTGGGAGAAGGCTAAGACGACAGTGCACATTGTGCGTGAATGTAGAGCACTGGTTAACATAAATCATAGGACCATGGCCAGAAACTTGTTAAATATGAATACCATGGGAGATTCAAAGCCCTGGACAAATGCTAGCTATTACTATAGAATCCGTGATGAGATAGAAGGCGGGCTATTACCAATAAGTTAAAGTAAGGTTGCCGTAAATTACAAACTGAGGACGGAAGGGTGTCGAAAAAGGATTCGTTAAACAAGCACTCTGCTTCAAAATTTCCCTACATTAATATATAGATAGACCTGATCAAATTGGGGAAGTAGTGTGTGATCTCTGGGACAGATGAGCCGCCTGACTATGAACAAAAATGTCGACAGTCTAAAACTTTCGAGAACCATTGAAAAGAAAGACCCGTACATTAAACATTTATTAAAAGTGCTCATGGAAAACTTGGACGAAAGAAGTGCCTATGTCTCCATGTGATATTCCATATAACCCTTTCCTATATTCAACGTGGAAAAAATATGTTCTATTTCATTTCTATCTGTCATATCTGTTAACATTGGAACACCCATTACAAACCTTTAACATGTCTGCTTTGGAATAGTATTCCTTGTGTTAGCTCTAAGAACTTATACTTGATTTCCGCTATTCCTGCAAAGGGAACAGATGAAAATTTGTCATATAAAAGTCAAGAGGTAGACTTATTTCGCTCTATTTCAAACCTGCTTGCATGTAACTTCATTTTTTTAAATGGGATTATGGTTCAAAAATTTATAAATATATTATGAAAATTTATAATAATCATATATTTTTTTTTCTTCTTTTTTACTACCCGCTGCAGATAAATCCCTTGGTGATACCAGCGATATTATAAGCGACTCTTCGGGTGTTGGTACCAATTCCGATTCTGCTGCCTGCTCAATAGGTCACCCTAGCACAACGGTAGTTTGCATGGAACCCTATACTGGCAATTCAGTTGGCCATATACGCCTACAAGTGGGCGATGTTATTGAAGTGGTGGGTTCTACTGACTGTGGTCTTCTAGAGGGCTATGTTCGAGGCACCAACCATTCTGGTTTCTTTCCAGCCGAATGTGTGCAAGAGGTGAATTTACGCCAGAAGAATATAACAAATGTTGCTACAGCGAATCCGAATCAATCGCCCTATCAACATTCACCTGCAACATCGTCTGTTCACCAGGGTTCACCACAATTGAGTTTAGGCGGCAGTTCGGGTATTGGCGGTATGGGTAGCATCAGTGGCACTTTGCCGCGACCCAGTCTAATGCATCATCAGTCGCCATCGTTGTCGGTGAATAGTAATGGTTCAACACAGGCCCTTAACAATGGTCATGGTCATGGTCATGGTATAAATGAAAACAATATGTCTATGAAAATGATGGGAAGTGGTGTTGGTGGTAGTCATCACCATGTTGGTCAGTATAGCAGTGCTACAGCTCCGAGGATAAAGAAAAGGTAAGAATAAAAATTTAAAATCATAATTCTTAGGGTCATTTCGTTTTAAAAGATGGGGTAGATAAAGTCACTTTAACACATAATTAATCTCACATTTCGAAAAGTACTATAACGTCTCGTTTTAGCAACGATATATAATGGAGGGTTTTTGCCTATTTAAAATAAAATTTTTAATTTCTCATTCTATAGTGCATTCAATGAACCTCGCACAGTCGTTTTACATCGTGCCAAACGTGGTTTTGGCTTTATTTTGCGTGGCGCCAAAGCTTCTTCACAACTCATGCAATTAAAGCCGTCCGATCGTTTTCCGGCTTTACAATACCTTGACGATGTCGATCCAGGTGGTGTGGCCGACATGGCTGGCCTTAAGCCAGGTGATTTTTTGTTGGCCATCAACGGCGAAGATGTGCGTGCTGCATCACATGAAAAAGTTGTTGAAATGATACGATCCGCAGGAGCATTGGTATCCATGACAGTTATATCACCACAGTTTCCCAATCAGATGCAGGCCACACCCCAATATATGCCAACGCATCATTTGTCATCGGGTCCCAGTACGCCACAAACCTCGCATAGACAATGTGCAACTTTGCCGCGCAAAATGTCATTGGGACCTAATGTAGCAGGAGGCGAGAGACAAGGTCGCCCAGCACCTTTGCCGCCACGAAGAGATCCAAAGACTACCTTGTCGGTGGGCAGAGCTCGAGCCAAATCTATGGTGGCTGGCCTAGAGAATGGTGGCGAGAAGGAAGATGAAGAAGTAACTCATACGAAATCTTCTTCGGTGGAATCAATAGTAACACCCACACCTACCCATCCGGGTACACCAGTACAGTTACGTACCGCTAGTATTAAAGCCAGACCTACTTCAAGTCGCATTACTGCTGCTGAATTGGAAGAACTATTCCAACGTCAACAGGGTGAAGCAGTAGATGGATCTAATCGCTACTCCACCATGATGACTACTTCACGCTTCCAATCGGGTACTGATAGTGGAGCCGCCACACCACCGGCCAATAATGGTTCTCCACTTAAAGGTCCTCTTGTTTATGGCAGCGTTGCCGAAATGAAACGCAAAGCAAAGGTTAAGAATGGAACGCTCAGAGGTAAACCCTGTGCTATACCTACTGTAGGAGCAGGTGCCCGCGATTTGAAACGTTTCCACTCTACACCAGATCTTAATGCCACAGCAGGAGGATCTTCGTCCTCTATTTGGACGGCGGCCGTAGGTAAGGGTCATCATTCGCAAGATGATGTAGCCACTTTGCATGCTTCTATGTCACGATTAAACACCTTGCCACCGCCTACACATCCACCGCCGCCACCACCTGTTGTAGGTCAAGTTGTAAAGGTGGAAACACGTCAAAGTTCAGAGTATGAAAGCACATTGTCATTACAACAAAAACTTAAAAAACGTACAGAAAATGAAGCCGTTACAGCCGCCGCTATAGACGGTGTACAGTCGAGCTTTAAACCTTCAGCTAATGCCAAAATCTATGCTTCACCGCAAGAGCTGATAGCTTGGAAACTGAGACAGACACAGGAGGTAAGTAATAAAGAGAATATAGCAATATGACAATGGGACAATATGTTTGCAACTTTTTTGTTCCCCTTTATTTAACAGAATCGTCAGCAATCATCTAATCAACAGCAGCAACAAAATAGTCAACAACATTACAACTCGAATCAAGGCTTTACACCACCTACAGCTTCACAAATTCAACACCAACAACAACTTCCACCGCCGTCACCACCACAACAGCAACAAACCCAAATTAGTCAATATGCACAACCCTCATCTCTAACACGTACCAACTCCTATTCAAACAACACTTCCTCTTCCGCCAATCAATATGATGTTAGTCAAACTGGTCAAAATAGTGGTGACATCAATCAATATGCAACTCAAGTCAATAGCAGCAGTAGCAACAATAACAACAGCATTAACAATAATGGCTTGCCAAATACAAATGTTGCCGTTGGTCCAGCACCACCCATACCCGAACCTGACTACAGTCTTAGCGAATCGGATGGGGAAGATGAGAACTCAATATTGGTGGCACGTAACACTAAGCTGAATGAGAAAATTGCTTTAATTGAAGTACCGGAAACGAGTGGAAACAGTCAAGCGAGGTGAGTGGCAAATTTTAACAGAAAAAAATAACAGTTGTGACGAACGATATTTTAAATCTAAAACTAGAAAAGATTGATTAATAATATTTCATACTCTTGTTCAAGGTAGGAAAATGTCTTTAAAATGAGTGAGTTAATTATTTTCAAATATTGCGAAACAAGCTTAATAAATTATTAAAAAAAATAAAGTTTTATTAACGAAATTTTTTATGAAATTCTTTTTCAAAAAAAATTTACTCTCTTCTAGAGCATAATGGTATACCCCAATTTTGTTCGAAAATGGACCCATTATGTAAGTGATCTACTTCGAATTTCCCCCTACATTAATCCGCCAAATTTACTCTGTTTCACATTGTACTTTACCGTGAATTTAAACAAAAAATTTGCTTCATTGGTAATAATGGGTGATTCAAGTAGAGATACTTTTTGCAATAGCCTTTTTTTGACAGATCACGTGTGAGTCGTGTCATGCTGGCATGTTATTTTTGTTTAGTATTGTTTGGCATTTCATAATCGAATGACTTACGCCTGAACAACGTTTAACAATCGTTCAACTTTATTACGAAAATTCACAATCTGTGAGGAATGTGTTTTGTGCACTTCGCTCAACTTATGGTCAACATAATCGGCCTACTGAGCATACTATTTGCAACACCATCACCCAATTTGAGACCCAGTATGAGAGTGTACACGAAAACCGTGTGATATCAAAACGTTAGACTTTTTCCTGTGGGGATATGTAAAGTCTAAAATTTATGCGAACAAATCCACATCGATTTAGGCCTTTAAGGAAAACATCACACGTGTCATTCGCCAGTTACCAGTCGAAATGCTCGAACTAGTCATCGAAAATTTGACTCAACGGATGGACCATTTGCGACGTAGTAACGGCCAACATTTGATAGACATAATCTTCAAAAAATAAATGCCAAAGAATGTTCTTTCAAATGATAATAAACATTCTCCATTAAATTTGAATTTTCTTTAAAAAAGTAGGGAACCTCGAAATGGATCACGCGTTATAACAATTTTCCAGTTATGTTTGAATATAATTTCGACTTTGTGAGTTCTCTTTTGGGGCCGTATATTGGCAATTGTCCCCACAATATTCTCTTTTAATTCGTTCAATGTTGCTTCTATGTCCGCAAAAACCAATTAATTAACTTAACCCAAGAAATAGTTCTCCAAAGGCTTTTAATAGCCCAGCAATTGTGGACTTGACTGCACCATTTCGAAAATTACGCTCTTCAGAAATGTTTCCTTTAGGCTTGAGGTGATGGTTTGACTCACTACACGACTACACGGTACACGGGTTGAGATGCACATTAGGTTGACACATACTTAGGTAAACTAGGGAAAACATTCGAATTTTACAACCGAACCTTTTGTTCGGCAACAAGTACTCGTATAACAACACGAATATTAAAATAATTTAATTTCTTTTATTCACTCTTTTCCACTTATAGTGGTAGTAGTTCCGGCTCTGGCTCAGCTTCTATTTCACATTCCCTATCGGTTGATGAAATTCAACGCATACGCAGCAATTTAAAAACATCCAAATCATCACCAAATGGTTTTGATAAAAACGATGACAAGTCACTTTCAAACGAAAATGAAACAGCCAAAAATGATAATGATGTTGAGAACAATAACAACAATGAGGAGGAGGGAGACAATAGTTCTTCGGGTGTAAGCAGTGATCAGGAAGTTCTAGCTGCTAGTGCTGCTTCTGGCATACCAACTGCAGCCAAATCCACTGATACAATTAAGAAAAAACCAAGTGTAACAATAAACGACGAGCCAAAAACAATACCCGATCAAGGTAAGGATGAAACTGATTCTGCAACCGCAACAACAGAAACAGAAACAAAACTGCCAAAAACAATTACTACAACAACTAAGCCACCTATGCAACAACAAATATTAAAACAGGGAAGTGGACAACAACAGCAACAGTTAGAAACAAAAGCGAAATCTACACCACCGTCTCAACATCGCAACTTACAAACTATAACTTCCGTACCAACAGCTGTTAATATGGACAAATCTATTACGAATAATAGCAATAGCAACACCAACACCACCTCAACAACGACTATAAACATACAAACCACCAAAACAAATGTTGCTAATGCTAAAGCAGCATTTGAAGCCAAAGCCAATGCGCCCATAATAGTTTCATCGGCCATACCAAACATTCCTACAACCGTAACGGTAAAACAAATGGTGCAACAGCAACATGCACCGGTCATACAGCAACAGCAACAACAAATGTCGGCTGGTAAGGGGCCCAAAACACTACAGGCTCAAAGTCAACAGGTTGTGGCCAAGGCACAACCATCTGTTGCGGGACGTTTAGCTCAGCAACAGCAACCGCCGCAACCTCAACCTCATTTAAACCCCAACCAAAAATTATTGGCTACGCAGCAGCAGATTTTAATACAGCAACAACAGCAACAACAACAAATCGCCCATCAACAACATTTGCAACAAATTCTTAAAGCCAAGGCGGCCGCAGCAGCTGGCGCTGCTACTACAGCGGCGATAGTAGCCAAACAGCAACAGCAAATGGCTGCCAACAAAACCAATCTATTGCCCACACAAGACTCTCAAGAGGAACAACGATCCGATGACGATGGTGATCTTAGTCCTTCACCGCCAGCCAAAGGATTCCAACGACACAATTCATTGACACGTAAACAAGCTGCCGCTATTGCCATGCAAAGAGCAACACGATCAGCTGCCGTTTCGCTGGTGCAACTGCCGCCACCCATTGAGGCTGACAGTGATTCGGAAATGTCACTGATAACAAATTCAAAATCGTCTGTTGCTAGTGGTGTTGCCGCAACTTCAGTGCAGCATAATGATGATGGTCTGGTAACAGAGAATATTGTTCTAGCACCACCGCCACAATTTTGCGATTGCAATGACATAAAGCATGTACCCCAGTTGCAGCAACAACAACAGCAACAACCAATGCCTCAGCAACAGCAACAGCAAATACATATGCAGTTGCAACAGCAGCAACAACGTTTGCACCAGCCACAACAGCAGCTATCGTTGCACCAGCAGCAATCGATACAACAGCAGCAACAACAGCAACAACAACAAACACAACAGCAACTTCAGCATCAACATCAACAGCAACTTCAGCACCAACAACAGCAGCAGCAACATCATCATATGCAACAACAGCAACAACAACAACAACAGCAATTGCAATACCAACAATATCAACAACATTTGCATCAGCAACAGCAAATACAAGCTGCCATGCAACTACAAATGCATCCTCAACACATGATGCAACAACACTATGTTGCTGGCTCTGGTAATGTTGCTACTGCTGCTGCTGGTGCCAATACTGCTGGCAATATGGGTACTTTGGGGCGTGTTCGCATTGTTGGCACTCTACCCAAAACAAATCATCGTCTGCATTAAATTTGTTTTTATATTTGTAATTTTGTCTTAATAATAATGTTTCTGTTACCTTTTACAACATGCATCAGAGTTTTTTAGTTCGATTAGTGTAGACGGTTGGCAACCAAAGTAGAGGATGGAAAAAACTAGCAACTCATTATAAAATTTCAAATTAATTTAAATATTTGGAATGGTTTAGTATTTAGGATCTGAAAGTATTTTTCTGGTTTATTTAATAATTTCCTAAGTATTGCAATATTTCATGCATTGAATATTTCTATCACAAGTTATTGGGATATTAAATTAGAAAATCTTTTTTCTAAATGAGATATTTTCTTGTAAAAAATATTCGCTTAATAATCACATAGCTTTCGTTTCAAAAATATTTTTCAAATCAAGTGCCATTGTTTTTTTTTTTCAATTTTATGGCACCTGACACTACTCAATATAATTGGGCTTAAAATTACACTGGTAATTTAATTAATGGTAAAAATAAAGTATAGTTTATGGGCTTAAATAAAAGAAAGTACATGTGTATGTGGAACCGTGCAAATAGAAAGGGATCTAAGGGTAAACAAGTAAATTTTACAGGAGAGCCGTTTTAAGTTTTTACGCTTTTTAAACGTTTTATCAAGAGTGTAAATGATGTGAACATACCTATTATGACTCCGAAATTACCGATTGTTACTGAAAATATTATCGTAAGTTCATGTAAGGTTAGGTGCAGATGCGTGACAAGTGTCTGACTTAGCTCCCTTTCTCTGTGTGAGGTCACATATGTTAAAATATGTATTTGTAGTTACGATTTCTTTTAAAAAAAATTTGTTTAAGACTTTGTAACCTTTAAAATAAAATATTTGTTTTTGTTTGTTTTTTTTTTAATTATTTGGAAGAAACATTTTTATGTCTTTGATACTTCGTTTTATCAAACATATAAAAAAACAAGGGAAATTTGTAAAATAGAAAAAATGATAATCAATGCTGGTGTAAAACAAAATAAACTCAGCGGCCTTCTACAGGCCCGCTCTACAGCAAAGTTTGATTACCAAGTTCTTGTCATAATTCAGTTGTCTACACTCTTGCTACACTTGCATAACAAAATTAGCTCAAAAGGAAATGAAAGTTATCTTAAAAGTCCAATTAAATATGCTCCTTAGTCTTAAATATGTAAAAAATATCCTTAAAGATTAAAATATGCTGCAGCGAATCGAGGCCAAAATATATTTTTTTTACGTCAAAAATGGGATTACACAAACAATTCCATTATTGAACTTTGTTGCTAATGCTTTTATTTGATCTACGATACTTGAACTTTAAACTCTGTTTATGTTGTATTTTAGAAATATTTATGTAATTAATAATATAATAAATATGTAATATTTCTTAACTAAATCGCACATTTTTTTTCACAAAAAAAAAAACAAAACCTATAGCAGGGATAGACAAAGCAAGTGACATTAATACTTCACAAAGCTCATGTATCTATAATTTAAGGCCGGGATTTTCTATTCTACCCAATCATAAGATTTAATCACAAAAAAAATCTGTCCTACACAATAAAATCGTTTCAAAATGGCATTGTATCAACCATGGCACAATAAACAAGGTAGACTCGCGGCGAAAAAAGAGTACAACTCTGTAATAAAAATACGTACATTTTGTTGTTGTATAAATCATTTTTGGCTGTCAAAATAAAAAATGTTAGTACATTTTGACACTGTAAGATGGTGACAACAAATAGTCAGCTGAGCTCTCGAGTTTACCTGTTATGAATTCGCCTTGGTATCAACCGAACTTTTTATACCGAAAGAAGATATTGCAACTCTGATGGAGAAGTAGATATTTTTTCAAAAGATTATCAACTCGTACAGACCTGTCAAAAAGTCTGTCATATGCATACACTAATAATACTTTTTCGGCACACATGCCATTTTTGACAAATCGAACGAATAAGTCTGCTAGTGAATCATGATTCATGGCCTTTACACTACGTTTTGACGAGCCATTGATTTGTTCAACCATTTAACAATTTTATGTGTGGATATTGAAACGTCTCGTGAAGACCATCGTTGTCTTGTTCAAAAAGCACAACAATGTCTGCCATCAAATGTTGTTCTTAGTATGAAAGTTTGACTTTTAAAGAGAGCCATCTATTGATCAACCGTGCAAATTCTATTTGCTATGCTATAAGCATTCAAAGAACGTTGACGACAAACAGAAAACAAAAATGTTAAGCTGGAACATACATTCTCTACATAGAGGAAAACAAACCTTTTTTCCCTATTCTGTCGACAACTTGTTTAAGTTCAAAGCAAAACTATGGCTCGTGAAGGCGATAGTTAAGACTCTACCCGGCTAAAAGCACTAGTTAGCTTAACGTATTGTAGGGGTTATCGAAGCAGATCGCTCTCTCTCTCTCTCTCTCTCTCTTTCTGCCTCTTTTATTTTGCTTTAACTTTAATGGTTTTAGAATCTGACATAAAAATGTTAGATAGTCTGTTGGCTTTAATTTTTACGAGAAATTCATTACATTACATTATGCAACTTTTGTCGCTGTAATTCTCACTTAGCTGGCGAGAGGGGAGAGAGGTATTGAAAAGAGTATACACATAGATGTACTCTTGAAATTCGCGTTATTCTCTCATTCGTAGTTTTAATTAGTCCCGTTCCACACTTCCAATTTTTGTTTCTGAAACATATTTTAAATTCTCTTTCGAAATTGCACAAATTGCACTGCACTTAAAAAATTTTGTTTCTGACGACATATACTTTTATACAATCATTCTCATGTCGAAAAAAGCACACAACTACAACAATACACAGTCGCGGCAGTGTTTCAAGTACATGAAACATCGTACTGTTGCCTTTTTTATTTCTTCTCCCAACAACAAATACATGTGTGGCAGAAACAAAAATTGCAAGTGTGGAACGGGACTTATGAAGTTTTAGATGTAAATAAATACATCCATAAAAATTGCTGAAATAAAAAGAGAAAAGCCGCAAGCAATAATAATGTTTAACCCGTTAAATTTACAACCTAGTCCTACTTAGCCGACTAGGTCTTCAGCCACAATTAACGTTTAAAATTTTATTTTATAATTTTTAATTTGTTTTAAATTGCGCAGCGACATGTGCGTTTACAAGTTTCCTTGACATTAAGGAGTAGCAAGGAGCCTTCTTTAAAACCTTAAAATAGATCTTTACTTTCGCATAGGAAGTACGAACTCTTGAAATTTACTTCTAGACTATTAAAGTCTAGTTTTATTTTGTTTATATTGTAATCCTGGGCTCCCGAATGCATGTCATTAATGAAAGATTCCCAAAAAATCAATGTAAGAGGCAGGTATTGTCTGAGTGATGAATTAAGGCGGCGCGTTTAGCTTATTACTGAGCGTCATTATTGTTAAAGATTAGATTGTTCAAATGTAATTTCCAAGGGCGGATTATTTAATGCTTTTCGTGAAAATCGCAGCAATAAAGAGTTAAATATTAGAATGAAATTAGCACAGTGCTTTTGAGATTTAAGACCCTAAAATAAAATATATCAAATGAAAATATAACAATAGAAACTTTACTTTTACCAACTTGGCTTCATTGTTGCTGAAATTATATTTATTTTTAAATTTGTTGATTTGTCACAATAGCGGTCAAATTGGTGTAGACGTAATAAAGAGATCTACAATCACTTTTACCTTCATTTACTTTTTGTTTATTCATTGCTTAGAGTAGAGTTATGTCGTTCATGAACGACCTGGTTCAAAAGAACGATTCAGTAAAGTGAATCGTTCAGTGTCTTTCCTTATTTATCGCTCATTACTTTCCATTCGTTAGACATTTTTTCTACAAAAATCCTAATAAAAAATGATGAGCGGTTCTTATGACAAAAAAAAAATTTGGCAAACTTATCACAACCTTTTAGTTGCCATTTAGTAAGTTTTTAGATCCTAGTTCTATAAATGGATATGTGACACATTACTTCAAAAATAAGGTCTCCAGAAAGGCAATAAGTAATCTATATCTACATTACATATAATAAAACTGTAACAGAAACGTGTCTGAAAATTTTGTTGCTGGAGTAGAGAGTCAGCAATATGGAACACAAAATATCAACATTTTGAATTTTTGTCTGCTTGTGTTCGCATCACGTAAAAGCTACTGGATAAATATTAAAGAAATTTTGTGGAGAGGTACTTTCGTACCTTGGTTCAAATACAGCATATTTTTCCCATAAAAATATCTCGTTTCTTACAGCAAATAGAGATAAAAAACGTAATGTACCCAATTTTACCGATTTAGATGACTTGGCAGCACTTTTTAATTTTTTTTATACGGGAATATTGACACAATATTTTTTTTATAATATTTAAACTTTAAAGCTGTGTGGCATTATCCTGTGTAATTACCCAGAGATGGGTACCTCTAGGGTAACTCTGTGCAAATTAAATATACATAGAAACCATATCTATAAGTGTTGTGGATGACTTTTAAAACAAAATACAAATTTGAACAAGTAGCTAGTAACCATTACTCATCTCTTCGAAATTTATAAATGCACGAGTTAAGATTATTAGCGATCTATCCCTGATCTATAGAATAACAAAAAAATAATTAAAATATATAAAATAATCTTTTTTTAAATAAAAAAGTAAACATATTGTTAAAGAGAATTTTATAAAAACAAAGAATTTGAAATATTAGCAATAAATAAAAAAACAAAAATGTTAAAATTTACGAAAAAATTAAATACATAAATAAACTTTGATTACAGATTTTTCAATAAAAATTAAAATGAGTTTAAATAAAAAAAATAATGACTTTATGAACTATAAACAAGCTTATGATAAATAAAAAATTATTTATTAAAATAAAAACAACAAAAAAAAAGATTTTAGTACAATTTTAAAATAAATATAAAGTTGGCAATATTCGAAGTAAATAAAATAAAAATATTTAAAAAAATTATAAAAATATTTAAATATATATTTTGTGTTTTATTTTTCAACTTTCTTTTATTTTAATTTTATATAAGATTTTTTTTTATTTTAAATATTTTGCTAATTATGTGTGATATATATTTAAATTCTTATATATATTTTAAAAACAAATATATTATTAACCCCTTAAACACAACAAACAAATTCTAATAAATTATGCTTATAAAAAAAACAATTAATTATATTTATTAATAATTAAAAATATTTCAATAAATAAATGTAAATAAAAACAAGGAAGTAAATGATTTATAACCGACAAAAAAAACAGCTTCTTTAAATTCACAGGAAATGCGTTTTGAAAAAAAAGTATTAAAATCTGAAACAATTATGAAAAAATACAAACATAAATATTTAAACAGTTTAAGTGAAACTAAATAATTTTTTTAGAGAAAATTATTTAATTTTTAAACTTATTTTTAACAATATACTAAGTAACAAATAAAAACAAATTAAAAATTATTTTATAAAAATAAAAAAAAAATCACACACAAGAAATCATAGTCAGTCATAAATATCCATCCATTTGTTTAGCAATGAAATCATATTTCAAAAAATTATATATATATTTAAATGAAAACGTTTATTACTTTATTACATATATATATGTATCTATATATTCCTCGTATAAAAAAAAATCCACTCATAAATCTATTCTTTTTACATCGACACAAACATTTAAACACATTTACTCGCACTCACATTCAAATATCTTAAGGAAATTTAAATAAGGTGCGCGTTAAAATGATATGGTCATGTTTGCTCTATACATACATACATATATGCAAAAGTGCCAAGGTTATTTCATAATAGTTGTTATCTTAGATATTTGTTGCTCTCATAAATTGCATTTTCAATTTCTTTCATTTAGCGTAAACAAATTCACTAAATACAAAAAAAAAGTGCTTTGAAACTGTAAAAATTTTCTTATTATTCTATGTTTTCTCTATAGCAAACAACACTTATTTCTGTACCCACATAGAGGAAAAAAGCAAGGAAAACGCACTCACACACACACACACACATTAAACATAATTTGTTCTGTTCTTCATTACATCTGTCCACCGTAAATAACACTGTCTGTTTTTTACAGTGGGTCAAAGTTTTCATTTTTTGGTCGAAGGGAGCATTATACTATATGAAAAAATGCTGTCAGTTAATGTCTGAGAGAATTCTTATGGTCAGAGTTGTATTGTGGAATTGTATGAGGATTATTTTTGTGGAAGATCTTAAACCTCTAATTGGTCTCTTTATGGGTCAATTTGACCCTTTTTTCGAGAAAATCAAAAAATGTCCTTTAAAAAAGGACATTTAAGGATTAAAATATTCTACGAAAAAGTTTGCCGGAAAATGTCAGTGGGGGTCACCAAAGACACCAATGTTGTAAATAAAGCTCTTTACGCTTAATTAGTAAAATTATACACCAACGTCAAGCTAAATACAAGAAAGCATATTAAGTTCAATCTTTAATCCATTGTCATACTCCTGCTATTTCCCAATTCCCTTTTACTCGAAAATTTCAAGCAAAAAAATAAATATGTACACATACTATAATAAAACACTATTAAAAAAAAAAAAAAATTTTCGTAGAATATTTTAATCCATAAATGTCCCTTTTTAAAGGATATTTTTTGATTTTCTCGAAAAAAGGATCAAATTGACCCATAAAGAGACCAGTTAGAGGGTTAAGATCTTCCACAAAAATAATCCTCATACAATTCCATAATACAACTCTGACCATAAGAATTCTCTAAGACATTAACTTACAGCATTTTTTTATATAGTATAATGCTCCCTTCGACCAAAAAATTAAAACTTTGACCCACTGTAAAAAAAAATCAGACGTGCTGGACCATAAGTTTGTTCTACAAAAATGATCTACTCAACATACCCTTTCAAAATTATAGGGTCGCTATTCTGTTCCATTCAAAAAGTCTTAATTTGTTGGACAATGTAATTGTAGTCCCAAAAAAACGTCGTCTTGTTCTTCTGTTTTACTTCTTCGGTAAAACCAAGTTTATATTGTCTGTACCAAGAATATTAGGAACAATATTACGCCATTCTTTTACGCACATAAAATTAAAGTTTTCTACGCATTAGGGTGCTGTAGCTCAAGTGGTTAGCATGTTGACTACTAAAGCATAGACACGAGTTCAATACTCAGCCCTGGCAACATCGATTTGTCTGATATGTATTAATTCCATTTACAATGGTACATCACAGCGCCCTCCGTCTCCTGTATTCTCATATACCATTAGTAAAACAATTATAAATTGGCTATACTAGCTTCAAATTAATACGCCTTAGTAACACCAGAGGCGCTACAAAACTGCCCTAAAAATATACATAACGTGCAATTGAGGTGTTGCCAAAAGTAAATCTGAAACTCTAACCATCTGACTTATCTCTTTCCAAAGGTAGTAACACGATTAATGTAGTCATTAATTGCTTAAGTGTTCTCTTAAAAAAATTAGATGTTGGGCAAATGACGTCACTAGAACTTTGTTCCTATTGGCTAATAATTCTAATTTTAATTACAGGGTTAAATATTATATAAAGCAATTTTTTATTACAAACTTGGCAACCCTTGCAGTAGATAAACGAGAAAACATATGTATGGCATAATCTTTTTTGAATACTCTTTTGAGTCTACTAGTTACCCCATCTACCTACCCTGAGTCAGCTAGTAAAGAGCATCACTGATGCACATTTTACAGACCGACATCCATCCGACACTCCAAATTTTCGATGACGCTGAGGCATAATTGAGGTTCTAAGCCGTTAATGTGCCGAATTATCTCATCCTTTAGCTCTTGAATTGTTGATGGCTTATTGACGTAAGCCTTTTCTTTCAAATAACCCTAAAGAAAGAAGTCCAACGGTGTCAAATCATATGATCTTAACGGCCAATTGACATCGCCACCACGTGAGATAACACGGCATTTGACACACAAAAGCAGACGTGGCATACATCGTATGCACAAATATTTTACAGTAATTATCGCTATAAGCACTTCTAAATTCGACCGACTTTTAGCGATTATAAACCGAAAATCTATACATATAATAAAATAGTAACTCATTTCCTGACTGTCTGTCCGCCTTTTTCTTTGTGTTCGCATCACGTAAAAACTACTCGATGGATTTTAACAAAATTTTGTGAGGAGGTACCTTAGCATCCTGATTCCAATATAGGATACTTTTTTTTACCCAAAAATTATTTCCAAGAGAAAGTGGAGAAAAAGCCGAGTGAGTACGCCAATTTTTTTACCGATCTTTTATTTTTGAAAGCAGTATATTTTAGGCAATGTTGCACAACAGATGGCGCTGTTTTAAAATAACAAGTAACTCATTTTTTGTCTGTCTTTTACAGAGCTTTTCAATAATTTTTAGAATTTTATAGAAATTTTAGAATTTAATCCAGGGATGGGCACCTTTGTATAAAGTAAATACGTAAGAGTTTTAAAATTTGAAGTGAATTACTTTCAAAGCAAAATCGAACAAAATATTGTCAGGACGCACACAACGTGTGTGAGCGAGCACAGCTATTGCTTATATAAAAACTCTGTTACTTTCTTTAAAAGTGCATATAAACAAAACATACAAAATTATTTTAATAGTTTTTTTACCCGAAGTTGCCTGGATCCACTTAGGTATTTAGGTCTTTCTAAGCACCGGTTAACTATTAAAAAGTTTTTCCCATAAACACAGCAGAAACAATTGTTGTAATAAAATGAGTAGCTTTAAAGTTAGAGCACTTGCTTAGCTCTCATAAACAGTGCAGCGAAACCCTCCAAGGGTACACAAGGCAAACAAACAATTATTTAAATCGGTGTCGGAGGTTACCATAATATAAATTGCCCTTTTTCACCCATCCATCAGAGTTCAAGCTCATTTTGCTTAAATAGAATAAACACCATTTAAGTGACCTTTTCATTTTGACGTGCACCTTATATAATAATTTCAAATATAAATGTTTCAAAAACGCACTTGAATACAATAATAAAATTAAACCTTCAACGCAAAACTAATATAGAATTAAATTACTAAATTATAAACAAAATAAAAAGAAGAGAATTTTTATAATTTTGAATTTAACCAACAATTTTGCTAGTAAACAAAAACAATTTACAACAACAACAAAACTAAATATAATATAATAAAAAAAAACTTTTTTTGTATAGATTTTACAAAGGAAAATACAAATTTTTTGTCTACTGCTTTTTTCCACCAACAGAAATATAAAACAAACAAACAGAATTTTTTTAGATAAATATTTAAATGAAATATTAATTAATAATTATTACAAATATATTATACAAACATTTAAATTAAAATATAATTGCACTGATAGTCATATATATTATGCAAAAAAAAGGAGATGAAAATATTATTTTCTATTCATTTGATAATTCTGGATATTTTTAAATAAAAAATAAAACGTTTAAAAAATTAATATATAAAAAAAAATATTGAAACGGCCAATTCAAGGCGAATCTATAACATATAATTGCAGTGGCGAAAAAGCTTATCATTTCCTTGAAATTGCAAAGGAAATGAAAATACCTGAATTTGCCCGTGCAATCACCTGATATTAATTCGCCAGGGGCACATTTACAAAAATCTATACACGTACTTAAGGCGAATCCATTTACCAGGTGATGTTGACATCATTAATTAATAAGATCGGTTGCTCCAAATGTCAAACTTTATATGCAAAATGTTATGTGTTTTAACATTTAGAACAACCGGTTAATTCGCCATTGCCGCCACCCTTTAAATGGATTCGCCTTGAAATATTCTTTATAAATATAATTTCCGTTTTTGTTTAATTGTTTTAATTTTAAAAGTCCATATTGGTTTGATTTAAAATCTTGTCCCAAAATATAGCAATTCTATAAACTAATATTTGCCAAAATATTTTTTTTTTAATTTTCATTTTGCTTTGATAATCCAGATTTTCTATGCTTTAATAAAATTTAATTTGACACACTTTTCAAAGACTTTTAGAGCAGGTCACATTGCTATAATTATGGGCTTCGTCGGAAATGGGTCACTGCGCTGCATCTGATGCTCAGTACGTTCGAAAATGCATCAGTTTGCATCACTGCAAACAAACGTCAAACACGCATCACCTAGTGTCTAACCTGACAAAAATTTATCTTGATAAAAGTCAAACTTCATATAAAAAAAACCCAAGGCGTATTAATACTAGGTGATTACACGGGCGAATTCAGGCTTTTTCGCCGCCATTGCAGTTGTCAAATTTCATATAGAAAAAATTTGTTTATATTTTTTTTATATGGAGTATGACTTTTCGCTTTCATGCATATGATGAGCATTTTCGCCACTGCAATCACCTGTTATGGATTCGCCTTGAAAAAACCAGTATTAAAAATAATAGTTTTTTATAGAAGTTTGACTTTTATCAAGGCAAATTATTATCAGGTATAGACAGGATAGGTCACAAAAATGGATGAGGGAGTATTTTATTTGTTCTTTATTCATTTTATTTTGTTAAATTACATTTATTTATACATTTTAAGAATTGAATTTGATGTAACATTTTCGAATCTATTAATAAGATTTCGATTAGATACGGAAGAATTTTATTAAATTTTTGAAATTTTAAACAAATGACAATTTATGTTTTTTGCGCATCAAGTATGTATCAGCATCAGCTGTTTTGAATCAGCATTCCAAACTAATCACACATGGGCACTCGATGTAGCGAATTGATGTATTTCCGAAGAAGCCATATTATTGATGGGATTTTAAACGATTTTAAGATTAATACCCTATTTTAACATTAACTGCGCAATTATAAAATTTACTCAATTAAGAGCTTAGTTGAGCTCAATTTACGATACGACAACTCAGTTACTAAATTGAGCAAATTAGTACATAATTGCATGACAAATTGAATAAAATACGAAATGCAACCCTGCTGTATATCTACTGTGAATTATGTTTAGTGAAAAAAAATTGAGTCAAAATAATTTTAGGTAGTAGCTCTACTACAACAACATAAAGCACATGTATATGTGGATTGAATTTGAATATTTTTAGATATCAAAGGGAGCTGACTGAAATAAAACATTACAAAGCAAATTGTGCGGTTTTACTTATTTATTCTTTCAATTGTATCAAATAAAATCGCAAAATTTTTTTAAAGCGCAACTTTTAATAAGTTTAAAAAAAAAGGAAAACTGTATACGATTATAACAAAAACATTGTTTTTTTCAGCTGTCAAATACTAATTGAGTAAGCTTAATTGAGCATGAGTGAACACTAAATTAAATTGCTCCATTAATATTAAATTGTCTCAAGAAAGAATGTCTGAACAAGGTATAAGTCCAAAACTGCGGGGCTCTTTTACAAGACTTGTTCATTAGCTAACTTTATCAGGGAGAAGAAAAAGTGGACCTTAAAGTTTATATTGGGAGTATGTATTAATTTCCATACCTTTTTAGGGTTCTGTACCCTAAGGGTAAAAACGTAACACTATTGTTTTCGCTTCAATGTTTGTGCGTCTCTCAGTGGTTTCTACCAAAAGCCAGCTGTTTCTATTTGTAAAAAAATGATTTACCCTTATCGTGAATCTCAAGGGAATACATAAATTTTAGGGAATAATTTTTTTTCCCATGAACAATAAATTGGCATCGCAAATTGTTAGGGAATAAAATAAACATCTGTGCAATTCGAACATTCTATTGTGAATTAGTCCAATTTTATTTTCTACGCGTAGTATTGTAAATTTTTAATAAATTCAAATAAATTTTTAATAAGTTTTGAAAAATGCATAGTATTTCGCTCCGTCTTAAATTTTTAGAAGAAGAAAAAAACAATTTAAAAAACTAAAAAGACGAAGTTTGAGGGATGCGTTAAATCCACTGTGTTTAGCGGAAGTAATGCAAGTGAAATCATGAAAAATTGTTGGCAGTACGCATTTGTTAATAATTTTTTAAAGGTTTCAACAACATTTCCGAGTTAAGAAAGCAGAACAGAACAACTTACCAAATAGGAAGGCGTCAGCGATACCGTTGGTTGTAAAGCTTGCAGCTTGTCTACGCTTTTTTGCAGAAGGAAGCTATCAAAAAGGTGTTTCATTTTTGTCGGGATTTCCACACACTAATTTTACCAACGTAGCCAGCTGTTGCTTGTTTGCATTTCCACTCCTTTTAAAAATCAAATTAAAAATGAAAAAGAACAAGAACAAGAAAACTACTTGCTTTGTGCTTCCTTTCGTATTCCCAATCAAAATGTTTGGAAAAAAAATTCACAAAATTTTTAGGAAAAAACTCACGGGAATAAAGATCGGCGATGCCATATTTTTTTCGAACATGCGAGTTTTTCACATGGAAATAATTCACGATTGCAACTTTAGGGAAAAAGAGAAAAATTTCGAAGGAAGAAAGATTCACGATAGGGGTGATTAAAATATTGACACTTCGGGTAATATGTATACGATTGACATTTATTGATGCCCGTCAAGCTTGGAGATAAAGCTACGCGCTAGATAACATTGCGCTTTGCGTGCTGATTTAGGTACGACAATAACTCTTTTTTATATATAAAAATGTATGTCCTTTTAATAAATAGGTGAGTGCATATTTTTAGGCGAATTTTATTGATTACAGTTATATTGCTAAAAATATTTCTTATCGTTAATTTCACACTTAACGAAGATTACCTTAATAATTAAATAAGTTATTTTAAAATTAAAGCATGGAAAGTTCAACAAAATTGTATATTTTTTTTTTAAATGCTTTAGATAAATTCAAACTTCGTGTTTACCATTTTTTATGTTAAATTAAAATCCGAAACAAATAATTTTAATAATTAAAAAAATTTAATAATTAAAAAAAAATTATTATTTAAGTTGTATACTTTTTTATGTTAATAAATGAATTTTTATTTGATAATATTTTCTTTAAAAAACAGAAAAAGTATTTCTAGCAGTTATGAATTTTAATTTTAATTTTAATTTTATTATTTCTTAATCAAAAAAAAATTAAATAAAAACCATATATAAAATTATTAAATTATTTAGTTTTTTAAATGTTTTGTGTGTGTATTATTAACTTTAGATTTAATTAATATCGTCGTCATTAATATTAAATTAATTATTAACCATTATTATTAATAACAAAATAATTATAAAAAAAACAACTAATTTAAGCAGTTTTTATTATGCAACAATGAATAAATACATTTAATAGTTTTATTTGCAATACATTTATGGCACGAATATTTAAATAATTCATAAAAAATAAAAGAAAAACATATATAATTATAAAATGAAAAGGAAGATTTATGCATCCAATTAAAAAAAACATATTAAGTCAGTTAATGCATTGTTGTAACCGTAATATGCATATGATAAAAATAAAAAAATTAAAAACAAATAAATATTAATAAAAATTATAAAAAAAAATTTAATTGTTTTATTTAAACACAACCTAAAAACCTGAATTATAGTGGCCAACAAAGTCAATAAGTTTTTTTTTTATTGTGTCCTCTTAGCTCGAGCTAGCGTTAGGCCAGCTGATTGTTTTTTGCTCTGCTCTTTTGCTAATGTCTTGTCAAAAATATATTGTTTTATATCTGGTAGTAGAATATCAAAGTTGTTGCTTTGTTGCAGTTGTTGCCGTACTGCTCACACCTGATATGAATTCGACAGACGCATCAACCTTGATTAAAGTGGCTTTACACGACGTGTGCAAGGTATATTTATCTTACTAGGTAGTGTCGTCCGCCCAGCTGATTTAGTAGTTCGACATGTCAAAAGTAGTATGTGTTCAGAAATTTTATAGTGTAGAAGTGAGAAAGCAATAAAACACATACACGCCTTCTCAATTTTCTTATATGTTTTTTGACATTTCGAACTACAAAGCAACAACAAAATGTCATGTTGTTCTTGTATTGTTGTATTTGTTGTAGGGATGCCACTACCTAGTAAAATAAATATACCTTGGACGTGTGTTTGTCATATGATATGTCAGTTTGATAACCCATATGTAATTTCATGTGTTTGTCAAAATAGGCATTTTACATACGCTTTATAATTTTTGCTTTCAAACGTACATGTGTAATTACATCTGACATAACCTATAATATATAATTTTTCCGCCACACAGTTTTGTATTGCCAACCACAGCTGATGCAAATGTGCAAACGTAGTGCTTTTGCCACGCTTTTAGTGCTTTTGGTACCACAAAAAACCTAAAATAGCAAAATATCAAGGTAGCATTACAGGATGTCAGATGCTTTGATTTACCATACGTAGTATAAGGTAAAGTATAGTAATCATGAAAAAAATCGAGGTCGGGATTTCGACGGATTTATATGTTTTGAGGTCTCCTGAATTAATTTTTACTATTTTCGCGATGATGTGGAGTTTGTACAGATCATACCATTTGACATATCAAAATGAAATTTAGTATGTGCCTTTGGTATATGGAGATGAAAAGCTGTATAAATTTTGGGCATAATCGGGAAGGGGTAGTTTGCTTAACACATCAAACCGAATATCATTAATTTTTCGATTCGAATATTCTTTGAAGTATTATTCTTTATGTAATATATCCATAAAAATATATGTTTCCATTGGGTATGGTAAAGTTGAGTGTAGGCCACTCCAGTTTTATTTATTTTCATTCGGGTATGTTCTGTAATCCGAAACTGAGTGAAATTGAAATCGAATAAATTTTTAAAGTAAAATATAACTTAGCTGCTCATAATATTTTAAAACATTAGCAATCAAGGAAGTTATGTGAATAGGCTTTAATCAAATGTATAAAAAATAATATCAAAATGTTGTAAGATTTTAAAGTTATGACAATTTAAAATTTCATTCGGATTCAATTTCACTCGGTTTCGGATTACGGAACATACCCGATTATTTCTAAATTTTCTTTATTTTTTTTAATAGTGTGTCTTTCTTATTATTGTCAATTAAAATGTTTAAAAAATATAGGTGCCTATTATGAGTAACTTTCGATGTTCGACTGTAGTAGAAAGAGCTGATCGAACGAATTTGCAGTTGGTAGGTATTATGGCGAACATTCGATCAAAATAGTGCTACTGTGAATTTCACTTAATTGCATTATTCACAATAGTACATGTTTATCAGCTGGCACTATAAATAAATATTGTTTTACTAATTTATAAACAAAAAATTGAAAAAAACTATTAATAAAAATGACTACGACGGTACTTACAACCTTAGACCTGCATGAAATTAAAATAATTTATATAAAAATTCACAAAAATACTTACATTTTCAATAAGTTTTACAAACTGACACAAACCATCGAAAGCAAAATTGTGTTCGATTGAAAATTCGTTTTACAACTAAATTTTCGACAGTGCTACCAACGCATAATACGAATTTGACATTCGATTTTCGATGTTCGTTAGCCAGTGAATGATCGAAAATCGAATGCAACTCATATAAGGGCCACAATTGTTTTTGGAAATATATGGCAATAATGTAGAAGAGTAAGAGCAAGGCATATTTAACCAGGTGAATGCACAAGGCGGAGCTACTATTAAAGATAAATTTTTTTTTATATGGAGTTTGACATTAATCAGGTATTTTAAGAGAATAAAATAGATATTACTGTCAAAATCCATATAAAAAAATTCAACAAATTTTTGAGTAAGAGAAAAAATATGAGAGAATAATAACTACAAACCGACAAGAAAATAAGTTTTATCTCAGCGGCATTATCGTTGAACGGTAACTTATGTCAAATTTGTATTGAAATATCTTTAGCGTCGTTTGTTGTGTTCCTACACTGTAGGTCGATTATGGATGTCAACCCAACCTCAGTTGTGTTGTCAGTTGCCGAAATTGTATTAGGTATGGCAACTGGCAACTAAAAGTTGATAATTTCAGTTGCCAAATAGGCAACTTTTCACAGATTATTAAAGAAAAAGGCGGTAAAACTGAAGAAAACTATATTCGGTTAATTTGTTTTTCAAAATATGACACCTGTTTATAGTAGCCTCCCCCTGTTGCTCTGGATTTTGGTTTTTCCTATCCTCAGATACGGCAATTTTGTATGTTGACGTAGACGGTGGAAAAAATGCTCTTCGTCAGAAAATATTTTTCGGTCATATTCAAGTCCTTACATTGTAATATTTCCCAACGATGTTTAGGCGTAAATCGACTGTTTTTGGTCGGTTGAGGAGGTATGATTTTGACTGGTAGCAAAATTTTGATAGGATTTATAAAGATATTTGTATTTAGACCACCCTGTACATATTTTTAAATACGTTAAATTTTCATAAATATTTAATAAACTTCTTGGCTAACTTCAGATTAAATAATCAGTCGAAATTCGTCACAACATTTCAATCATGTTGAAATCGATCGATTTTTTCTAACTCAAAATTTTTTTATTTGTACCCATTTTTTCACTGTTTTTTATGAGATAACATCACCATTTCAATAATAATTATATATTATTTATATTGTTTTGTTGCACTCTGCAAAAAATTAATTTTTGTCATTAAACCTCGGGGTTATTACTGCCTGTTTCGAATTTCTACGACTTTTTCTTTGTCTTTCGAAAATGATATCTTCCAATTCGTCCCTGTGATGATTATACAAATATTTAAAAAACGATTTTAAGTTTTAATGTTTTTTTATTTAATTTTTATGCAAAAAACCTAAAACGCTAAAAACTAAGAACTAAATGTGATTTCCATAATTTTTAGAAAACTACAAACTAAAAATAAAACTGTAATCCAGTACAAAACAACAAAATAAATGATACGAATTCAGTTCTATTTGAATTACATTTTAGCATTAAAATTAGAAATCGAGCAGAAAAATTATATTTTAAAGCACGATAAATCTGAATAAATTAAAAGAAAAAAAAAATAATAATTTAATCACCTCTTGAAGTGGGCGTAGTACGATTTATGGGATTTAAAGTAATAATTTTTGGTGAAGTCTGTATGGTTGAGGAAGCAGATGATGAGGATGATGATGCGGGCGATGATGATGCATTATCAATAGCAGATGTTAAATCTTGAGCTATAGATCCAGTTTGTACAGGCGATGAAGTTATTGTCACACTTCCAGGTGGCAATTTTCTTACAGTTAAATTACGATTTAACAATTGTGTGGTTAAATGAGATGGCAATTGCTTAAGTCCTCCCGATTTAACAACAATATTGCGTATTTGTGGTTTATCGGTTGAGATGAAGCTGGCATTTGGATTATTTATTATTTGTATTTGGGGTAAATTTTTTGTTTGTACATTCAATATGCCCGCTGGCCGTGTTGGAGTTGCACCAGTTGTAGTTGGGGTGGCGTGATTTAAAGCTTGTAAATTGATTTGTTTCACTGAGGAGGCAATGGGAGATGTACTAGTGGTTGCAATATGTGTACCCGGTGGTCTGGGTACTATAGTCGTCGAAGCTGTTTTAGAATTTGTAACAACGACTTTGGTATATTTGGGTAATTGTTGCGTGAGACTAGACCGTGATATGATATTGGGACATGGCTTCATTGTATTACGATTGATGAATACAAATTTATTAGGTTTGTTGACCGACATCTGTTGAGATTGTAAAAATGTTCCCGGTTTATTAATGACATACGTCCCACTAGTTGTCGAAGCCGTTGCAGCAGTTGTAGTGGAGCTTGTGGAATTGGCTTCCTTGATGATTTTTTGACTAATTATCAATTGTCCAACCCCGGATGAACCTGAAATAAAAATAAATTTTTTTTATTTTTAAAATGATTTTATATTTCCACAGTGCACTGTGGAACAAATTCAAGTAAGCAAAAGTTACGTCGATTCTGAGAGTGAGGGGTGAAAATAGGGGCTAAATTAGAAGACCCGTATCGCGGCGTTTGTTTATGTTAGTTCCATTTTTTTTTAATCGACCTTCAAAAAAAATTAGAACTAACATAAAAACGCCGCCATACGGGTCTATAGATATACAAAATTAATTCAAATTTTGTAGAATAACATTTTTAAATCTAGTCTTTGATGCACTAAATTACAAACTGCTATTATTTAGTAAAATATTTAAATAATTTAAAGGCCTAATAAAGGACTATTAAGCACGTAATTTCTTTGGTGCACAATCTAGAGGGAACATAAAAAGTAATTTTTTGCAAGATTTCCATTTATAAAGTCAAATATATAAAGCATCGACTGCACTTTACGTCTTCTTTCTAACAAAGTCATACCCAGATGTAAGTACCGTAACACATAAGAAGGAGCCGGACAAATAAAATTAGGATGAGGCAGAGCATAACGTATACATTTTTTCTGTATCTTTTCGATACGAAGCCCCATATGCCAATTGAGATCTCACATATGAAGAGTATAAAAGTTTAGTTGTATATGGATCAACGAAATCCGTACTATTTCTTTTTATAAACGCAAGTATAGAGTAAGCTTTAGGTATAAGATTTTTTAAGTGAGATTTTACAATCTAAGAATTTCTATATTAAACAATGTTAAGAATCTACAAAAAGCTTCTGCTAACTGTGAATGTTTATGGCAAAAAAATATTTAAAAGAAATATTTTCTAAAAAATCTAAAAAAAACAGTCTACAAATCTTTAAAATTGCTTATAATATAGAAGGCTCAGAATCTGTAAAATAAACTTACCGCTTTTACTTGTAGTTGCTAGTTTACTATCTGCACTGGACGCATCTGAAATATTTCCATCGTTGTCGGCAAACAAAATGGGCATATCGATAATATTCGATAAATCTAAATTACTAACAGCCGTTGAACTTGATGGAGTAGTTGATACAGGATGTAAAGTTCTAGCCGACGATAATTGAAGGGTTGTATTGCCATTAGCATTCTTAATTACAGTATACTTTGGTTGACCTCCCACAGCAGTGGCAAATTGAGTAGTCTGACCATTGGGTGTCTTTAGCGTAAATATATGTTGCCCAGTGCTAGTAGTACTAGGACTTGTAGATACAATACTACCAATCTTAGGGCCGCCGGTAGAACCGTCGCCTTGTGGTGGAGTTTTTATGGTATAGATTTTGGATTGTGATTGCAAAGGTGTAGGTTTCAGTTGAACGAATTGATTAGAAGGTATCATTTTAATTTTCGTACCTACTGCCGGTGTAGAGCCCATTATTAACTGTTTTTGTTGTTGAGAATTTAATAACGACGTTTTAATGGGTGTAGTTTTCGTTTGAGCCACCAGTTCAAAGTTGGTAATGATCTTTTGAGGATTTGATTCAGAGCCGACATTGCTGGTATTTAAACTATTATCAGCATCACTTGAATCACTTATTAAGGATTGTATTGCCATGTTAAGGTCATCATTTGTAATATCACTGGGCGATAACTTTTTGACGTTCTGTGTTTTACCAGGCATTACCGGTGTGGAAGTTTGCATTTGTGTTAATTTTCCTGCCCCAGTTGTGTTGGTAGAAGTATTTGGCAGTGGTCGTGTACGAGGACGACCAACTAAGACAAAAATATATAAATTTTAAAATATTCATTTAATAGAGCAGTTCATACAACGAAATGAAGAAAAAAATGTTAAATAAAATGTTACCCTTTCTTTTAACTTGAAAAGGATCTTGAATTTTAGGTTTCTTGGGAGGTTTTAGTTCTTGAATAAGTTTGTTAGTATTTTGATTTTGAATTGGTTCATGGAATGTATTAGAAAACAAATGAATTGTATTTGCAAACATCAGTTGTTTATAAAACTTACTTATATGCTTTGATTTAGCCGGCGTAGCATCTTGATCACCACTTTCATTTTTACGTTTTCGTTGATAGGTTCCAGCGGATTTTTCAGCCATATTAATTTTATTCATTTTAGCATAGAATGAGCTATTTATAACAGTAGGGGTACGTGGACCTGGTGGGTTTGTTAAAATTTTCTTTATAAAATCATAGACTTCGTCAACGACCATAGTGTCTACCATAGATTGGGTGACATTTTCGATTTTCCTTTTTGACTTTGGAACCCTTAAGACATCATCGGCACTGCCAACAACAACAAATGAAGATTCGGATTGCATTTTCTCACGCAGAGATTCAATTTCTTCTGGGCTGTAATAATGAAATAAAATACATTTAAATGGTTAAAATAAAATTTGCGTCGACTAAAAAATTTTATTTCTTCTAATTGCATTTATTTTACCTCGATCTCGCTGAATTTTGTCCAACCACAAACAATATGGGTACTTTAATGTCCAATATACGATCATCAGGCGTTCCGCGTACACCGTTGTAGGTATTGTAAGCAAAACCCATACACACAACACAAGCCACGTTCTCCGACATGGCCACCTGTAATGCTAAAGACGCACCAGCGTTGAAACCAATTAAAATAATGCTGCGTTGAGAGTTTTCACTACGTAATTCCTGTATTTTTACTCTTGTCAAAGACACAATTTGTTCTGCCACTTGCTCTAAAGGTTGGCGAGAAATATGACCACCTAAAAGAATAAAAATATATATATAACTAACGCCTAGTTTAAGCAAAAATATCACTAACTTGTCATTGGCAATGTAACTTGTACAATTTGAGTAATTGTAGCTAAATGTTGATACCATTTTTGCAAACGATGTGGCACTGGGCCACTAGTGGGCATTGAGGGCAATGCTACTATAACAGCGTTATGCGCCAACTTACGAACTTTGGTACCTATTTGTGGTTCCCATTTTTTCTTCATCACAGGTGCCAACAGTTCCTGGCTGATATTTAGTGGTCTACCAAATAACATTTTATCCATAAGAGTGGGCAATTTTGATTTTAAGGTCTGTAAAATATCTAAATATGAAGCCATATATGTTGAAGGCAAGGAATCCATTAACAGGCAATGTAACCACTGCGTTAAGCGTGAATCCCAGGCTATAGAGGCCAAAGCTTTACGCATACGAGAGGCAGACTTATCAACTACCACTCTACGTTGCATGGCTTCATTAGGTCGACCAGCATTTGAGAGGCGGCCCAATTGGTCACTATCCAAAATGCGTGCCACTTTTGTGAATAAGTTCTTTTGCATATTTGACCAACCAATTCTGTAATATAAAATATGACTTTTATATATAATTACTAAAATAATATCGTGATTATTACTTACTGGTTGACTCTCGATTCCCAGTCGTCATCATCGGAGTTAGTATTCTTTACATATTTTGCTATCCGTGCACATTCATTCATAGCCTCTTTGGCGGCAATTTCATTGTACGAGGGTATTGGAGCTTGATGAGCATCAGTCAAATCTTCTTCTATGGGATTTGTATGACATGAAGGACATTGGGGCGGACGTCTAACTAATATTGTACGCGCCGGTTGTAGCCCATTGGTAATTTCAATATTATTTTGTTGTTTTACTGTGGTATCACGTATATAACTATGCTCCATTTTGTTGCTATCCGTTGATGTATCAGCTGTAGCAGTGGAACTCTAGGTAAAACAAATAAAAAAAAATTAAATTCTTTTTGTACAAATGATTAAAAAAAATTTAAATTTAATTTCATTATTATAAAGAGTTAAATGTAATTCAGATACTAGAAGAATGTAATGGCTTTTCTGGTTCGCTAGATCCGTTTAAATACATTTTAAGCATTCTTCTACATTGAATTATAGGTAGGTATATATTTATACTTAAACAAGTTTTCTAGAGAAATAGAATAGGGTATTCAGGATCTATTTACACAAACTACCAAGCCTTTTACTTATTTATTCTCTCATAATTTTAAAGTGTAAGTTGTAGTAATTGCAACTGCAATTAGACACTTTGTCTTCCAAATTGTATCATAAAAAATATTTCAAAAATCATCAAACATAATCCGTAATATTTACTATAATTTCTCAACTTAACTACCAGTATGCAGTTCTTCCTGAATAACAGATTGTTATCAAGTTGTGTAGAAAAAAAGGCTTGAAGAATTTCTAGTTTAAAAATCTTTCGGACAACTTTATATATAATTTATAAATTTTCGTTTAATGCTAGAATGTAATAAAAGAAATAAGACGAGACTTTTTGTCAAATGAAACAAAAATTTATTTTGGCACAATTCTTCGTCTTGGAAAGTTTTTTTTTCCTAATAACGTGTATTTTTCCATTTAGAGACCATAAAGTTGGTAAGGAAATTTTTGTGGTTGTTACGAGCTTTAATCTGTGAACTGGTTTATATAAAAAAAAACTATTTTAATAAATTTTGAGTTTTTGACTGTGATTTAGTGTACGATATAATAAAACCCGATGTAAGCATAATTCTTCCATGTAGACATAAATATAAAATTCAAAGCTAAAATACAAGCAGACGTTATACTATCCTTATAAACATGATTAATACCTATTTAAAAAAAACTTTAAGACTTTCGGGAAAAACCAAACAATTTTTACACTAAAATTTACATTTGTTGGTATAGATGTTGTTGGTGATGCAGTTTTTACAGTTGATGTTGCTCCTAATGATCTGTTGTCAACTATAGCTGTTGGTTTTGTGGCAACTATTGTTAACTGTGGTCTTTTAGCTGCAACAATTGCCACATTTAAATTGCCGCCAACTTCACCTTCTCCACTTGTCTTATAAGACGTTGTTGTTGTCGTTGTTAAAGGTGAAGTTGTTAATGCTGTGGTTTTTGTTGCTGCCGCTGTTGATGATGTCGTTTTACCTACAATTGGTTTAATAATGCCCTTAAAATCTTTTATAAAAACTTTTCCTAAATTTGTACTAGTTACACTGCCGGTTACCGTCGTTTGTTTGGCTGTTAAAGTTGTATACAATTGTTTTTGTTTATTTTGTTGTAACTTTTGGGATGGTGGTTTTTGTATGGGTGTTAGAAATGTTGTTTTTGTCAGGGCTATTCTAGGTGCTGCTATTTTTTCCGTAGTCGTCACGGAAAAGGGTGCTTTTCTTTGCAAGGCATTCGCCTTTATATCGTTTTCAAAATCAGAAGACTGCATATTTTCATTATAATCGATTTAAACAATATATTTTAAGATACTTTTTTCATTTATTGAAGCACTAACTTTATTAACAGCGCGAGAGGGTTTGTTCTAAAGTCTCTTCTAGTTACACATGTATGTAAGTCCAACTGGAATTTTCTTGAGCAATTTCAGAAAATAAAATGCTTATTACAAAAACATATTTTATTACGGCGAACACTTTTCTGCTTGATATTTTACACAACAATAGTAAAATTGTAGAATTATGTTTCTAAAAACTAATTTTTAGAAAAGCCGTACACAATTATATTTTTTTACAACTACAAATATGGCGTCACACTATTGACCAATGTTGCCGTCTTAGCAGTAACCTGTATTATCGACTTTATGACACAACGTAATGGTGAAATAATACAGGCACTGCACTACCATTTACTGTACTCTGTATTATTACTTTAAGAGCGTCGTTCTACATGCCAAAAAAATATGTGAAACAATTGCACAAACAAAATTTTTGTTTTCAAATCAAAATATCTTGGAAATTATAACTCATCTGAAAAAGTACTTACTCCACCATCTTCCTGAGGGTCTTTTTCGTTTTCAGGTTCTCCTTGCGATTGCTCATCTTCGCTTAAGAGGGTTGATAATTTAGATTTAGTATCAATATCTTTCTTTTGTACAAATTCTTCAAATAGTTTTATAAATGACATGGTCGACAAATTAAGTATTACTGAAACAGTATTCCGGTAATAACAATTGCAATACTTGAGTAATAATATTTATAGTTAATACACGTTTTAGCACAAGATTTTTGCTAACACTGGCACCCAATTTACTGAATGTCAAAAATATCTGCGTTCTAGTTTACAGCAGGCCATCAAAACAATTCACTTTGTTCTTTACTAAATATGTTTTTCATTTATTTATGAATAGTCTGCACACACTTTGCTATAAATATTGGTAATAACTATTTGTTTAGTAGAAATTAATGCGAGTTTTATCAATTTGTGTGGGAAAACACGATTTGTATGACTATTTTTATTAATTGTTGCTGTTGTGAAATTTCTGACACTAAATATTTTACCATTGTCCGGTGTTTATTTGTGTGGTGAATTAATATTCAACAGAGTTGTATTTTTATGTGGATGGTAAATCCATTACAACGTAAACGTTAATCAATGTACCAAGACGTATCTAACTAAATATGCCTTGCAATGTACCACTTTGTAAAATTGATAATCAGCATGAATTAGTTTTTATTTAATTATTATATTATAGCCTAATGAAGTCATTGTTCCTTTCAATTTTGTGATTTTGTAATTTTAAAATGTTTCAACAAATTTTAAAGAATGTTAAATTTTTCGGTTTAGTCTGAGAATAATTGACAGAAAAAGCACCATAGACGTTTCGATGCCCCAAGACCGTCAATTATGGGATTTATTATTTTTAAAAAAATTAAAATATGTAATGCACAGTTTCTCAAGGACTACCCTCGACAGACTTCATAAACCTGTTGAGAGAAATACATAATTATAAATTTCATTGTATGAAATACATATTTCATTAGATATTTAACTCACAAATAGGAGACATTCAATGGAATCCATCAAGTCCATATTAAGAGCCATAAAGTAATTGATATTTATAATGTAAAAATAAGGCCCATTATATTTTGCCACTAGTTAAAGTTAGAATTTATAGTTAGATAAATAGTTTTGCGTTATTATAAGCAAGCTAAAAATAACCATTACCTACACGTACTTTAAAGACAAGTTTAAAAACGTGCCTTACCCTCGTTAGTATAACGAAAATCTTCTTATTTTTCCGATAACATACTAACTTTAGCTATTGGCAAGTTATAATAACCTATGGTTTACACATGCAATTGCAGGTCTGAATAATACAATACACTCACAGTTTTTTATTAACACACTTACATTTTTCGAAATTGAAGCTAAATTAGCAAGACACTAGCTGTGCCCGCCACATTCTAGGCGTCCTGACAATATTTTGCTCGATTTTGCTTTGAAAGTATTCCACATCAATTGTAAGACTCTTACTTTTATAGTGCTTCAGTAATGGTTTATGTATTTACCTTATATAAAGGTACCTATCCCTGGAAGCAATTGTAAAATTTATAAAAAAAATTCTAAAAATTATTATAAAGCTCTGTAAAATGTGTTTAAAATATTTTAATAACGTAATTCCACAAAGTAAAAATACAAATCAAATACAATTTTTTTCAAATGGCGCCTAATGTTACGCAATAGTTTTCTATGAATTTTATATGAACTATTTTTAAATTAATTAATTAATTATTTAGGTTTAAGTTCTTAATTATAAAGAGATAAAGAAAAAAATAGACCCAGCATAGTGGAATGCATTTTCTAGACAGCTACGTCCGTCATCAGCAGTCTTCGTATCTATCTACATACTAGGTAATTTCAATTGTTATTAATTTTCTATTTAAACAAACTTATCAAAGAAATAAGATATGAGAAATTTTTTAATTTGTATATTTTATTTCATAGGAAATAGAGCTTTTTGAAATTGTTTTACACTTTTAAACACTTTCTTTTTCTATTATACTACGAATCAAACATTTTTCTTTATTTTTATTCTCTTTTATATATTTTCTTTTATTTGAAAATGGTATATAGTATCTGTCTTGCTATTAGCCAACCTTTGGTTAGCAATTAACAACAATTAAATATTTTAAATTTTACAAATGTATATTTTTTATTATTAACACAATAGTGTTGAAGTTAACAATGTCAAAGCTATTAGCTAACCAAAGATTGGCTTCCAATTATAATATTGAAAATTTGTCTATTTCTTCAGACCATTTTCCTCTACATTTAAATTTAAAATTATTTGATTTTGACTTTATTTTAAGTCAACCAATATCTTATTTATCCTTTGAAATACTAATTGGGATATTTTTAAAAATAATTTGACAAATAATATTTTACAAAAGTGTTCCTCCCTGATAAAAATTTGATGAATAATGAAATCGATTTGTATATTAATACATTTTTACCTCGTAAATGAGTGCAGCCAAAGATCATTCACAAAGATCTAAACTAAATTAAAAAAGGTTTAAGACTTCCGATTTTGTTAAGAAATTATTCAAAATTAAATATACTTGGTAGAAAGAGGAAAATTTATAACAGGACTTTAAACAGACACAATGAGGATTATAGATTTATTTCTAAACAATTTATACTTTTAAATGTTTTAATAAGGCGACAAAATTTTTACAAAAAATATTCGGTAATTTTTTTCCAAAAATAAAATTTTGACAAAAGATCTTCGATATAGTTCTCACAAAAAATGTTTGATAAAATTTGTACATAAATTTAAAAAATATTTTCGTAAAAATTTTTTGTTAAAATTAATCGAAAATTTTTTGTACAAATTTTATCAAACATTTTTTGTAAAAGTTTTATAGAAAATATTTGTAAATGTTTTAACAAAAATTTTTTGTAAAAAATTTAAAGAAAATTTTTTGTAAAAATTTTACCGATTATTTTTTGTCAAATTTTATAGAACTTTTTCTTGTAAATATTTTATAGAAAATTGTTTTTAAATATTTTATAGAATATTTTTTGTAAATATTTATTAGAAATTTTTTATAAATATTTTAAAGAAAATTTTTTGTAAATATTTTATAGAACTTTTTCTGTAATTATTTTATAGAATTTCTTTGTAAAAATTTTATAGAACTTTTTTGTATATATTTTAAAAACTTTTTTTAAAATATTTTATAGAAAATTTTTTGTAATTATTTTATAAATTTGTTTTTGTAAATATTTTATAGGCCTTTTTTGTAAATATTTTAAAGAACTTTTTTTGTAAATATTTTATAGAAAATTTTTTGTAATTATTTTATAAATTTTTTTTTAATTATTTTATAAAAATTTTTTTGTAAATATTTTATAGAATTTTTTTTTTAATATTTTATAGATTTTTTTTTAAATATTTTATAGATATTTTTTGTAAATATTTTATAGAATTTTTTGTAAATATTTTATAAAACTTTTTTGTAAATATTTTATAGAAATTTTTTTGTAAAAATTTTTAGAATTTTTTTTAAATATTTTATAAAATTTTTTTTCTAAATATTTTTTTTCTAAATATTTTTTGTAAATATTTTATAGAAAATTTTTTGTAAATATTTTATAGAAAATTTTTTATAATTATTTTATAGAAAATTTTTTGTAAATATTTTATAGAACTTTTTTTGTAAATATTTTATAGAACTTTTTTGTAAATATTTTAAAGAACTTTTTTTGTAAATATTTTATAGAAAATTTTTTGTAAATATTTTATAAAAATTTTTTTGTTAATATTTTATAAAATTTTTTTTTGTAAATATTTTATAGAACTTTTTTGTAAATATTTTAAAGACCTTTTTTGTAAATATTTAATAGAAAATATTTTGTAATTATTTTATAAAAATTTTTTGTAAATATTTTATAGAACTTTTTTGTAAATATTTTAAAGAACTTTTTTTTATAAATAATTTATAGAACTTTTTTTTTAATTATTTTATAAAAATTTTTTGTAATTATTTTATAAATTTTTTTTGTAAATATTTTATAGAAATTTTTTTGTAAATATTTTATAGAATTTTTTTGTAAATATTTTATAGAACTTTTTTGTAAATATTTTAAAGAACTTTTTTTATAAATATTTTATAGAAAATTTTTGTAATTATTTTATAAAAATTTTTTGTAATTATTTTATAAATTTTTTTTGTAAATACTTTATAGAAATTTTTTTGTAAATATTTTATAGAAAATTTTTTATAAATATTTTATAGAACTTTTTTGTAAATATTTTAAAGAACATTTTTGGAAATATTTTATAGAAAATTTTTTGTAAAAATTTTACAAAAAATTTTTTTGTAAATATTTTATAAAATTTTTTTGTAAATATTTTATAGAACATTTTTGTATATATTTTAAAGAACTTTTTTTGTAAATATTTTATAGAAAATATTTTGTAATTATTTTATAAAAATTTTTTGTAATTATTTTATAAAAATTTTTTGTAAATATTTTATAGAAATTTTTTTGTAACTATTTTATGGAATTTTTTTGTAAATATTTTATACAATTTTTTTGTGAATATTTTAAAGAACTTTTTTTATAAATATTTTATAGAAAATTTTTTGTAATTATTTTATAAAAATTTTTTGTAAATATTTTCAAGAACTTTTTTTTAAATATTTTGTAATTATTTTATAAAAAAATTTTGTAATTATTTTATAAAAATTTTTTGTAAATATTTTATAGAAATTTTTTTGTAAATATTTTATAGAATTTTTTTGTAAATATTTTATAGAACTTTTTTGTAAATATTTTAAAGAAATTTTTTATAAATATTTTATAGAAAATTTTTTTGTAATTATTTTTTAAAAATTTTTTGTAATTATTTTATAAAATTGTTTTGTAAATATTTTATAGATATTTTTTTGTAAATATTTTATAACTTTTTTTTTGTAATTATTTTATAGAAAATTTTTTGTAAATATTTTATAGATCTTTTTTTGTAAATATTTGATAGAATTTTTTTGTAAATATTTTATAGAAAATTTTTTGTAAATATTTTATAAAACTTTTTTTGTAAATATTTTATAGAAAATTTTTTGTAAATATTTTATAGAACTTTTTTTGTAAATATTTTATAGAACTTTTTTGTAAATATTTTAAAGAACTTTTTTTGTAAATATTTTATAGAATTTTTTTGTAAATATTTTATAGAACTTTTTTGTAAATATTTTAGAAAATTTTTTATAATTATTTTATAGAAAATTTTTTGTAATTATTTTATAAAAATTTTTTGTAATTATTTTATAAAATTTTTTTGTAAATATTTTATAGAAAATTTTTTGTAAATATTTTAAAGAACTTTTTTTGTAAATATTTTATAGAAATTTTTTTGTAAATATTTTATAGAACATTTTTAGTAAATAAATTGTAGAAAATTTTTAACAAAAATTTTTTGTAAAAATTTTCTCTTTTTTTTAAATTTTATGGAATTTTTTTTTGTTATCGAAAATTTTGTTTAAAAATTTTATCGAGTTTTTGGTAAAAATTGTATCGAAAGTTTTTTTGTAAAAATTTTATCAAAAGTTTTACTGTGGATGCTCTATCAAAGTTCCAAAATGATGTTATTTGTAGTTTAATGCAAGGTTGTTGTACAGTTGCAGTTTCTCTTGGTATAGAAAAAGCCTTTGATATCACAATAGAATTATTATTAAAATTAATGATTTAGGCTTTGATATTCACATAGTTAAACTTCGCAGAAGCTTTTCGATAATAGACGTTTTTATATTCAATTGAAAATTCCTCTGTCTGATTTTGGTAAAATTTATTGTGGAGTTCCTCGAGGCTCAATTTTGGCTCTTCATTTACATATATAATATTTTTATTTACGATTTCCTCACAATTATTTACACCCAACTGTTATTCTTTGCGCAGAAATAGAAATATGCGAAATAATTTTCGATGATAATTTGTTGACTTTTTGCTCCTGATTGATTATAGCTGACAAACGACTGGTGTAATGTGTGGGGTAGTATAACAAATGTCAAAAAGAGTTGTCTAAGGACATATTTCGCCATTTTGAACCGAAATAAAATAATAATACACCAGTAGAGCTCAAAAAATAAAGACCGTCATGAGACTGCGTTACCGGTCAGAGGGTTAAGTTCACTAGCATGGATTGTTTGAGAGGTAAGCTAGTTCCTATGGATGTTTCACTGATTAAATTTAGTTTAATTAAAATATTATTTAATTCTAATGATATTTTATTTATGTATAGGTATGTTTATTTATTCAAAAATATTTTAAACTAAAACATTTATTTTTGCTTAGCTTTAAGAAGTTGATAATTCGCTATTTAATTATTTGTATCTAGTAACACAAACGATGTTGTTTTTAAGAATAATATATACATATCTACATTCATTCCTATTGACAGTGTAAACATACTTATGTAACTGTTAATTGAAAATTTTAAGAAACAATTGGCAGAAGTGATGCAATATGAAGTACAATTGGGAGATTGTGGCACTTTTAAATACTCGATGGTCCTGCGGTACTTTCTAATCTATTTTAGCTCTTTTACCTAAAAATTCAACTAATTACTTTACAGTTTATAATGTTCTACGCTATCTATAGCTATCTATCATATCCAGTCGTTCTGTCAAAAATGACATGTGTGCACAAAGAGTATGATAGTGTGGATTATAAGTGTATTAAAGTGATTTTTTAAGTAGGACGAGTTCTGTCAAATTTTTTCGTGATTGAATCGTACAATTGTGTAAAATATGTATAGTGTGATTTTTTCCTGAATTTTTATTTTTGTTCCAAATAAAACAGATGTTCTAAATTACTATTACTAATAATTTTATTTTTATTTAAATAAATAGCTTATAATCTAATATAATTAACAAAAATATTTTTTGGTCTTATCAAAGTTATTTTGCCTTTTAAAACCTTCGAAGTGGCCCTAATAAAAAAAAAACTCAAAATGCAGCCCTGATTGGCAGCTTTATTAATAACATAATAGTAGCCGCAAAGCAATATGGTTAACTTTGAAAGCGCTCACAAGCACAGTTATATAAATATATCGAGATGTTTAGAATATGGTTAGCAAAACAAAGTAACCGGAAATAAATTTGAGGAACACAATAAAAACCAAGCAATAAAGATGTAAACACAATAAAAAAGAAAAATTGCTCACGCTCAGCTAAAGCAAGGTGGAAATTTCTTACGAAAGTGGTAGAATTTTCAGTCCTAGGAGAATTTCTGTATATTAAGCAAGAGCAAACTGCCGTTACGGCACAGTTGAGCATTAACTGAGAAACCAAACGGTTGCAAGCAGCACAACATAAAAAATCTTGAAACATATTTGTCTACTGCAGTTACACAAGAGTTTGAGAAAATTTTAAGGAAAATTTTTTATATTAAGTCAAATAAAATAGGAATTTCCAGCAGCTTTAAACAAAAATAAGTGTAATAAGTTATATTGCAACACTTTCAAAGTGTTAAAAAGAAAAACAAAAGTCTTTTCTTTGTTAAAGAAGACTTAATTAATTTTGCAGTATAACATTTAAGAAAATTTTTATAAAAACCTAAATTTAATTAGATAAAACGCGATATAATATTTAAACTTATTGAGAAAAAGTTAACAACTTAAAAAAAGTGGAAAATTTGCATTCGTCACTTGAAAAAAGTATTGATTTATAACATAAATCTAAACATAACGGTTTAATGTAACTTACAAACACAGGAACTTATATGTATACATACTGTTATATGTATTTGTATGTAACTTAAGGTGTCGTTTATTACCAGAATTAGCAGTGAAAAATATAAAAACTAATTCACCAGCAAACAAACGAAAGAACGAACGAACGAACGAACGAACAAACCAATCAAGCAAACGAACAGACCGAATCGTAGAAAAAGTCATTGTGCAAGTGCACCGGAAATCAACATATTGAGAGATACAATAAAAACAAATCAGGAGAGCAAAAGCTTTTACAGCGAAAATACATTGTGACATATACTCTCGCAAACGCACTCGTTAAGAGATAATCTCTTACTATTGCAATCCTTTCCCAATAACGGTTGTTATAGTCTAATATTGGAATACACAACCTCTGACAAGGACAATAATTTCACACAGCAGAAACGGCAATTAAAGCAAATATAACAACAATTTGAATTAAAATCCTAAAAACAACAACAAACGATACGCACTACTTTCTAACCCAATAACCTAAAACAAACCCTGTGAACAGACTCTTTCGTCAACACTTTCAAATATGTTGCCATAAAATACAAACCAAAGCATTTATCTAAATTTTTTTTATAATTTCTTTCGTTTTGTTGCATATTCTATTTTGTTGCAAATCAATCACAAAAATTAAGTGCCAAATATTTTTATACTAACAACGAACAAAGTTGTATTGTTTGTTGGATACTTGCAATAAGTCGCTGCAGCGACAACATCAAGGCACTTTGTGCTCGTCAGTTGGTGTCTGTCGTTTAATTGTATTCGTTTTTGTGGATGAATTTTTGTTAGTCTTGTTCCTTAAGTGTGTGTAGGACCAAAAAAAAAAAACAAAAACACCCAAAGCTAATTTTCTTTATACGTGAATTTTTTAATAAAAACCCACAAAATTCCGCCGTTTATCGCATTTGCGTTTGCGAAACTATTTTCTGGCGGCCTCAAACGTAGCAGATTTAAACCAATGCATTTAGGTTTGAAACATCAAAAACCAACAAACAAAAAACATCAAAAACGTTTTTCCGGCAGTAATAAGCGAATATGTCTTTATCCCGAGAATTTAATTTACAGGTAAGTTATATTATTTAAGACCATGATTCACTATCATACTGAGTCGTACGATTTCTCAAAATTTGCATGTTTGCTTAAAAAGTATGTGGATTAAAAGTGTATGTGTGTGACACCCTTTTTGACAGTCTGCACGATTTGATAATCTTTTGAAAAAAAAAAAATTTTTTTCCATGCGATCAGAGTTGCAAAATCTTGTTTTGTATGATAGTGTGGCATCTAAAACGCCATTTTGAGACGATTTTTTAAGTAGGACAGAATTCTGTCAGATTTCTTTGTGATTAAATCGTACTATTGTAAAGGATAGTGAATCCTGGCCTTGCATTTATTCTATCTTAATAAATATTTAACAAAAAACTGAAATCGGATAAAATTTTGTGTGTATGATTCGTTCCAGCTTAAAGAGTTTATGGCGATGGATTGTCGAGAGATATATATTTTTTCCAGAAATCGGTTTATTTAGCTTCAAGTCCTTTATATAAATAGACATACATTTCTTCGTTATTTAATCCGATTATTAGGTTTTTTTTTTTTTATAAAAATACCAGTTTTCTAGTTCCGTATATGGACGATGACGACAAAATTTTTTAAATTATATTGCTTATGGGGTAAAATCTGGGCAAAATACTCACTTTGTGTTTTCAAAACAAACAATTGTTAAGACGAAATGCGTTAGAGGTGTTTGATGCTTTTTGAAAATTCGAACGTTTAGATCAAACCTGGATTTTGGTACCTTTTTGTCTCCTTTAACACCTTCAAAAATTTTAAAAGGTTTCTTTCTTCTATGAAAGAGGGGGCGACACCGGTTTGGTACTTTTCTGGTACTATTAAGGGTTTAAGGGAATTATATGGTATAGTATCCCTTTCTCCCCCATCCGTGCTCCTGTAGTTTCACCCCTTAGAAATAGAATCATCTGGAATGTAGTTCCCCTACATTCCAGATGATTCGGGAATATCGCAGATCGTATATGTACATATGTACATATATTATAAATCTCTTCAAGGTTATTTGTACGTCCATCTCAGCTAAACGGATGAACATGTTTTATATAAAACTAGCTGAACCCGATGCCCTTCGCTACCCCGTTCCTCATGAAACAAAATAATCACTTGGAAGTTAAAGAAGGTATGGCCAAGCTAAACATCGATAACGAACGATTTCCTAGGATAAGTAATTATAAAATTTCGACCCTAGGTTCGCGATAATAATTTTTTTGTGCGGCAATATTTCAAGACTACCAGTTATATTTCTCTAATTACACAATAAAAAATGTGCTTTTTGTAGAAGTTACCACGTCCATTGTTTCCATCCAGTCTATTTTCGCTTGCCTATGCACATTAATGTATGGATTACTTGTGCAACATTTCAAACATCTACCTATTATAATGACTTTTCACTTTGTAGGGGCGGAAACACGCCCACGCGCTCAATCCAGTCTCTTTTTTGTTAAAATACGGATATTAATATGAAGTTTCAAAACATTAGCTATTGCATTTCCTAAGACACACGATGATATTTTTTTCTCTCCAGTCCAGTTTGATTTTTTCTAACCTATACGCCCACCTTGGTTTTTGTAAAACTATGAATATTAATACAAAATTTCAAAACTCTAGCTATTACAGTTCCTTAGAAACGTGATAATAATTTTTCAACTTATTTAGGAGGTACCACACCCACTTTTCCAATCTAGCCAAGTTTTTGCTAAACTGTGGTGACGATGGTGCATAAAGAAGCTTTCACTTCAATAATGATGACGACGGTTTTTGCGGTGAGGACGGTTTTTGCATTCAATAATTTTTCTTCAATCAAAAAGTGCTCAACGTGCCTAAAGAAGTTTAAACTTAAAAAATAACAAAAACAACATTTGAAAATCATTTTCATATTTTTTTTTGAGAAAACATTTCAAAATGTAACTAGTGTTTGACTTTTCCTTTTCTTTTAAATAATAACTTATAACAATAGAATATAAATTAAAGGTTAAGTCATAATCTAACATTTAAAAAATTTTAGGTTAAGTAAAAACCTAACATTTAATTTATTAGAACTAGATTTTTAAACTATAGAATGAAAAAATCTGCAGTTGATATAACGTCACTCATTTCAACAAGTTTGTAATGCTTTTTTTGTGATATCGACACTGATTTGGAAAACTTTTCTACGTAGGAGTTTTAATATCCATACATATGAATGTATCTGTTGGACTTTTTTTTTGGCTTGAGCTCCACTTACATTTAATTTACACATCAGCAGTTATTGCTAACAATAAAATGTGTGACGAAATTATTATTTATTTCATGTATTTTCCACAACCACGCAAAGAGAGTACACCTATTGCTGATTTTACTTCGGCAAATGTGGTATGTGTGTTATGCTCTCTGTGTATGAATGTGTGTGCTGGTTCTGTGGACACATCAGAAAGTCTTTTTTAAACTTTGACATCATAAATGGTAGTTTTGAGTATTTTCGTTTTAATATTTTAACTCAATTTAAAATGCAGCAACAAATCTCGCAACTTCAAAGTAAAGGGTGGGTGGAACAAGATTAACGTGGGCACCTGGCTTGATGGCCTTATCCCACGGTGGTCTTTCTAGCAAGTAAAATATAAGCGTGGACTAGCGCCCATATTATGTAGTATAGCAACACTCCATGATATAACGTTGCCGCCAGTATCGCAATTTATATGTAATACAGTCACAATGAGTAGCAATTTATATAATATGGCAAGCCTAAAAGGCAAGCCTAGATTCCATATTATAGCCTCTTGCTTAGGGGTTTGGAGACTATTTAAACTCCGTTCTGTTGAGAGTGCAACAGCAAACTTGATCGACCTTGGACCGCACCTACATAAATCGATATTAAACCACAACCACTACGTATACCCCCGAAGGGGACCTCACCAATAACCGGTCACAGAGAGGAGTAGCCTCTCTTGCGATTCGTTTGGTACCAGTCCTTTGGGCACTGGTCGGGTCTCGAAGAGGACCTGTGTTATAAAACAACAGACCTTTTCTTCCAGATTTAGGTTCTAGGAACCCTAGCGTCTGGTGCCCCTATTTTCCCCGAGAGAACCGCGTCAAAGCATTTGCAATCTACTGCAGTGACGATTGGAACCCCTGGGGGTAGTAAAGTGTTTCGCAAAATTAACGCAAGTTTTAGATTATTATTAAAACAGCATATGTCAAGTGCGTTATCATTATATTGAAATACTAGCAATGCCCGCCACGTCGCGATGTTTTTGCATTGACAGCCTATGACCATAACAGATTTTTCTGCAAAGTTTCATTAACCTAGGAGCACTCAGTACATTTTTAGAGCCAATATAAGCTAAAAAAAGTAATGTCCGGCTAGATTGGGAAAATACCCCTATGTGTGTCGTGTGCGTTCTGACAGTATTTTCATAAACAAAAAATATTTTTTCCAATTTTGCCTTGAATGGTTTATATATTAACTTGGGTAATTACTTGGGAACATAGGCTTTATATAAGATTCAAAAATGTATATAAAATTCTAAAATTATTGTAGAGTTCGCTGACATAAATAAAAGGTGCTGCCAAGTTTTCAATACCCTTGAATCGGTTAAATTGGATAGTTTCACTACTTTTTGTCTATTTTCTCTTGGAAATAAGATTTTTTACAGGAAAAAATGTCCTATATTTGAACCATCCAGTAGTTTTTACGTGATGCGAAGACAGACAGACCAAAATTCTAAAAACTGGTGTTTTGTATTCCATTGCGATTACAATCTGTACCAGCAATAAAATTATTAAAAATATTTCATATACAGAAATTGTCCTGTTACAGTTTTATTATATTTAAAGTTTTCATAACGATTTTGCAATAATGTAACTGAAATTGGGTGTTGCAGCGTTAAATCTTCTCCTTTAATACACAAGTTAATATGACCATATTGAGATGGACCTTTGATTTCAAACAAGGAAAATCCAACGGTGCTAAATCACACGATTGAGAGATCACTTCTGATTACCAAAACAAACGAGCACGCAACAATTAATTGCCTCATGCCGTGATCGGTTAACAAAATGTCTTTTTGGAACCGCATGAAAGACTCCGAACAACAATGAGCTATTCGCACTCACCACCATTTTATTCTCTTGTTAATATTCATCCTAAAGGTATGCAACTCATAGTAAGTAGTACAACTTCAGTGAATATTTTTCGGTTTAAGAGATAGAGGGACTAATAAATAACAAAATAAAGTAATTTTCTTATGTTTGGGTACTTGGATAGTTGAGAGACAAAGAGTACATAAAAAGTGTGAATAGGTAGGGATTTTGATATTATATTAGAAAAGATCAAAAGTTTGTAATCTTGACTAGAACCGGTTACAACTTCTGTTGAAGAATTTTAGTCATCAAGTTCTGCTGTCGACAGCCTGTTGGCGTAGATTTACTAAACCTAAACAAGCGCCTAAGGCGTAAAATAAAATAATTGGCGTAAAATAACTGTCAAATATTTGTATCTAAATAGAAAATGTATGAAGCAAACCTAATTAGCGGCGTCAACGCTTGGTATTTGGAAAACGCAATTTTGAGAGAGCGTTAGGTAGTGAAGTTGGGTGCAAATAAACTGTTATTGTGTGTTTTTTTTTTGTGTATGAGTAGTGCCATTTTATCTACTTTCTGCTTTATAAAGCGATTTTATCTCTAGTTTGCGTTTAAATTTATTAGATTTTACTAAACAAAATATGTTAACATTACTGTTTATTATAGAGCGTTGTGCTCTGTAATGTAGGTTTCTTCAAAGCTAGGCGCTAGACCTCGTTACGTCTTACGCGCTTGTTTCGGTTTAGCTGTACGGAAGAACACAACCATAGATAAAAAATCTAGTCATTATGACAACTTTTACAGTTAAGGCCATGATTCACAATCATACTCAGTCTTTCGATCTGTCAAACATGGTATGTGAGGTCAAAAGGTATATTAGTGCGGATTAGAAGTGTATGTATGTGTGACACACTTTTTCAAAAGTCTGTCTAATTTCATAATCTTGTGAAAAAATTTTCTCCATACAATCAGAGTTGCAAAATCTTCTTTTAGTATAATAGTGTATCACCTACATATTCAAACGGTTTTTTGAGTAGGACAGAATTCTGTTGTATACTTGTGACTAAAAATTTTGCTGGGACTTCTAAGTCATTTTCTTAATAGGTCCTTTTTCACCAGTCACGAGGTATAACATTTTGCAACACTTCTAAATTGACATGTCATGAGACGAGTACGATTGGAACAATTGACACAAATTTACCGCAGGGTAGCGGTTGCATAATCAACCAATTGCGTGCGATTTATAAATCGTTTAAACGTGAAATTTTAAATCAATAAAAACTCGATTTAAGTTAGAAAACAAAAGAATTTGGAAATTCTGACTTCCTATACGATGATTTAGGTCGACTTGCATAACATGGAGGAGGCGAAAGGCATCAATCAAAACGAGGAATAACGTGGCGATATGTTTGCTTCGAAGCAACGCTATACAAATTATCTTTAAAGCTCAAAAAAGTAGTCATTAATAATGGGTTTACAAATACGTTTTTTTTGTTATAATATTATAAAAATAATATTTATAAAAATAATATTTATTATTATAAACATATTTGTTTATTTATAATTCCTATAAAATTGTTTACTATAATATATTTAAAACTGAAAACTAATAAACAACAATACAGACATACATATAAAATAATTAATCATTAAATAATTAAATAGAACAATTCGACACACACACTCTTAGTTGACGCATGAATAATAAGTTTAACTGAATGAATAAGAAATGAATAATGAACTACGTAAAAGCATTTTGTAGATACAGGCACATATGTACATACTTACATTGTTGATATAAATATTATAGTCTTACGTAAATGTATCATATGATGTTTCATAAGGATTTTTCTAAGGAATCGATAAACATTTTGTCTTAGCGTTGGTGTGAGTGTTGCAACAGCTTTGTTTATGTATTGTTAATGCCCAGCAAACTTTTGTTTTAATTTCTTTAAACCTAAAAAGTTCCACATACATATTAATGTGACAGGGCGCGAGGAAACGAATAAGTTTTTTATTATTTCAAAAATTTTCGATTTTATGAAAGTATGAAACATAAAAATGAAAAATCTTAAGCAGCAAAAATATTTATTTTCAATTTATCATTATGAATTCCAGACTTCAACTATTTGTAACTGTAATTGGGTTTTTTCAATTACGCATTACATGTAATTTGGAATTGAAAATTCTAATTGCAATTACTTGTAACTTGTAAAAGTGGTTTTACACGACGTGTGTTTGTCATATGACTTGTCAGTTTGATAACCCATATGTAATTTCATGTGTTTGTCAAAATAGACATTTTACATAAGGTTTATTTATAATTTTTGCTTTCAAACGTACATGTGTAATTACATCTGACATAACCTAGAATATATAATTTTTCCGCCACACGGTTTTGTATTGTCAACCACAGCTGATGTAAAGATACAAACATAGTGCTTTTGCCATGCTTTTAGTGCTTTTGGTACCACAAAAAACCTAAAATAGCAAAATATCAAGTTGGCATTACAGGATGTCAGATGCTTTGTCACATCCAAATAGAACACGTTCTAAATGAAAAATGACATATGTATGTATTGTACACATGGAAAATACACAAGTTATGTTTGAAAGGGTTTACACGACGTGTTTAGAATTTACACATGGAAAAGTGACAAGCCATATGACAAATACACGTCGTGATAAACCATTTTAATTAAAAAATCCAATTACTATTACATGTATTTGGAAAAATTTAAGCATTAGTTAAGTAAAAAATTTGGCAATTATTAATTTCTAAAGTAACTATTGACCAAAAAATATTTAATTATAAAAAATTGTAATTATCTTCACATACTAAAAACGTAAAAATAATAACAATCTTGTTAAAGTAAATAAATTAGGTATTATATTTAAACAAATACAAAAATACAGTGAAGCAAATAATATAAAAAAGCACGAAAAACATTTAATTTCAAATAATTTTGAACAGCATTTGGTTACTTTGACTTTAATTGTCTTAAATGTAGCAGAAGTTTGTTTTCAGAGTTTTCCATTTTTTAGGGTTCCGTACCCAAAGGGTAAAAACGTAACCCTATTGTTTTCGCTACAATGTCTATCCGTCTTTCCGTCCGTCAGTCTGGCAGCGCTTTTTATCTCTGCAACCGTAATGGGTACTCTCATCATAGAAGATATATAACTGTTGCCGCTATAGCATTAAATACTAAAACTTATAGGGTGTTTCGATAGAGACGTGTTATTCACGTATATTTGTTGATTTCTTGAACTGTAGGAGGCATACACCTAAAATTTAGAAACAGTAATTAAAACTTAGTTCGCTATATAAACAAGTACAAAAATAAACCTACAAATAAAAGGGTGATCCGATAGTTACGTGATTTACATGTACATGGCCTAAGTTTTGGACCATATTAGGTAGACTCTTGAAATTTTCACAGAAGGTGTATAACTGTCGCCGCTATAGCACCAAATACTAAAACTTATAGGGTGTTCCGAAAGCGACATGTTATTTACGTTTATGTCTTTATTTCTTGAGCTGTAGGAGGCAATCGCTTTGAAGACAGTAATTAAAACTATGCTTGCTTTTTAAGTAAGTATACAAAATTAAACCTAAATATTAAAGGGTGTTCCGATAGTTACGTGATTATCATCGTGATTATCATGTACATATATGACCTAATTTTGAATGATAATAGATAGACTCTTGAAGTTTTTACAGGAGGTGTATTACTATGGCCACCATAACATATAGTAAAAATTAAAGAGTGTGCCGACAGTGCCGCGATTTGCATGAATATGGCATAATTTTTTAACCATAATAGATAGACTCTTGATATTTTCACAAATGGTGTATTACTATGACTGCTATAAAAACAGTAAAACTTAAAGGGTTTTCCAATAGTGACTTAATTTTATAACGCCTTATTTTTTGAAACGTAGGCTCTTCTAATTTGTACAGAAGATGTTATGCCAAGGCCGCTATGAAAAATACTAAAAATTAAAGGGTGTTCCGAAAGTGACATGTTTTCCACGTATCGTAACTTATTTTTTTAATCGTAATAGGTAGACTCTTGATATATTCATGGAAATAGAATTGCCATGGCCGCTATAACACAAAAGTTGTAACACAAAAGTTGTATCACTATGGCAGCTACAACAAATATTAAAGAATAAATGGGGCTTTGATAGAGTCGAGATATGGCAAACACTTGAAATTTACACATGGTGTTCAAAAAAAACTATGTGCGCTAAATTAATAAGTAAACAAATAAAACTAAAAACTAAGAAAGGGTGAATATTTAGTATTAATTGTTATAGCAGCCATAGTAATACAATATCCAAAGTGCAATAAGCTAAATCTATAAATATCACTTTCTACGCCTGTCACAGCTGTCAGTATCTAAAACCGTAATAGGTAGACACTGGAAAATGACAAATAAATTAATGTTAAACATTTTATTAAAAAAACTGAAGTTTGAAAAAACTTGAGCATAAATTATTGGTGTGTGTGAATATCATTTTGTTGTGTGTTTTTTCTTCTATATATTTTCCCAGCTTTTTATGGACATAAAAATAATTGTTGTTAACTACTTAATACACAAGTTAATAACTTTGTAACCTAAAATGTGAACTTTGTAACCCTAAATGTGAACCGTTTAAGTTATATTTAAACCGAGTAAGTTATATTTTTACTTGACTAATTCGGTAATTTAATGTTATATTTTCTCACATAAAGATAACTTTGCACTCAATAATGATTTTTGACACAATACTTCTACATTTGTTGTCAATTATAAAGGGGAAAAGTAGGCCCAAACTTTACATTTTAGCACCCCTGTATTCAATTTCGTAGGCATATAAAGCTTCTCTAAAAACCTTTTGGAAAATGAAGCCATTTTTAAATTTCACATTGTGAAACGGTTTGTGCATTTGTTAGCAAATTGTTCATTGGGTATAAAACATACAGAATTTATGTCATGTATACGCAATGGTGACCTCAATGTGGTGATACTGTTACAGTTTTCTTTTTTAGATGGCCTAAAAGTGTTCATCTGTGTATTTGTTTGGCTGCGTTTGACTGTGTATTTGCACACTAACACTTATTTATGTTTTTCATACGCAGATATATGTGTATATAACACCAGGATGCAAATGATGTTCATGAACTTTCTGCAATAACAAGTGAAAAATTACAAAACTCCGAAGGCAAATTGAAAAATGTTTTATAAACATAGAATTTTTTAATATTTTTAGGAATTAATTTTGTGTTTAGTCCAATATTAAAAAAAATTTATTAAGATTTGTGTATTCTTTTTTCAGCAAATATTCTGTATTTTGTCAAAATTAGTAATATTGAAAATATGCTACAAGTTGTACAAAATAATAGATATTTCTTATGCCAGAATGATACGATTTACCATAGTGTTGCAAAATTTTCTAATGGGGCCATACGTACAGAGTTACTTTACGCCTTTTATTCTTTTTACTATTTACACCAGCTATATCCAACCGAGCATTGAACAGAACTCTCTCTGCTGTGGGCCGGTGTTTCAAAATATATTTTGAAGCTAAGTGTCTTCATACAGAAGGGGACAAGCGGATGGTCATTGTTCACAAAAGGGTATTCAACTTTATTGAATTACTTTATATAATTATATTATACGACACTGTGAGTTATCTATAAATATAATAAAATAGCAACTCAACCTAAAAACGGTTGGATGGATTTTAACAAAATTTTATAAGGAGGTACATAAAAAGTTCGCTATCATCTCACGATAGCGAACACCATTCACAGTAACTGCCTGACCAGTCTCATTTTGGGGAAAATACGGCCCGATGATGTCGCCTGCCCATAAACCGCACCAAACAGTCACTCATTGTGGGTGCATTGGTTTTTCGACAATCACTCTTGGATTATCATTCGCCCAAATGCGGCGACGAATCCACTGAGGTGAAAATGTGCCTCATCACTGAAGATGATTTTCTTCGAAAATTGATCATCCACTGTTGCCATTTCTTGCCACCATTCTGACCATTGACGACGTTTGGAATGATCAAGAGGCTTTCTTTCTTGAGCCAATTGCACCTTGTAAGCATGTAAATGCATGTCTTTATGCATAATGATCATCAACGACGAGCGTGAGAGGTGCAATTGTTTGGCACGATGACGAGTTAAGGTGGACGGCTCACTCACAGCCACACTATCGCGAACAGCAGCAATATATTCTGCAGTACAAGTATGTATTGGTATACGCACATTTGGACGACTAAACTGACCGAAAAAATCACGAAGTGCACGATATGCATTTTGATTTTGACGCCCATTTTCATAATAAGTCTAAATAACTTTAACGCGTTGCTCGATTATGTATTTTTCAATGATTCAAATTGAGTTAGTCTGAAATTGAGAAATGTCAAATTAAATGCAGAAAAAAACTTGAACGTTTAGGTATGGTTCATATTCAACATCGGCCCTTAAAATTTAACCACCCAATACATACGTCACAATCACGACTAATATGGGAATACCTTTTATTATTAACTAGATGTGCCGGCACGCCTTAGGCGTCCTGATAATATTTTGTTCGATTTTGCTTTAAATGTAATCCACACCAAATTCTAAGACTCTTTTATACTGCTTCAAATACAGTTTATGTATTTACTTTATATAAAGGAACCCATCCCTGGGTAATTACTTATGAACATAGACTTTATATAGGCTTCTAAAATGTATATAACATTTTTAAATTATTATAGAGTTCTGTAAATAGTGTTTAAAATTTCCCCCTGAGAAAAATAAAAGGTGCTGCCAAGTTTCCAATATCATTGAATCGGTAAAATTGCACAATTTCACTACTTTTTCACTATTTTTTTCTTGAAAATGAGACATTTTTATGGAAAAAGTATCCTATATTTAAACCAATACTAAGATTCTAAGGTACCTCCTCACAAAAGTTTATTAAAATCCAGTAGTTTTTACGTGATGCAAACACAGACATAAAGACATACATACACACATTCCAAAAATTGCTTTTTTGTATTCCATTTCGATTGCTATCTGCAACAGCAACAAAAGTTTTGAAAAAATATATCATGTTTAGAAATGGTGCTGTACAGTTTTGTTATACATATGTATAGGTAATTTGAGTCCGAAAAGTAAAAATTAATAAGCCGGATGGTGCAGTTTAAAATTTCATTTCCCATCCCTGCCACAGATATACGAGAGATTTAGTTTGTGTAGCTTTTCTGAAACTATTCAAGGATTTCTGAGACTATCCCAATATAAAATTTGTAACATAAAAATGGATACGAAACACAAGTTTGTAACAGTCAAACATTAACAATAATAAACATTCTTGTGTGATATTTGTTTGAGAGTAAAACAATTAAGGCGCATACTCACCACTTTCTCATTCTCTTTTTTTGTCTCTCTTTTAAAATAAGTCTCCCTTTCTGAAATTTGCATAAATGTCGCAATTTTTCGTACTCGATTGTACTCGATTCTGCAGCTACTGCAGTTGTGTGAAAACATACATATATACATATGTTGCTTCCGTTATCCTTCGAAGTCCATTGACTTTGGCTGTTCATACAGGACAATAAAGATACTGATGATGTTACCGGAGTTAATTGTCGATATACGTACATATATTTTTCTTTGTTTATGTTGACCTTTCTTTTGAACATGACCCATTGAGGCTTGACAACGATACACTTTTTTGTACATAAATGACGACGATTGTGTATGTAGATTTCTAACTATATAAACTCATCATCATCATATGTTTAGGCCAACAATAGCATTTCTTTGTTTTTGGGGTAAAATACATTGTTATTTACTTTTACAGGTCAAAGATTCTTAGGTCACGTGCTACTTACAACACACTGCAGTGTAAACTTGATTGTTCATTTATATGAATAAATTTATTTCCATAGAATACATTTTGATAATGACCCTAATCTCAATTTCCTTTGATATTTATGAGAGTGTGGTGTATAAAGTTTTGTTTACAACAATTATAATGAGGTTTGTCATGTTTTTATACTTTGTATTAATTTACAAGAAACTTGTGTGGCCCTGACCAAATTCTTTTTGAAATATTTATCACATTCTGTAAATAATTAAAACTGAGGAATTTTTATAACACGTTTGCATAAAATCAGAGTTTATTATTATTTTTATTTTAATGTAGGGGGAATAACAAAGCAGACCACTTCCTTAACGGCTACCTTTTCGACCCCCTTCCGTCCTCTATCTTTATAGACAACCGAAATGGAATTACGGCAACCTTACCCTCATAGAGTCACCTGCTACAGCCAGCCTTTAATCATGATTTTAGTGGTTTCAGACTGTCGACTGATAACTAGCGGCATTCTTTTTCATCACACAGTCTCTAAATCAGAGTTTAAAAGCACGATTTATTTCTATTGCAGGTAGAAAATTCAAAATGCACAATAATAGCCCATGTCTTGGTTTACATTTTTGCTAAAAATATATTTTTTTTCGCATGGTTTAATTTGGTCTTTGCTCAATACACAATAGAACATTTGAGTGTTTAATGCTTTTTGGCAGATTATTAATGAATATGAAAATTAACAAAGGACCCAGATGGCTTCCTACGGCCTACCAGATACAATGTTCTGTTTGACAGATATTAAAGCACTGTATGAGCACAAAAAACGAAGCTCATAATACGTTCATTATAATATTTAATTGAATTCATGTCTGTTCATTGCACACGAGTAACAATGAGTGGACAATAATAAATAGCAAAGACCAGCGAGCCAAATGCGATGAACTAGCAGAGTTTCTATAAGCTAGTTTAAAAAAGTATGAGTAAATGTTGAACATAATAACAATGAACTTGGATGAGTTCAAGCTTTTTTATGCTTTGAGGGAATTACAAACGCAGTTCGAGTGTACAAACAAAACACACAGAAGTATAGATAGTTCGTTTTACACGGTCAACTCATTGCGTTTGCTCACTAATAGTTTTGTATGAGTACTACTCATATTTTGTATGAGTACTAGTTTTGAGTTATACTTTTGTATGAGTACTACTCATACAAAACTATTAGTGAGTAGGCATATGCTCAGTAAGTTAGTTTGTGTGCGAGTATAGCCTCTTGCTCATTAAGTAAGCTTGCTCATACAACTGTTTAATTGATATGAATTAATCTACTAATTAAGTTCAAATTAATTCTATTTTCTACTCGAAGCCATAGGCGTAGGAAGACACATTTTCTAGGGGGGTACAAAAACACTTTTTACGAAAATAGTATTATGAAAATAATAGTATAGTACAAATTTATAAAATTCTGGGGAGGAAACAACAAGTCTGGAGGGGGCATTCTACGCCAATGCTCGAAGCATATTTTAAATAGCAAAAAAAATAATTTTTATCCATCTTCTTCTTTTATATATAAATAATATCAAATGCCGTTCATTGGTAATCCACTATTCTAATCCAACCTGTGTTTCGCTAAACTATGTATCAGGGAGTTACTGGGGCAAAATTTCAAAGATCTACCTATTATAGTTCTCTAGCTACTTAATAGTGGGCGTAATTGGGCGTGGTCAATTTTTTTTCGTAAAATTATAAGTTGGGTTATGATAAAGAATTGAAAAAAAATTGGCAAAATTGCTTATGTAAAATATTACTATCTTTATTATTTGTTTTTAACTTTTATAATTTATCAATAATAACTTAATTTTACAATTTTTCTTTGAATTTACAATTTGTAACCGTACGAGAGATCACCGAATAAATTATAAAAAGAACAAGATAATCACATTCTTAATGGCTTGTAGAAAAAAATTATAATTCAACGAAATAATTGAAACCAATTTAATAAATAATCATAATCGTAACGACAAAACACGCAAACCCCTCAAAGGAGGGTAATAAGAAAGATTATAAAACTAGTGTTCTTGCTTTAAAAAAAAAGTGCAACTAATATGATGTAGATGACGGTTGCAATAAACAAATTACTACGTCTTCTTGAAAGTTAATGAATGTCTGCACATGTATCGCTATATCCTTGGATACGTACATTTGTACTGACGATTTTATAATAAATATGTATGGCTTTAGAGGAAACAAAGATATTCGTAATTAAAAAGTATTATTCGCGTAGTAAATAAAACATTTTAAATAAATAAAAGATGATATCATTAAATTAATTTGAAAACTTTCGAATCGGTGGTGACTAAGCCGGTGGTACAATTCTAAAGGTGTGTCTTCAGTTAATTTGTGTTATGGAACAGTGAAAAAGTAGTCAGTGTTGTCAGTTTTATATTTACCCTAAGCGTATGGAAAAAGTTCCCTGTTGTCCCACATTTAAGAAAAGTATCAGTCGTAAAGTAGCTCTGGGTTGAGGAACATCGTTCATGCGTCGTTGTTATAACCGATTAAACTGACTGATTGGCTTCTTCGAATAGCTGTACTGCGGTACTGTTATTGGTGGTTGCTTTAATCAGCCACGTGTAATCGGTTTGGTTATCGTATATAACCTAGAATTTTAAATTAAATAAGTCAGATATTGGTGGAGTACCATTTTTAAAACGCATTTTTTACTAGAGGAGCACCATTAAACTCAATTTTTCACTTTATGAGAATCATTAAACTCAATTTTTTATTGGAGGAGCACCATTAACCTCTTTTTATCTTTACCTAGCTGAATTTGGAGTCCCACTTCCTATACGAAGGTATAGGTCAAACCCTGGCGCTTTGGTTTTGTACCTTTGCCATTAACCTACTCTTTTGTACAGAATACAAGAAAAATTAGAAAAGTATGATGTATTTTCATCTTGTGAAGTATCTGGAGTCCAAAAAAATTAATAAGCGACCGCCACTATGACATCCGAGACGCTTTACACGGGACTTGCTAGCTCTCCCTTCGAGAATGTGGTGTTTCGTCAAAATTAAGGGGCTGGCTCTAGATATATCTAAGGCATTTGCTATGTTGTCACACGGTGCGTTTCTGTCAAAACTTATTGCTTTTGGTGTCGTCGATAACTTTTTTAGATGTTCATATATAGAGATCGCATTGTACGAGTTATCATCAACTGAGTTCAAGATTAATTTAGGGTATCAGAAAGCTGTGATACCTTGTATATAAAATATTTTTTGAAAAAGTTCTTGCTGGTGCAGTTTGTAATCGATATGGAATACAAAACCATATTTTTTGGAATTTTTTCTGTCTGTCTCTCTGTGTTCGTATCACGTAAAAACCAGAATTGTACCGGTTTAAGTTACTTGGCAGCACATTTTATTTTTGTAGATGGATGATATAAAATATTTTTTTTAAATTTTCTTGCTGGTGCAGTTTGTAATCGATATGGAATACAAAACCACAATTTTTGGAATTTTGTCTGTCTGTCTCTCTGTGTTCGTATTATTAACACAATTGTACCGATTTATGTGACTTGGCAGCACCTTTTATTTTTGTAGATTTTTTATAATCTCAATATTGCAATAGCCTGAATAATTACCCAGAGACGGCTATCTCTATACTTAATAAATATTTGCTCCATATCTGCAGCACCAAGTCTATATTACTTTTAAAACAAAATATTGACGCTGACGGGGTCACAGGCACCGCTAGTACCAAAAATTTATACTTTAAAAATAATTTGACACAAGAAAATTGGTTAGTCGATATTTTCGTCCATTTTAAAAATAGGAAAGTACCAGTTTTTCGAATAATTATAGAACCGGTTTGATAACACAGTGCAACACGGAAAAAAATAACCATATACGGACACCACTACGTGATAAAAGACCAAAAAAAAGACCCCTGTCTCCCAGATGTGGGGCCTCGATGTCATTTTTGCAAAAAAAATGATCATTTACTCAAGCTCATATTTTTCACTTTTGCGGCTACCTAAGCGCTACCTAAACGGTGTTAAGAATCATTCCTAGGAAGTTCATATGTTCTAGAAAGTTGTTTATTGAGATCTTAGGTTCATTTTTGTATTTGATTGTTTCCTTGAATTTTGAACGGTTTGCTACTTATGGACCTGAACAGGGGAAAAAAGGTAAAAAAAATTGAATTTTTTAAAGTTTTTTGCGATTTTGACCTTGAAGATGAAGCTTTTTTGTTCTTTATAACAAGAGCTACAACTTTGCCTCAGAGAGTATATAAAAATTCCAAACGGTTTGCAAAATATGAGCTTGAGTAAATGATGAGATAAAAAAAAATCCTGGAGGACTTTGGGCAAAACTGGGAGACAGGGGTCTTATTTTTGGTCTTTTATCACGTAGTAATGTCCGTATATTGTTATTTTGCCATGACTTAAAAAATTACACAGTGTATAACTTAATATGCACTGGAAGCCACGAACAGACAAATTTCGATCGTCGATTTCGTTGAATTCTGACTTTCACCTTTCGAACCATTGCTCGCTATGTTGCTGCTTTTGGATGTCCACATTTGTAACGTGTAATGATCCGACATAAAAACTATTTGTTCACAAGTAATTATTTCAGGGAGCTACAAAAATCGAAATGAAAGCTTTTCAGCTACTACGTTAGCCTTCCATTTCCATTAGCTGTGACATAAAATGCTAACAGATTGACGCTTATCAAAAACGGAGGGTGCTGCCATTAGCAGTTTGGTAACTATAGTAGCGTATAGTTGGTAACACTACGAACGTTTGCCCTTTTAGTTTTCGCGGATTATTATTTAATTTTTCCAAACTTCTTCTTTAATGTAATGGGTAATTGTAAAACAGGCCTCGTTGTTTTACAATTGTTGCGTTTCAGGATTTATCACTTTTTCTGCTAACTGAACCTATTTTGTTTTTGCTTTGAAAATGTTAGTTATTATGTTGTTAAATCGATTTGAGTTTATTAACAATAATATCCTTTTGAACACGACTAGTAACAAATATAGATGGATTGTTGATTTACTGGCGAAAAGAAAAAAAAACATTTAATGTTTCCGTTTTAAAACGCCACTATTTCAACGCCAAACTCAAGGTCAAGTTTGTGATAAATTTAGAGAAAAAAAACCTTGAAATGTTTGATAAATGAAATTAACAAAAGATAATAAAGCAAATAACGAGAAGGCATGAAAGCCAGCGGTTGACAGTTTGTGAACAAATTAATGTTGGACAATAACAAACAATAATATTAAAATATAAATTTAGGCTTCTACTGACTGAAAGCAGAATTAAACAAAATTTTAAAATTTTTTAATTTAAGTATGATTAGCCTTTTAATAAACGTGATTACAATCTTATCTTGAATATTTTATTTTTATTTGCTTTGCAGGATTCACGGGGATCGATGTACTGCGCGAGTGAACCGGACCCAATTGGTCGAGTCAAGTACCAGTCGGGAGGGATCATTCACTCCAACAACAGTGGTGGCATTGACCAGGCGACTTTCAACCGCCCTCATTCTGCACTCGAAGGTAATTCCACCGAAATCATTGAAGTCGTCTGTCAACCGCACTATACCAGAGAAGAAGACTTGGAACTGCAACGACCCATTGTTGCCTGTTCACAGCCACCAGTCCCTTCCCTACTCACCGAGTGTCAACAATCAAGTGGCTCCTTGTTCTCCATTGTCTCAGCACCACCGCTACCGTTGGCCGAGTTGGATGTCAAGCAAATGGATACGTTGGGTGTCGGCCTACAGCCGGGAATTGGTTTGGCTCTACAAATGGGCGGCAGTGCACAAAACCCTTTCATTACCACTCATTCAAATGTTTCAATCGCTGATGTTGCCGCCTCAGCCCCGGGCTCTGCCACGTCTACCATACCCCGGCGTCCGATTACTTTACCCATCGATCAACCCTATTGTCCGGCACCAGCGAGCCGCACGTTGCACGCCAGCTTGTTGGAACATCAGATATCGGAAATTGAAGAAGATGACAATGAAAACTTATTAACGGTCTCAAGTATTACGGCACGGCCCTTAATTGCCAAATCCCGTGAATTACGTTCGAGTCGTAATTTATGCAGTAGTGCCGGTAAACGAAAACGTGGCAAAGGTGGTCATAAATTGGCGGTTGGCATTTCAAATTTGCCCAGCAATACGGATTCGCGAGCCAGTTCTGGTCATCCACCATCGTCACGTTCTTCAATCAGCACTGATCCGCCAGATGGCGGCTATGGTTGGATCATTGTATTCGGAGCATTTTCGGTACAGTTTTGGGTAGCGGGTTTGGTAAAATCCTACGGAGTTCTCTATGTTGAAATCATGGAAACATTTCCCAGTTCTACAGCTACCGTGGTATCTTGGATACCGGCTATACTCTCAGCTTTATGTTTAGCTTTAGCACCACTGTCTAGTGCACTTTGTCAGCGCTTTTCATGTCGTACAGTCGTTTTTATAGGTGGTCTATTTTGTGCTCTCGGCATGTGTTTGAGTTATTTTGCCACCAGCCTTGTGCATCTACTTTTTACATTTGGTATTCTCACCGGTATCGGTGGCGGCCTCTCCACCACACCAGGCATTGTAATAGTCTCCCAATATTTTGATAAACATCGAGCCTTAGCCAATGGTATCTGTGTTTCCGGCACGGCAACAGGCAGTTTTATATTGCCTGTTCTCATTAAACATTTGGCCGAGAATTTCGGTTTTCATGGCACTATTTTAATACTGGGTTTCTGTATGTTAGATGTCTGCATATCGGCTCTGCTGTATAGACCTTTGGAATCTTTTCACACCGACGATGAAAAGAATGTTGAGGAGGAGGATGCAACAAAGCCTCTTAATGTCATAAATCCTAGCAATATTGATATGTTAACTAATTCAACCTATTTGGATACATGTGATGACGGTTTAAATACTAAGTTCATAGAACACTTATTCATGGAGGAGTCGAAAAATCGTTTAAATGATTACTACAACAATAGATATAATGGTAAAATGAGAAACATTTTTTTTTTTCAGTAGAACATTAAAGTATTAAAAAATCATTATTTTTGCAGCTTCTGAAAAATCTGTTCCTAATTGTGCTCAAGAGAGCGATGATGAGGTGAAAGATATTATTGGTGAGACTACATTTATTAAACCCATGAAAAAAGTACGAAGTTCCGGTATCATGCATTCGGTAGAAGATCTAAGCACAACTTCTACTTGGGTATATCGTAAAAATTCCGGCACTGATTCAAATCGTGCTTCTCGTCGTCGCCGTAATGTCTTTGCCAATGATGAAATCATATCTAAGATACAGGCTCATTTAGAAAAACCACTCTCACCACCAGCTGTGGTAAGCCGTGGCCTCAGTAAGAGCATGGAAATACCTACACCTGCCAACAATGTGAACGAAATAAAGCTCTTGGAAAAAGAACAAGAAGGCAGCTTAGTGGGCGCCAATTCCTTAGAGGAAGATGTTGACGATGTACCCTTAACCTGTATCGAACGTATCGAAATATATTTGGATATCAGTTTATTGAAGGACCCAACATTTATATTAATGTGCTTATCGGTGACTCTAATGTCGGTTGGATGTCCTTATATGTTGTATTATTTGCCAGCTCATGTTATATCAATTGGTAAGTATAACGTTAATATGTAGTTCGGAAAATTGTGGGAACAAATTAATGATTACTCGTTAGTTCTTGAAATACAGAAGGTTTCACATCAACACTCGTCAGATTAAGTTTAAATTGTACTTTTAGTCCATAAACTGATAGTAACATATAAATGTTTGGACATCCCGCCATAAATGGAACAAAATACAGTTTTGTTTTACTTTTTATTTAAGTTTTTTTACTATATAAGAGATCTGACCATGTAACCATATCGTTCCCAAACGTGACCTCCATTCATAGGCGTGCAAAAACGGCCAGAATAGTCCACTCTAGAAAGATTTGGCAGGCCCGTTGTAGATGCCCATTTCATTCCTCCATCCATTCATATACGTGTGTATACACATCTCCGCTGGGGTCTGTATTTAAGCACATACGTCTGTACATCTCCGCGAACTCGCCCCAGGAATTATGAAGAAAAACTCTTCTTTCGTAACAATATGTAAAGCGATTGGAACATGAAAGACATTATTATTCGAAAACGATTTTTGATGGATGGAACTAGTTTTTCTGAATATCAAATCATGTTTACTACGTAAACAGAAAAGTAAAATTTAAACGTTAGAAGTTTTGAACATAGTTTTCGAACTCTTGATATCAACACTGAATACATAGGACCATTTCAGTCCCTTTGTTCATTAGTTATTTCCGGATATATAAAGATACTTGTAGCACCTTCCGATTTGCTCACAAGTAAGTTTTTTCTGTCTCTAAGTTTGGAGACTACAATTATTATAAAAACATGGCTTCATCCAAATTATGAGCCTTTGAAATTCTGGGTTTAAATATGAAAAAAAGGCACAATAGTTGTGTTCGCTGTTTCCTCGCTCTAATTTTACCCCTTCCGTGATTGAACTTGATTTTTTTTAAACTTTAACTTTTTTTTGGACTCTTTAGTTAAGAAGTGGTTGTCTCGCTTTTCTAAGGCTAGTTTTCATTTATGTTGCTTGAATTGATGCCTCTACAGCTTCCTTTATAATTCGTCTAATCCATAATAACACTCACCACTCCTTTCAATGCAATTACTGTCCCTCTTTGATGTTGAATTGTTACTACGCAGGTAAGTTCTTATTGAGTTTAGAGGTTTACCCAGCTCCTCTTAGCCATGCCTCCTTCGGTGTATGCAGTATTATCTTGAGTTACGGTAACTTATAAAGAATTTACTTCGCTGCATCCGATTTGTGTAGACAGCTCTTCTGACAAAACCCTGCTTCTGGTTGCACCGTGGAGAGTTATAAGTCGCACTTCTTTCTGCATTATTTTTCATCAGATTATTTGTGCAATTTTATTTATTTTATCTTGAAATAATTGTAATACCATCGAACGAACAATGTGTTGACATGCCATGGGTTCGGCCAAAATAAGGCAATATCTCACCTTCTTAGTCAAATGTGGCCACAACAAAATAAAAATAATGTTTTTAATTCCTCGTAACTAACATGCAATTAAAGCCGTTCCTAACACATCAAAAAAACGAAAAATCCCCTATTTTGGAACTTTTTTTTGGAAACTGGGAATTACATAAACCCATCATGTCATTTTAGGGTTCATTATCTAAAGGCTAAAAAGTATGGCTTTTAGCCCATCTGTCCGTATACCCATCCATCATAGCACTTTACTATAGCCCGTACAATTAAAAAATATTTCTAAAATTTAATTAAAAAAAATTAAAGTTAAAGCTACTACACGCTTCAATTAATTATGTTAAATTTTTGTTGCAGACAAATGATGTGCATATCTTAAAGATGAAATATTAACAAGAAAATTAAATGGTGGGGTGGTGCGTGTTGTGTGTATTTTCGATTTTTAAATTTTTGCGGGTTCGAAAATAAGTGTTGATAACTGCCTAGAAAGCAATAGATCTTGTAAAGTATACCAAGTAGACACTGAGTCCTATTTGAATTCCCTTCGTTTCTGACTAATTTCTGGTACCCAATTCATAATTTTCATTGATCTAGAGCTGTCACTATATTTTAATCCCGATTGTAGTGATTTCTGACTGCTGATTACACAGTGCAACACGGAAAAAAATAACCATATACGGACACCACTACGTGATAAAAGACCAAAAAAAAAGACCCCTGTCTCCCAGTTTTGCCCAAAGTCCTCCAGGTTTTTTTTATGGGCCCTCAAAGATGTGGGGCCTCGATGTCATTTTTGCAAAAAAGCTCAAGCTCATATTTTGCAAACCATTTGGAATTTTGATATACTCTCTGAGGCAAAGTTGTAGCTCTTGTCATAAAGAACAAAAATTGTTAACAATAAAATCAAAAAAAACTTCATCTTCAATGTCAAAATCGCAAAAATTTAAAAAATTCAATTTTTTTACCTTTTTTCCCCTGTTCAGGTCCATAGGTAGCAAACCGTTCAAAATTCAAGGAAACAATCAACTAAAAAAATGAACCTAAGATCTCAATAAACAACTTTCTAGAACATATGAACTTCCTAGGAATGATTCTTAACACCGTTTAGGTAGCCGTAAAAGTGAAAAACTTTTGCAAAAGTGAAAAACTTTTGCGGCTACCTAAGCGCTACCTTCATGACGTAGTGGTGTCCGTATATGGTTATTTTGCCATGACTTAAAAAATTACACAGTAATTGTCGATCTTTTTCCTTATCATAGAGTTTCTTGTAATTGCTTGTTTTTATGTAAGGCTAAGACCTCAAAAGTATCTACATTAAATGTAGCACCCACCCACTTTTAATATGTTTCTTTCTGATCTGTGTGCTGTTATTCAGCTTTAGCTGCCGCCCCGATCTTAAGCATCTTTTCGACTTTCTTGCCAAGAGCTTCAGAGCACCAATCGAATCTGTCTAGATGTCATAGCATCGATCCATCCCTTTCTCTATTCCCCAGTGCAACTCTAGGTACTGGTTCATCAAAATTTATAGCAGACCCCTTTTTGCTAGTTTGCCTGCTGCTTTAGTTCCCGTAATGCCTATGCATCCTTTATTTTTTATTTTACTACTAAAAAATAATAAAATTTAATAAACATTTTATTTGCAGGTTATAATAAGAGCGAAGCTGGTTATTTGGTAACCGTTAGTGCTGTTTTAGATCTTGTTGGTCGATTAGGACTAGGTTGGCTTTCAGATTTACAATTATTTGATCGCAAAAAGACTTATGTATTTTGGTAAGTAACTTAAATTAAATTAAAAAAAAAATAATAATACATTAAAACTAATAAATAAATTTTGTTTTGCATTTAGTATATTAGGAGCCGGCATCGCTGTGCTCACTATACCCTCGGAATATACCATCTACTTGGTGGGTTTATCAGCAGCAATTTATGGTTTCTGTTTAGGCAGCTGGTATGTCTTGATGCCTGTATTATTGGCGGATATATTCGGCACTGATCGCATAAGTTCCAGTTACGGCTTAGTTCGTATGTTTCAAAGTATTGGCGCCATATCGGTACCACCTTTGGCCGGTTTTCTTAGAGACACATACGGCAGTTATGCTATTGTGTTTTATTGTATGGGCTCCTGTATGGTTTTGGGCTGTTTACCGCTATTGGTATGGGCCATTTTAGATTGTCGGGAGCGTAAACTTTACGACGATAATGTTAATCATGAGGATGCATCGTCAGTATCATAATTTTAATAGCGTTTGTTTTGGACTATAATCACAAATTTGACGACACAATTTACAAAGTATTTGGTAAAGTTCAAATTTGAGTTATTTATTTTAATCGTTACTAAGTTATGCGTTTTTTATTAGATTTTAAGTTTTCAAAACAGCAACAACAAAAAATGGTTTAAATTTCCCATTAATTAAAAACAAAAGTATTAATTGAAAAAATGTTAAAAGTAGTTATGCAGACAAACTGATTTAGTTGTTTTCAAAACCAATTAACTAACTTATAGATTTAAAATAGCATTTATCTTTATTCAAGCTAAAGTTAAAAAGAAAATGCAAACACTATTTTATAACACTATAACGCAATAAGAAGCGTTTATATTTAGCAAGGTGAATGTTGAAATAAACCCGAAATATTTTAAAATTAAGTGGATTTTGTTGAAATCTTAGCTTTAAAAACCTTCAAGGTAAAACATGTATTGAAGTAATTCATTAAGTTGACGACTAACGAACGCATTGAGCATTGGGCATTACCTTTATTATTTTTCATAATGATAATGCTTTTTTATGAAACAGTTTCATTAATTATTAATTATAACAAGTAAGAGTACTATATTTGGCCTTGCCGAATCTTATATACCCTGCACCATAGTGATGTTAGATATTGCCTTACACTGTTGTTACGTGTCCAATTTCACTTATATCTTCAGTTTTTTCATTAACACTCATGCAAATATGTCTACTTGTTAACTGTGTTACTTTCCTTAGAAAGAGATAGAGTTAATGAAGGTGATGAAATAAAGGAAGAAAGCATTACTTTTGGCAACTTTGGGATTACACGTGATAATAAATTCTAGAACAGTGTTTTAGCGCTACTGGAGTCAAGCAGGCACATTAATTTTAACGTTGTATATCCATTTTTAATATTTTTTATGCTATAGAGAAATACCGGCGAAGGAGGTAACTGTGAGATATACTAGTAAAAATAGAAGAACTAAGAAATATCAGAAAAAATAGATTTGATATTTGGCGCGGCTGGGATACGAACCTAAGCGACCAAGCCAACATGTATGCTTAGTAGTCGACGCACTAACTACTTAAATTGGTTTTACACGGCGTGAATTTGTCATATGACTTGTCACTTTTCCATGTGTAAATTCTAAGCACGTCGTGTGAACGCTTTCAAACATAACATGTGTATTTTCCATGCGTACAATACATATGACATTTTTCATTTAGAACGTGTTCTATTTTGATGTGACAATGCATCCTGTAATGCCAATTTGATACTTTGCTATTTTAGGTTTTTCGTGGTACCAAAATCACTAAAAGCGTGGCAAAAGCATATTTGCATCTTTGCATCAGCTGTGGTTGGAAATAAAAAACTGTGTGGCCGAAAAATTATATATTATTGGTTATGTCAGATGTAATTACACATGTACGTTTGAAAGCAAAAATTATAAACCGTATGTAAAATGCCTATTTTGACAAACACATGAAATTACATATGGGTTATCAAACTGGCAAGTCATATGACAAACACACGTCGTGTAAAACCACTTTTAAGTTATAGCACCCTCAAATATACATTTATAATATAAAAAATTACGCAATAACATACATGACCCTGATTAATTAGATTGGATAATTAATTGGACATTTTATTATCATTGAATTATAAATAATGCAACAACAATTTTTGTCATTACCATTGTTTTTTTGATAAACCAGTGTCAGTACAAATTAATTAAAAACACAAAATCGTTACCATTAATCAATGATTAAAATATTTTAATCACTATCACTGTTGTATTCGTAAATAGATTGGATAATTAATTGGACATTCTATTATCATTGAATTATAAATAATGCAACAATGTTTGCCATTACCATTGTTTTCATTAATGGTAATGCTTTTTGGTAAGCCAGTGTCAGTAGAAATTAACTAAAAAAAAGCAGAATCATTAATCAATGATTAAAATATTTTAAAACATTATAACTATTGGATGCATAATTAGGTTAGATAATTAATTGAACATTAAATTATCATTAATTTATAAAAAATGAAACCAAAATTTTTGCCATTACCATTGTTTTCATTAATGGTAATGCTTTTTGATAAGGCAGTGTCAGTATAAAATAATTAAAAAAAGGACAAAATCGTTACCATTGATCAATGATTAAAATATTTTAATCATTATCACTATTGTAGTCATAATTAGATTGGACATTTCATTATCATTGAATTTTAAATAATGCAAAAAAATTGCTAATACCGTTGTTTTCATTCATGGTAATGCTTTTTGATAAACCAGTGCCAGTACAAATTATTTTATAAAAACATAATCATTTATCAATGATTAAAATATTTTAAAACATTATCAACTTTTCTGCATTGAAATTATCATATACATCGATACTTAATTTGAGCAACTTTAACCCCTAAACGCCACAAATACTATACTTAAATCAAGCACCTCTAACCCTCACATCCTTCAAATTTAATAAACAGTTGCCCTTGAACTCGATAACAGAGTTATTTTTGCATAAATTTGGGAATTTAAATATAAACGATATATCATTTTAACAGTACGGTAGAATTCATAGAAAATTTCGCCAAAATAGTACGTGTACAGGTCATTTTGTCCAGTGTTTTTTTCCTTATAGGATAGGATTATCCTGTATACCTTATGAGTCAATAAGGAAAAATCTCAAGACATGACCGTGTTTTCAATATTATATACATATATGATCGAGCAAATAGAAAGGGACCTAAAAAAGAAAATTTACATGAGAGCCGTTTAAAGTTTACCTTTTTTTCAACGTCTTCTATATGTGTAAATTCTGTTAACATACCTGCTATGACTCCAAAATTACCGATTATGTCTGAAAATTCACTTTTTCCGGTACTCAAATCACACACTTTAAACTAATTTTTCAACCACAATAATACTTCGGGGGGTCTGGGACTACTTTCATTCGATTTCTTACTAAATTTTATCCCAATTAAAAAAATTGGTTAACCCTTAAAAATGAATAACTTAAATTTTTAAAACTTTTATGATTTTTTTCTGTACTCGATTTTCTGTACCAAATTTTCGACAATAATTCGGCTTCGGCGGGGTTCAGGAACACTTCCATTCACTTCGGTCCGTAGGTCCGTTACGAGTGGTAACAGAGGGACCGGTGGCGCCACAGAAAGCCGCTCCTCTCTGTGGCCGGTTGTTACCCCCAGTCTACATTAGACATTAAAATGTCTTAACAAAAGTCAAACTTCATATAAAAAAACATTATTTTTAATACTGTTTTTTGATTAGCAAATGTTGATAGCAAATGAAGACGGGGGTTAATAAAGTCTCCAGGCTTGCCATGTTCTATAAATTGCTAATCATTGTGACTGTGCGGTACATCTAATGCGGCAAGGGTGCCATTACAGACGGAACGTTATCGTATAGTATGCTGTACTACACAATGGGGGTGCTAGTCTACAGCTAAAGGGTGTTTGTTATAGAGGTATACAACTTTAAGTTGCAATAAAACAACGATGGATTAATCGATTGGCATGAATTTTATTTATCCGAAAGATAATCTTGTGGCATTACATATTAAATATGATTTCTGGCATATTACCGCCACTGCTGGCGCGGATGTAGTCCAATCTGGACGTCCAATTTTCGATGACTTTTTCGAACATTTGTGGCCGTATAGCGGTAATAACACGGCGAATGTTGTCTTCCAAATGGTCAAGCGTTTGTGGCTTATCCGCATAGACCAATGACTTTACATAGCCCCACAGAAAGTAGTCTAGCGGTGTTAAATCACAAGATCTTGGAGGCCAATTCACAGGTCCAAAACGTAAAATTAGGCGGTCACCAAACGTGTCTTTCAATAAATCTATTGTGGCACGAGCTGTGTGATATGTTGCGCCGTCTTGTTGAAACCACATCTCCTGGACATCACGGTTATTCAATTCAGGAATGAAAAAGTTAGTAATCATGGCTCTATACCGATCACCATTGACTGTAACGTTTTGGCCACCATCGTTTTTGAAAAAGTACGGACCAATGATTCCACCAGCTTATAAAGGTGTTTCGACATACACTCGAGGATTACCTTCACTCCAAATACGGCAGTTTTGTTTGTTGACGTAGCCATTCAACCAGAAGTGCGCTTCATCGGTAAACAAAATTCGCTTATGAAAATCGGGAACACCGGTAATCTCGTTTTGGGCACTATTTGCAAGCGTTGTTCAGGCGTGAGTCTATTTATGATGAATTGCCAAACCAAACTGAGAATAAATCACTTGACAGCTGTTAAATCGGTCGCCATCTTGAAAAGTAATGTCAACTTAAAGTTCTAAACCTCTATAAAAAACACCCTTTACTTTTCACTCGGTGGTAAGATAAAGGCCAACACGGCTAAGTGCTGATGTCTTGATGAATCTTGAACAACTCCCATTTGAAGAGCGAATAAATTTGCAGCCTTGTTAGTCGTAAAATTGTCTACACAAATTGTTAACACTGCGTATTTTCGCAAATGTTTTAACTTGTAAATTAGAATATTTTTTTTATAAAACACTAGATATTCATAAAATTTTCTTTTTTTATTTAAAGGGCATTCACATCTTGTAGACTAAAGTTGTAATTGCAATTATTAAAGTATTGTAAACGTGACACCCAAACGTTAAAACCGCTATAAATTTAAGTCCTATTAAATTCGTTAAGGGCTTTTTTAAGGAATATTTATGTATGTCAATGTCGTAAAGCCTGTTTTAAACTACAAATATTATTTGCAAACATTTAATGTAAAATTATAGTTTTCAAAACTACAACTTACATTTTATATTGTCCTCGCTTAACGCCACAATTGTGGCAACTCTTTATATTTATTTAAATGGAACATAAACAACATAATTATTTTTGTAATTAAAATACCAAAAAACAAAACCAACCAACTTAAGCACTAAAAATGCGCAAAAGAACTGAGTTAAAAAAAAGACATTAAGAATTTTTCCATTTAGTCTAACACTGCCAATTGCAAAATCAACACTGATATTAAACAGAGTTGTATTCAACCCATTGGCATTCGTTTAGACTGCTGGGGAAAATTTAAATTAAAAAAAAACTAAAATAATGATTAAATTATTATTGTACCACTAAAAAATTATTAATTAAGTCTTAAAGTCTTATTTATAATTAAATTTTTAATTTTCTTTAAACTAAATGAAGTTTTTCGATTTATAACTTTTATTAAATTTAAAATTTAATTATAAATAAGGCTTTTAAACACAAATAACTAAATTAAAAAAATATATATTAAAAGAACAAAAATATGATTAACACCTGCATTATTAAAATTATACAAAATAGAATAGTTTTGAATCAAAACCTAAGTCGTAAAAATGAACTACTATATACTTAGTTATAACAAAATTATTCTGTTTAATTAAAAATTGAAAAACAAATAAAACTAAAAAAAATTAAATGTTTAACACAAATTAAAAATACGATTAGTAATAAAAAACAAATTAAATGTGAACAAATAAATAAAAGAAAAAAATAATAAATTGAAGTTTTATTTAACTCTAGAAAAAGATTTTAGTTATTCCTCCAATTAACACTAGACCCTACACTTAAGATGAGATGTGGGATTATTTTTCAGCAAATATCAAATTCGATTCCACAGATAATTTTGCAATATGTGGAACTCAAATTAGAATTATTGCAGCTGTCAAATAAACGCAACAATTACATACCTACAGTAAATGTTCTCATCTACACATCTCTACAAGAAAAGGATAATTGAAACTAACACATGAACAAAAAATAATGAATGTGAGTGGCAGAGTTGAGTTTTTTGTAAAATGCAACTCTGCATAAGAGTTGAGTTTTTTTTTTAAAATGCAACTCTGCATAAGAGTTGAGTTTTTTTTTAAAATGCAACTCTGCATAAGAGTTGAGTTTTTTTGTAAAATGCAACTCTGCATAAGAGTTGAGTTTTTTGTAAAATGCAACTCTGCCACTGTAAATTGAGTCGTAAATTGTAAAATATATCCCTGTGTTTTAAAATATTATAAAATATTAAAATAAATATGAAAAGAAAATAAATGTAAAATAATAAATGTAAATAAATGTAGTTTAGTGCATAAAAAAGTTATTAAAAATATAGAATGTGTTAACATGAAGTCGACAGCATTCTTTTCTTGAAGACGCTTGTGGCAGCAGAAGAGGTAGAATTGAAATTAGGGAGAGCAAATTTCACTTAAGTAACTAATTAAATTTTTACTTAATTATTTTATTCTTACAGGCTACATATTTGCGTAAGCTAAAATGAACATCGGGGAATACTGCTGACATCTGCGCAATCTGGTCGGAAGACCTGCTGGAGAAGTACAATGAGAAAGGTAGATGAGAAAAATATGCTTCCGGGTAGCTTATGTGATTTGATAATCATCCTCGAGGTATGTACCAGAGACTGACAAAAAGTACTTATAGAATAAATGTAGTTAAGTACCCACCAAACCAAATGTTCCGATTTCGTAAAGAATTCGTAACGACTGTTCGACAAAATGTTCCGAAATACTACCAAAAATGGAACCGAAATATTACCGAAATATTACCGAAATTGTAACGATTTTTATATGAAAGGGTTGACACGACTTCGTAACGATATGTAGTTAAGAAATCGTTACGATATATAGTTACGACTTCGCAACGATATGTAGTTACGAAATCGTAACGAAATGTAGGTACGAAATCGAATCGACATATACATACATAGGTACAAAATCGCAACATTTTTTATATCGGTTCCTCCGTATAAGCTGGAACTTCGTTATCTAAAAGTTAAGTGAATGATTAGTTAATGATTTCGTATTCAAAGCAATACTTTACCATAATCAATGCAATTTCAATTGTCCATCCTGCATGTATTTATTAAATTTTTTTCGTATTTATTATTCTTTTCTGTAATACAATTTTGGTTTTTATTTTCTTACATATATGTAAATCAAAGTTTTATATATTTTTTTTATTTGTTTAGACAAACAACCGAAATGTCTTAACAAATTCGTTATTTTTTCAGTTTTCAGACAAACTACCGAAATGTCTTACCGAATTCGTTACGAAAAGTCTGACTTCCGACAAACTACCGATATGTCTCAACGAATTCCTTACGACAAGTCTGACTTCAGAAAAAATCGAAAGCTTTGGTTTAGTGGGTATTTACACATTTTTTTGGGTATTAGTTATACCTATACTTATAACACAGAAAATACGTAAACATCCATATTTGCAGTGAAAAAATTATGGGTGTACTCAATACTTATAACAAACATTATTTAAACACAACGAACTTAAAAATGTATAAGTAATGCATGTATGAGTACAACTGGTTGTAGGTAGATAATGTGATGGGTATCTGTCATACCCATACTTATAACTACCTAATACTTACAAGTATGGAAAAGTACTTATAATACTATAAGTATACTTATAAGTAAAACAACTACTTTTAGGAATTGTGTGTATAAAACGGTGTATGATGTTTAGCAATATTTTGTTTATAACCGAACATTGGTTAAGTATGGATAACCAAAATAATTAGGATGAAGGAATGAATGAAGGTATTTTTAAATTGTAAAATAATTAATACATATAGTTACATATATTTATAAAGTACTCTAAGTATACTTAGAGTATTTACATACTTGTACTTATTCCTACTCTGTATTTACAGGTATGGGTATAGATAGCCAATACTTTATCCAACTTTTACTTATACTTAGTTGTATTGCGAAAAAATAATGAACAAGTAATAACGAACACTTATTCTCTGCCTATACTTGAAGTTATTTAAGTTGAAATTGATATGAGTATGTTGTATGGTATATTGTATGGTATATTGTTTGAGCTGTAGCTATACACATTTATACATGTTTTGCCTCAAATACTTAATAAGTACTAATAATGATACTTTTGTCATTCTCTGGTATTTACATAGTACATTGATCTATCTTAAAATATTTTATAATTTATATACATATGCATTTCTTCATATTCTAGATGTTTTTCAGCAGCAGAGAGCGATTGAATTTCAAAAAAGCGTTCGAAAGGCAGTAAAACGCAGTCCTCATTGAGCGAATGAATATATTGAATTATGTATTACATAAATATGTATAAACTAATTTTAAAATGTATTTTATAATAAATATTAAAATATAAAAATATTGAATCTGTTTATGCATCAATTTTGCTTAGTTAGCTGTGAGGGGATTCATCCAGTTTGAGTAGTCATAGTTGAATAATTTTTACATCATAGTTGATCACACGTACACAATTTTTTCATCAGTGACACTTAAATGATTGCTCAATTGACGGTCACTGTTCTTCTAGGGATTATTTCACCCAGTGGTTGGTTAGGTTGGTTCATCACATCATCTATAGAGGCAGAAAAACACTATCAACAAAGCCAAGCGGGCCTTCTCTCTCTCTCTACGACCCTAATTTTTCCGTTTCTTCCAAAGAAGGAAGGCTTTTAAAATGCCTTGGCTCTTCTAATTCCTTTCTCTCAGAAGGGAAGCATAATGTTCCATTTAATGATGATCTCTCATTTTGTATGGCAAATAGATTTCTCATTAATAAGATTTCTCATTAATAGATTTCTCATTAATAAGAAAAAAAAAACGTTTTTTTATAACATATTATCCATTATAATTATATAAAAAATTATAAATATTTTTTTTATATAGTGGTGTACAGCTAGATTTATCTTACTAGGTAGTGGCGTCTCTACAACAAATACAACAATACAAGAACAACATGACATTTTGTTGTTGTTTTGTAGTTAAAAATGTGTAAAAACATAGAAGAAACTTGAGAAGGCGCGTACGTGTTTTATATTTTTCTCACTTTTGCACTAAACAATTTTTAAACACTTACAACTTTTGACATGTCGAACTACTAAATCCGATGGGCGGACGACACTACCTAGTATGATAAATATACCTTAAGGCCAGGATTCACTATTCCGAACAATCGTACTATTTAATCACAAAAAATTCTAACAGAATTTTGTCCTACTTAAAAAATCGTTTCAAAATGGTGTTGTAGTGCCACACTATTATACAAAACAAGATATTGCAACTCTGATCGCATGGAAAAATACTATTTTATGATTTTTTTTCCAAAGATTATCAAATCGTACAGACTGTCAAAAAATCTGTCACACACGTACACTTTTAATTCACACTATCATACTTTTTGAGCACACATGCAATTTTTGACAAATCGTACGACTAAAGTGAATCATGGCCTTTAGTGGTGTCATACATGAGAAGGAGGCGAAAATTTCTGAATTCGCCTATGCAAACACCTGGTATTAATTCGCCTTCGCTCACCGTAAACTCAAGGCACATTCATCAGGTAGCCTTACTACGGAGGGGAAATATTAAGGCGAAAACTATCATTTTTTGTATACGGATTTTGACAGTTTTTTCCTCCTAAATGGAAGTAGAACTATCAAACTCCATATAAAAAAAATTTAAATTTTCGCCTTAATATTTCCCCTTCGTAGTGAATGAATGTTCCTTGCGTAAAATGTACTGAACTTTTTCTTTCTTGCCTAAAAAAATAGCTAAAAATATTTAATACTCGATTATTTTTGAAAAATAATTTATTTTTATATTTTAATTAAAAAATCGTTTAAACTTAATTGATTGTATTTATGTAACAAACTTAACAACTTTACACTATATACATACATAACAACTGATTTAAATAACTGGAGGTAATTAAGATTTATGATTTCGTTAACAAATATTTACAAACACTGAGTGATGAAGTGATCTAAGTAAAAGCTACAAAGCTATACAACTTATTTAGAATTTTTCAGCTGGTGGTCCATATTCGGAGGCGGGAGCAGCTGGGGGACCATACTGGTCGGCAGGTTTCGGTTGTTGCTTGTATTTGATAAAGTAGACCTCAGGTTTGCTTGGTTCAGTAGGTGCGGGTGATGGAATGATTAAGGGTTGTTGTTCTTCGGGTTTCTTAACCAAAACATAGACCAGAGTCTTGTGTTCATCTTGCACTGATGGTGGAAGAACTTGACGCACTGGTGTGGGTGGATTGGGAGCCTTAATGAAAATGATTTTATAGTGTTTTTTAGGTACAGTAGATTGTAGGGGAGCGGGAGCAGGATACGATTCAGGCTCCTCTGGTGGCACATGAACGTAGACATTTTTTGTAACTATAGCTTCAGCAGGAGGACCATAGAAAGGAGCTGGTGGACCATATCCAGGTAAAGGTTGGGCAGGTTGCTGTTGTTGCTGGGCTGGAACTCCATACTGTTCAGCTGGTTTGGGTGGCAAGTAATCCTTTTGGGGTGCTGGTGGAGGTATATAACGGCTCTTGGGTGGTTCGGGTCTGGCAGCTACTAAAGCCAATGTACAGGCCAAAATAATCATTAATTTCATGATGAAATTTCCACTTTGGTATTAAATCCTGAGAAGTACTCGTAGTTGTTAATTGTTTAACGTATAAATGTCGTGTGACAGTTTTTCTGGGGTCTCTAAATGATTTTATACCACAACGGAAGTTAAATTTGATTTTTTTTCTCTTAAGTTTTCTGAACTGTTGTTGTATTATTACAAATTTTATTTAATCGGTTAATTCGTTTTCAATTTCATTTAGTTTTTGTCTGTCTACCTATCTGGGCCTTAAAATATTTATAGTTTTGTGCATATGGAATTTCAGCATTGTGGGGTTTTTAATTTTTTGCATAATTTTCAAACTGCGTATCCATCACGTTCACACTGTCGTATATTTTAATAAAACAATTACGATAAAGTCAAAAACATGATTTGCATACTAATTCACCTCCTTTGAACGTTTAGTGTGTCTATGTTTGTTTCTTTCTTTCTTGCGAATGCAACCATGCAAGCGAAACAAAATCACGCAATAATCCTGCAATTTCGGCTGCAATGGTATTGGTGGAATAATATTATTTTTATTTATTAGTATTGCCAAAAAAAGACACAGTCATTGTGGCAACTTAACCATTTTACAATTAAAATTATGTAATTTTTGTGTGGTCAACAATTAAATAAAATTGGCGTGAATATGGTCACAAGCACCATTCCATCATTCAATTATTTTGAAACCATAAAAAATATATATAGTATGTGTAAATTGGCATTTTAAAAATAAAGGGTGTCCCAAAATTTAATCTATTTTTTAGGGTTGGTAAAGTTTTATTGTTGAGCAAATTTGTAAAAATTATGAAAATTTCCCCTTCACTCTTTCGAGCAATTTCTCCATGATAGTTATGGAAAGAAAATTATAATTTTTGAAAGAACTGTGTTTATTAACTTAAAACAGGTTAACTATGACATGTTTTAAGTTAACTATAACCTGTTTTCAGTTAATAAACACAATTTTAGATAAGTTAAAATTACCTTTAAGTTGAAAAATTTTTTTTGAACTAAATAAGAATTAAGTCTAAACAATTTAACACAAACTATATACGTACCTAAAGTCGTACTGTCTAAACCACACTTTAGTGAAATGGCCATAGAAACTAGCCTACCCCGTAGTAATTAATTTTAGTGAATTTATAATTTGGCTTAATAGAACGGTAATGATTAAAATAAAATTTTAAAAGTTTTAATACCAAAAATATAAATTATCATTTTTATCTTTGTTTAAAAATTGTTATCAGATCCGGTATACCCTATTTTTAGTCTGCTCATCTTTCAAGCGGCTTCTATTGCCGAGTAAACTGCTAAATTTAATGGTAGAGCAACTCATTCCAAAGATATAAAAAAATCTAGACAAAAAAGAAGTATTGAAGGGCGACTGTGGGAAGAATTTTTCTAATTTTATCGTATCATTTTTCTCAAGGAGATGTGGATAAGATAACACTTCCGAAAAAAACCGATGCGATCAAAGCAATCGCATGTCAAACATCATATATGATGCAGTCACTAAAATGGACTATTTAACACAAGTCTATTAGGAATCCTGTGCAATAGAAAAGTGTCCTTTATTATGCACTGGCAGGGCCCGCCACGTCGTCAGCTTCCTGACAATATTTTGTACGATTTTGCTTTAAAAGTGATCCTACTTTTATAATGCTGCAAATACGGTTTATGATACTGTAAACTTGAAACCTTTTATTTTCGTAAGTGGTAAATTTTAAGGACTATTTACAGAACTCTACAATAGTTTTAACATTTTATATAAAGCCTATGTTGCAACATATTGAGTATCCAGGGATGGTTACTTTAGAAACCGGAATCAAAATCGTGCAAAATTGAACTGACAGGATAATCTACTACGAAGCCAACCGCAAATCGTGTTGCACAACACTGGTCTGCAAAAAAATGGCAGTATTTGAAACACCAAAATGTGTGGAATATAATTACCTTTAAGTCAAATTTACATAATTATCTTTCGTTTTCAACTGTTTCGGAGTTACTCAGTAATTGGTGGCGAAAAAAAATATTTTTAAACAAAAAATAATTTTTATTTGTTTTCAAAAACTCGTAAAAAACTTAAAATTTACATTTTTTTCCTTATTCAGAAAGCTAGGTATACTAGGAATAAAATAAGCCAAAAGTGATGAAAATCGATGCACAAAAGTTGATTTTATTCACAAATAAGTGCAGGTGCCTACTTTGACAAACATTATTAAATAAGAATATCTCAAAAACTAGACATGATAGAATCAATCTGTAAACAGATTTGGATTCAGCATATATAAGTTAAAACCACATAACAAAGATTTAAACTCCCTTCTTTTTTTTCCGACCATTGTTATCACAATAACTACATATCTAATATTTTAATATTTTTATTAAAGAAGAATATCTCGAAAACCAGACGTGATAGAAAAAATATGTGCATTTAGCACACAAAAGTCAATTAAAATCACTCATAACTTTGTGTTTTTTGACGACCATTGTTATCATAATAAATACATATCTAATATTTTAATAGTTTTATTCTTATTAAAGAAGAATATCTCGAAAACCAGACGTGATAGAAAAAATATGTGCATTTAGCACACAAAAGTCAATTAAAATCACTCCCAACTTTGTTTTTTTGACGACCATTGTTATCATAATAAATACGTATTTAATGTTCCAATATCAGTATTTTATTAAAATAAGAATATCTCGAAAACTATAAGTGATAAAAAAAATCTGTGAAAAGATTTGGATTCAGCACGTAAAAGTCCACATAACAAGGTTCAAGCTCCCGCCTTTTTTTTAATTTTTGCCGACCAGTGTAATTACTCAGGATGTTGCCACATAGGCTTTATTTATCTATACATTTAATAAAATAGTAACTCATTTTCTGTCTCTCCGTCTGTCTGTCTATCTTTCTCTTCGTGTTCCCATCACGTAAAAACTACTGGATGGATTTTAACAATTTTGTGAGTATTCTGATTCCAATATAGAATAGAAAAGATATAGAAAATATCTTATTTGCAAGAAAAAGTGAAGAAAAAGCAGTGAAAGTATGCCGATTATTTTTTACCAATTTAAAGGTACTGCATAATTTAAGGCATCTTTTATTCTTGAAATAATGAATAACTCATTTCCTGTCTGTCTTTTACAGAGCTTTACAATAATTTTTAGAATTTTATATACATTTTAGAATTTTATCCAGGTATGGGTGCCTTTATATAAAGTAAATATCTAAGAGTCTTTAAATTTGGTGTGGATTTCTGTCCAACGGACACAGCTAGTAATTTTATAAAATTCTATAGTTATTGTAGAGTTCTGTAACACACTGTGTAATTTTTTAAGTCATGGCAAAATAACCATATACGGATACCACTACGTCATAGAAGACCAAAAAAAAGACCCCTGTCTCCCAGTTTTGCCCAAAGTACTCCAGGTTTTTTTTTATGGGCCCTCAAAGATGTGGGGCCTCGATGTCCTTTTTGCAAAAAAATGATCATTTACTCAAGCTCATATTTTGCAAACCGTTTGAAATTTTGATATACTCTCTGAGGCAAAGTTGTAGCTCTTGTCATAAAGAACAAAAATTAACAAAAATCAACATATGAAATCAAAATACCTTTATCTTCAAGGTCAAAATCGCAAAAAACTTTAAAAAATTTAATTTTTTTTACCTTTTTTCCCCTGTTCAGGTCCATAGGTAGCAAACCGGTCAAAATTCAAGGAAACAATCAACTACAAAAATGAACCTAAGATCTCAATAAACAACTTTCTAGAACATATGAACTTCCTCGGAATGATTCTTAACACCGTTTAGGTAGCCGAAATGAATTTAAAAATTTTCGGGAAATTTTTCACTTTTAAATAGTCTTTAAAATTTTCCGCTTACTACTATAAAAGGTGCTGCCAAGTTTTTATTTATATTAAAACGGTCAAATTGCGTACTTTCACTATTTTATTCTTGGTAGTGAGGTATATTTAAAGAAATCTTATATATGAACCGAGGTACTAAGGTACAAAGGACAAAATTTTATTAAAGCTCATGCAGTAGTTTTAACGTGATGCGATTTCGATTACTATCTGCAGCAGCAACAACATTTTCAACAAATATATCATGAACATGGTTCTTTTACAGTTTTGTTATTTTTATAGATATAGATTCAAATATTACATCAATTTTGGAACACCCTTCATTACACTAACCAGCTTTAAACATACTATTCTCAATATGGCATCCTTTTAGCTTACGTAGAATATCTTACACCGAGCAAAATTTTTAGGCCTAATGTAAATTAAAGATGCTTTGAAATATTCAAGTTTATTGAACTTTTTTAATAGTTAAGCCAAAAATAAATAACTGTTTTATAAATCGTGTGTCTATTAAATATAAAAACAAAATTCGAAAAAAGTAACAATTGATTGCTTCTAAATTTGTTTGTATGAATGAATTTATTTAATTAAATAAATAATAAATGTAAACCACGTACAACTTTATGTATTCCAACGTCTGTCTATAAACATTAATTTTTGGGGGCAAGCGTGATATAAAATTTTTAATATACATACTCTCATAGAGAGCGAGATACAAGAGCGTTGCTTTTAACAAACAAAAACAATCTGTAGTTAATGTCATCAAACTGCCTAAATGAAATTAATTTAAACAAATTATATAGTTTTTTTTATGTAATGTTTTATTAAATTAAGCAAAATACAAAATAACAACCCGTATTTGGGTTAGGGTCAGGTGAAACGCTTGAATTTTCAAAATGTTTTTGCTGGCCTACATAATTAAACTTGGAGGTGGGTGTTTGGAAAAATTTTAAAATTATTACAAAATTAATTTCTATGCAATCGGAAGTTAAACCAAATATGCAATTCCCAACAATTGTGAAGCTTTCATGTATTGCTGATCTTTGTTACGGGACAATAGTTTTTCTCTGGATTTAAAATTAAAAATTAATATTTCATATACAGACACCGTCCTGTTGCAGTTTTATTATATGTAGGTATAGATAATTTGAAAAAAAAAATCCTTGGGAAAATACTTGTGTCTCTTCGGAAATACAAATAAATTTTAGCAATCGTATATAAAATTTTCGGGCTTGGCGAAAATTTCTATTTGATTAGTTCTTATTTCTATAGGAAGTTATTTTATAGTGAGATACTCGTAAACGTAAACCCCCGTCTTCATTTGCTATCAACATGTCTTAACAAAAGTCAAACTTCAAATAAAAAAAAAATAATTCTTGCAAAAAAAAACCGACTTCAAAACAGATAGAAGGGCACCAATTTTAAACTAAAAATGTAAGATGTAATCTGTAAGAATTAGATTTAAACCAAATAAAAGATGCGCCAAAATTAGAGGGAAAAAAATAAAGACTATTGAATGTCAAGTCTCTCCCTATTACTGTTTAAAAGTTAAGTTATTTTCACCAGCATCCTTCAAGCCTCTGTCTATAACGGTTTCAAAGATAGGGGCACACAGATCAAATAACATCACCTATTCGGACAGCCTTTAATTTACAATGTTTAATTAAAGACCTGTTGTTATAGAGGACTTGGTCACAAAGATTCTTTGTAAATTTCAACTATCTGTCTATAACGGTTAAAAAGTTTAACCATATATATCAAATTACATGAACTATTGGGACACCATTTACATTATAATTCCAAATATTTATATTTGTTATCATACCAGAGAAAGTAGTGGACATTCTGCCTAATTTTCAAGTGTTTGTGTTTAACGGTTCAAAAGATAGGGTCATATAGATCAAATTACGTAATTTATGGGGACACCCTTTAATTTCTAACTTCAAATTGTATACTTGCCATAGTGGACTTTACAATACAGGTTCCTTGTAAATTTCAGCTGTCTGTCTCTAACAGTTCAAAAGTTTGGCCACATACATAGAATTACATTAACTATTGGGACACCCTTTTAGTTCCAAATTCAAAATTTTATACTTTTTGTTATAGCTGACTTAGCACTACAGGGTCTTTGTAAATTTCAGCGGTCTATATACAACTATTCAAAAGTATGGCCATATACATCAAATTAAATGAACTATTGGAGCACCCTTTAATTTAAAATTTTGAGTATTTATACATTTTATTATAACGGTCATAGTAGTCGACATTCTGTCAATTTTTAAAGGTTTAGTCTATAACGGTTCAAAAGATAGACCCAAATAGGTCATAGTATGTCACCTATAGGGTCACCCTTTAAATTTTAAGTTTACTTTTTTATTAATTTCTGCTGTTGGGAGCTATAGCGGCACACAATTTTTTAAAATTTTAATTTGCTGCCCTTTACGGTTCTTAACACACGTAAAAAACATGTATGTTGTATGGGGACACCCTTTAATTTTTAATATAATGAACTGTTTTTAAAATGGGACCAACCTTAAAGCATAACCTTTCAAATAAAGCAAAAAATTTTAAAATCAGTTCAGAAATGGCTGAGTTCTGCGGTCACATACATAAAAAAAAAGCAACATTCAGACGAATAGATAACCTCCTTCTTTTTTGAAGTCGGTTAAAAAATTAAAAATAATGTTTTTTTATATGAAGTTTGCAGTTTGTTAAGACATGTTAATGTCTAATGTTGACGGGGGGTAAAGAAAATATATGGTTGAGGTAACTATGATCTAAGTGCAACATATTATGATTGAATTATATGTTTGTTATCAAAACAACATTATTATTGAATGTAATAATAGAATTGCAATTTAAAACAATTATTATTGTCCAAACTGGCATAACATTATAAAATATAACCATAATTATGTTAAGATAAAAACATATTTGTTTTATTTTAAACATTTAATTGTAATAAAATATGACATGTGCAATACAAAAACAGATTTATTATATTATGATCAAATATAAAAATAAGTGGTTAAATTAAATGACTGCTATGGTTAAAGGTTATGTATTGTCATTAGTCTTAGATCCATTTGTATTAAGGTACTTAATAATAAAAATAATAATATAATAATAAAAATGATATAACACAATTATTTATTTATTTTTATTTCTTAACAATATATACATATAATAAAATAGTAACTCATTTCCTGTTTGTCTTTCTTTTTTTGTTTTCGCATTACGTTAAAACTACTGCATAATGAGAGGGTACCTTAGTATCCTGATTCCAATATAGAATATTTTTTTCCGCAAAAATATCTTATTTCCAAGAGAAAGTAGCGAAAAAGCCGATTTTTTTCCCGATTTAAATCTACTGCACTTTAAGGCGCCTATTATTTTATAAAGCTGTATATTTTAAGTTGCGCAACAGATGGCGCTGTTTTAAAATAATGAGTAACTCATTTCCTGTCTGTCTTTTACAGAGCTTTACAATAATTTTTAGAATTTTATATAAATTATATATAAAGTAAATACGTAAGAGTCTTAAAATCGAACAATATATTGTCATGACGCACACAACGTGTGTGGGCACACCTAGTTCGAATTATAAAATTGCTAAAATTATGAAATATCAAAAATTAATAATTCCCTTATATTATAAATAATAATTAAATTCACGCAAAAATTATTTTACATACTTTTTATTAAATTTCCGTACCGAAAGGGTAAAAACAGAATCCTATAGTTTTCGCTACAATGTCTGTCCGTCTGTAAGCGCTTTTTGTCTGCAGAACAGTAATAGTTAGACTCTTGAAATTTTCACAGAAGGTGTATAACTTTGGCCGCTAACACTATTTGTTGCTAATACTGAAACTAATAGGGTGTTCCGAAAGTGACGTGTAGGAGACAGACACTTAAAATTTACACACGGTAATTACAACTATGCTCACTATATAAACAAGTATACAAAAATTTATACAGAGTATATAAAATTATGTCCGCTATAGCAAAATTATTGATAAAAATATAAAACTAATAAAATTTAAAGGGTGTTCCCTAGATGGCAGACTCTCAAGATTTTCACAGGGTATTTAGAAAACTATGGTCTAGTATAAAAAAAATACTTAAAATTAAAGGATGCACTATAAGACGTGAAAAAATTAACAACTTGTACTTTAAAAGTTGTACTAAACATAGTACGGAAACCCTACGTGTGTGAGTCTGACTCGCACTTAACTGATTTATTTCATTGGCATTGAATTTTCATTAGCATTATTGGAAACAATTACAATGAAACCAAAAAATTATTATCAGTTGTTAAAACTTTTTGAAAAATTTCAAACAGCGATTAGATCAGGGTTGCATTTTATTCAAAATTAGTAATACTTGTATTAAAGGCCGAAACGCCCTTTAGCAGACAAATTTTTATAAAAATCCTTAAAAACTTATTTCTAGAATTTGAAATTTTTAACGTGTAAAGGACATCAAAAAAGGAAGAGGATCCCTGTTATTTATTTTAATCATTACTGAAAATGAATAGAGAGAAACTACAACAAAAAAAACTGTTTTTAAAAACATGATTTCATATTCATAATGAGTTCCACAGTATATTCAAACGATCTGATCTGTGATTATGAAAAAAACGATTTTAATAATTTTTTTTGTGACTGCTTCTGACTAAGTGTGCGATATGTTGTTATATTTTACCCCAGATATAATTTTTTAAGGAATTTCTGAAAACTTATGTACTTCCTTATAATTAAATCATCATATATTCTCAAGAACTGAAAATTTATCAAAAACTGTGTTCTCTGTCTTTATTCTCCCGCTTTACTTTCTTATAAATTTGGAATGAACAAGTGGAAAATATTTTGCAGCCATTATTTTTCTGCCAGTTAATTGGTCCACTAGTGACAAATCCACATGTGGTGGATTTTCAGTTAACACAGGCATTTATTTAGTGCATTCAACTCTGTGTCATCGATAAAGATTCACACACAGTTACATATTTGTATCCTACGTAAATGGTAAGCAAATTAAAATAAAAAAAAACAAAAGCTTAAATGGGCCAATTAGACTCAAAAGTTCCAAATACACAAAAACACAAAAACACAAACTCATCTCTAGTTGCATACGACTATGAAAGCGAAAAGATACAATATTCGGAATAAACGAACTAATGGACACCTAATCAAAACAAAGAAAACAGCAATAAAGGCAAAAGCAAAGTCAAAATACAATAACAACAAGCATTAATGAAAAGAATATTTGTCGTACTCATTTGAGCGTTAATGACAGTGAGTAAGTAGCAAGACAGACCTACAGACAAACAAACTGCCAGACATACTCACTAAGGGGCAATACAAAGGAAACACTGAAGTTGATCGAAAGACTACAATGACGTTTTTATTGAGGAAAAAGAAGAAACAAAAAGGTAAATTGCTTTAAAAAAAAATGACAAAGCCGAACCGAATATGTGTTTACATTACAAACATAGTTTAAATGTTTTTTATGAAGCGATCTTGAAAACTGATGATTTAATAAAATCTGAAATCTAGATAAATCCTTAAACATAAAAGGGACAAAAAGGCTTTATCTATTTTAAGAATTCGAAAACGGCAAAAAAGAGGCATAACGGTAATGCTGTGTACGTTTATGTTCATTTTTAGAAGTTATTCCTTACGATAGGTGAGAGTATTGTTAAGATCTAAACAAATCTGCGAAACTACTTATAAAATTTCAAAATAAATTTTATTATGATGAAGTAATGGATGAAGACCAGGGTTGGTAAAGTGGGTACAATTTGAGCCTGAAAAGTACAATGATACACCAATGACTTATTTGATATAATTAAAACATATTCCCATGTTTCGTGTTGCGAACAATTTTATGCCTTTTTCAATAAATCATTTCCACTCGAGTTGTGCGTGCATGAACGACATACATAGTTCATTTGAACGATTCAAAAAAGTGAAAATATTTTCTATTATTAATATTATTCTATTAACATGGATAATTCTCATTGTGTTTTGTAGAATTTTATTACTTATAGAGTATTTTTGGCTTCTCTAAAATTAGGAAAAAGGTTTCCTGATGATCTGTCCTCAGCAACCAGTGAAATACGTATAGGGACTAGCTCTTTTCCCCCAACAAATAAATTGCATTTTTATTATAAAACGTTATGGGTAATTAGCATAATATTAAATAAATAAAATACTTTCTTTTAACAGTTTAAAGTCAAAAAAGAGCATTGAACGATGTGCAAATGAACGAAAATAACGACGTAGTTCATATAATTGGTTTAAATGATCTGAACGATTTATTATATTGGACGACTCTAATTCCATTTTTATTTATTTAAAACACAATAATATAACGCCGATTATTTATGCCTTTTTCAAAAAATCATTTCCACTCGAGTTGTGCGTTCATGAACGCCCTAGTTCAGTGGAACGATTCAACAACGTGAAAATACTTTGTTTTAACCATTTAAAGTCAAAAAATAATATCTAACAATTTAGAGAGCTAATGTACATAGTAACGTTACTCCGATATTTGCTTTAAACAAACATTTTTTATAACAAACCATCCTTTGAATTTTGAGGACATATAGATCTTTGCAATAAATTTTGTATTTGTTTCTTTTTTAGGCGATTTTGCTAGCGTATTATGATCAAAGTCTAACGTGGCATTGTAGAACTTAACATATTAGGGATATAATGGGTAAGGAAAGACACCTCGGTCATATATAAAACCTATAAGAACTTATTTTTTTGATCGGATTAAAAATATAATAATTTATAGTGATTATTATATTTGATCACAAGTCAAGAGGCGGTGTCATATCAACACTAGTATTGGATAACTACGATGAAATAGACTAATTTATAGTGTTGTTGTTGCAATTGGCCAGGCTCGATATAACAGGGAAATATTAACCTGACTTCTACGGACTATAAGTTCATTTGAAAAAATTCGATACATACATCGAGGCAAGATTATACTCTTTTTACACGGTTTCTCATGTTATTTAAGGGTAAACTGTGTATTTAACACTATTTTAAATATCATAAAAACCGTAAAGCAAGCCATACACGTTGCGATGAGTTGTACAACGAATTCTAGAAATCAGTTGTATGCGCTTCACAAACGATACAATTTAGCGTCGATTTCATATACAACTTCATTTAACAACCCAGCTCTCTCAAAGTAAGATGGCGTTCAATATGCTATAATTGACATCGTCCGCAAATAATACTTTTACACTTTTAAACACTAGGTCTGTTCAGTAACTTTCCTAGCAGAAACTAGCAACGAGAGAGTAAAACAAAAATTTACATTATTACTCTCCTAAATATGAAAAAGTAAATGAACGCTTTACTAGCAAAAGTTAGCAAGTAGACTACGGTGGCTTCAGGAAGGACTTAAAACTTGTACCGATTAGACAAAACAATTTTCCAAAAAAATATTTTGAACACAAAATCCATTCCACTCTGCTGGTGTCTAATTTTTCTTTGTCTCTTTGTAATTAAAAACTTAAACCTAAATAAATAATTTATTCATTTAAACATAGTTCAAATAAAATTCATATAATATAGATAATATGTATAACTTTATATGCCAATTATTTTAACTGTAGCGCACTTTTCCACACGAGAATTTAATAATTTCAAGATAAAGAAAGCAACAATAAAGAGAGTGAGAGTAAAAATAAAGTATGACAAAGAGTTGAGATACAAATTGCTAAAAGTTGGGTATCCGCGATGATTTTTTATGAATTATTCGTACTGTTGTAGTATTTTGCAAGTCGGCTACGTGAGTTGAACGATCGTTAAAAATAAAATTCAAGAAAAGAACAAAAAACGGAAAAAAATAACGAAAATTAAGTGAAAAAATAAAAGTATATTTTAGTTAAGTGTTTAACAAGCGTTCGAGAGAAAAATTAAATGAAATAAAAGTTTTTTTTTTTAAATAATTTTAAAAGTGTTGTTAAGTATGAAGTGGTTCAAGTCTAGCAAAAAGGGGGAAGAAGATGAGGGAAATGCTCGAGCCCTGGTGAAACAAGATCCCAGGACTAATGTCAAAACTACAACAGCACAGTCGGAAACTACTAATACTACGACACAAAATTCTACCATATTTAATAATAATAAAAATACTGTTACCTATCAATCGACTAAACAAACCGTAACGTCACGACAAACAGCTCGTATAACGGAAATTACAAGTAGACGCACCCCCACAACGGAAGAATTTGAGGAAATGATGCGTCTGTTGCATTTGAGTAAAAAACCTGAAGCGAAAACATTTTCCACCACAACAACGACATCTAGTGTACCTTTACGACGTAATCGTCCCAGCAATTTGCCAGCACTTACCTCCTCGCAACGTAACTCACAAAATGGTATTTCACCCAAAAGTGCTACAAAATTTAAAAGTACTGCTTCACCGATTTCACGTCTTATCTTTAACTATGAGTCATCATCACAAGGGACCGGTAGTGCAGGTGATGGCTCAAAAACACCTAAAACACCAACAATTGTGAAGACTTCAACAACAACAGTGACAGAAAAAAATGGTCGTACAATAACTCAGCGTGTGGAAGAGCATCGCATAAAGTTTGATGCAAAGACCTTTAAACTTTCTACGCCCAATTCGCCGCTAACAAAAAATTTTACCAGTTCAGAAGATAGTTACAAGTTTGATACACGACCTCTTTTGCCAGCCTTGCCAGCACCATCCCGTCTAAGTACAAGCAGCACAGCGAGCAATGGTAGTATTAATTTCCCAAAACCTCCGATCTCAAGACCTACCTCAACATATGCCTCGACCTATACCTCACCTTACAAACATAGGGAATTAAATAGAGTAGCTACTACTACAACAACATTTTCTACAACTACCAAACCCTCATACATTACCACAACAACATACACTAAACCCACTACGAATTCCCTATTCACCACGACTACAAAACCCATCTCAACATTTAGTTTAAACGCGCCTAAAACAACAGCAACAACTTACACTCCTAACATTAGCAAGCCTACAACACTATACACCTCTTCTAGCTCTGCGAAAACCTTTACACCCACGATTCTTACTAAACCCATTACTACCACAAGTGGGAAAACAGTGACACCCACACTAGTGGCCAGTGGTAAGACTGTTACCACTCCTCTTTGTAAACCCGGTTGCGCCTACATTTTCAATAATGTCATTTTTGACAATCCCAACAATGAAGAACGTGTTGGTAGTGCTGAAGATGTCAAGGCTTTGGTCCAAACTTTCGAAAATTACAAAATGAAAGTGACGGTCATAGAAAATGCCAAAGTGGAAAAAATTCGCAAGACTGTTGAAAAAAGTAAGTTCTTTGACGATTAGTTAAATATATATTTTTATCATTAAAAGTTGTTGCATATAAACAACAACAACCTGTTATTTATTTTTAACTAACAATTACGATTAGCTTCTGAGAAAACCAGTAATAACAACAATTAATGTGTTTTTTTAACTTTTCGCTCTTTTTGTGTTGTCTTTTTTCTTTGTTATCTTTATTTAGATTTATGTACTGTGAGCGACAAAATAAACTGTACACCTTTGGCATTCATTTCTTCATTATCGCTGATTTGAGAGAGTCCCTACTTTTGATATCCCTGTTTTCTTATTTGCCGATCCAGATGTTCCGACAAATGTTCAATGGAGTTGAGATCGGTAGACTGGGCGATGACCCAACTGTTTTAGAGAGTGGTAAAACAACCATTCTTTACTATTTTAGCAGTGTGCTTGGGATCGTTGTCTTGCTGAAAGACCCAAGTACGATCAAAGCTAAATTCTTCGACGCTCTCTACCAAGTTGCCTTTTAAAATGTTGAAATAATATGTTTTACTCATAGTGTTTTCTATGAATACCCAATATCCTACACTATTGGCTGCCATACATTACCACACCATCACCGAAACACCACCGTGTTTCACTGTAGACATTAAATTTTGCTGGGCAAATTCATAATTTTTCGTCGTCCAAATTTAATCCGGCTTTTTCTTACCAAATATTTCAAATTTACTTTAGTCACTGAAAAATACATTCCATTCCAGAATATATTGACTGACATTCGTACTTTTTCGTAAACTCTCGACGTTGACGTTGATTGATTACCGAAATACACGGTTTTCTTCTTGGAATTCGTCCATACAGTCCATTTGCGTATTGTCCTGTCACTAACAGAAATACCGGTGCACTGTGTTATGTTTCCAGACATTTTTACAGCTCTTTCTGTTGAGTTTTTCCTCAATTCTCGCACAATGGACCGTATTTAAGTAGCGTTTAGTTTGGCTGACCATACAGATTTTGGGCGATTTTATAAATTTATTTTTTTTTTTTGGGTTTTGGTTTAAATTGGCCAACACTTGTGTGTTATATTGCCAGGGTCTATCAACAAGTAGGAGTTTTTTCCGAAAAATCCACCCGACCTGTACCTTTGCACAGGAAGTAGGCTCGCCAGTGTCCACTCCTAGAGTATTATTGGTCTCCACCAGTATCAATCTTAGTATTTTTATTGGTACTGCACCTCGTCAAAAAAGTGAGGTTACAATCCTCACTTGTGCGTTTTAATTGGTCGTCCACCAGGTTCTATCATCCAATTGTTTATTTACTTCTTTATATTAAGTAATTTTGTATTTTATTTTTGGTCTCCACCAGGTTCTTTTATTCACTTTTTTTAAAAACGTTTTTCCTCTCTTAAAATATTACATATCATTGTGTATTTTTCTTCTTTCCTTGTTGTCTTTTTCTTCCAGTTGTTGAAATTTATACATACATACTGTTATTTTAACAGTTTCACATTTTAAAACAGAAAGTACAATTACATAAATGTACAGTTGACAATTATCGACGAATTCATGTGGTTAATGGAAAAAACCACTAATAACCATAGTTCGATACAGTTATCAGAGGCTAACCATTAGCCAATGCGCTAATTAGCCAATTATATTCTTTACAGTGTTGTGATTTCTTTTAATTATTAAACCGATCTCTGGTAAATATTTTCGTTATTCGTAATATTTTAGAACAATTTTGCGAACATCTATTGAGGGTTGTTTGCCCATTTTTTAAAAAGTACAAAAAGAATTATTTTTGGAATTTCTTGTGACAACGTCAAATCAAATAATAATTTTTATAACTAGTTAGTATAACTATAAATATCGTAGTATTACAACTCACAAAAATAACGTTTATTTTTATTGTAAAATCGCTTATTACTCGTTATGCATAACGACGCTTGAAATCAGAAGGTTTTTTGTTTTTGTTCTATATTTTTTGTTGTTGTTAGAGATTTTTTTTTAATACAACATGAAAGAAGGATATATACTATATAAAAAATATAAAATATTCATTTAAATTATAAAGAAATTAATAAATGGCAGTTTTTAACATGAACGCCAAAGGTGTGCAGTTTCTTTTGACGCTCACAGTATCTATGTACTTAAATATGAGTGTTTTAGAATCAACAAATTGAATAACATATACTTCAGAATACAAGCAGTTTTTCCCCACTATTATATTTAAAGGGTTTTACCGGCTTTTGCCAATTTAAAAGAATTAAATATATTAATTTGCTTAAACTACAGTTTACTTGATTCAACAGATACATAGATACCAAATACCAAAAAGTCAAGTTTTTATAATTAACTTTTACTGGCGGATAACACTGTGTAACACAAAACTAAAAGCCACTTTTACAAAAAGTTAAGTTTGCACAAAGTTTCTTGTCTTTATAGGTTTTTTTATATCATTTTTTCTAATAATTATTACTTTAAAACGTGTTCTTCTTAAAAGTTACATTTTCCTCTAAAATACATTTTTCTCTAGTCATTTTTATACCCTTCACCACAGGTGGAAAGGTTATGTATAAGTTTGTCATTCCGTGTGTAATTTCTACAATATTCATTTCCGACCCCATAAAGTATATATATATTCTGGATCCTTATACATACAGAAGTTGATTAAGGGATGTCCGTCCGCCCGTCTGTGCTTGTTCGGGTAGTAATGTCATTTGCTAAAGCACCAGAGATACAAAAAATTTAAGCACACCAATCTGTTAGGCATAGTTTCGAAAATTTTCGTATTGCTATTCAGCAACATCGGATCATTCCTTTGGAGGCTGCGAGCCAAAAACCACGCCCACCTATATTTTTTCACGTTTTTTTTCTTAATTTTTTTCGGCTTTAATGATTCTCGTTTGCTTTTCTTTTCAAATAAATATTAGACCACAAGGAGTGCATACAGATCTCAGGGGTCAATAGCTACCTGCGAGGGGCGACTGTTGTTTGTTATTAGGTTGGTAGGGTTTTTCTACTTTGATTTGTATTAAAGACCCATTTGTATTAAAGAACTATTCTAACATAATATAGATTGCAGGAAGTCAAAAAAAAATTCAATAAAATTTAAAAATAAAAATATCATAAAGTAGCTGACAACACTGCGACAATTGTAGCTAACGGAATTTGTTTTCAATTAGCTGCGTCGCCGCTATTTCTTTAAAACATGAATAATAAGTTTTTTGTCATACGACTTATTTTAATTTATGTAAAGAGTCAACAATATGCATAATGCTGTAGATGTCTGTATAAATAAAATCACCGTGGTGAAGGGTATAAAAGATTCGGCACGGCCGAATATAGCACTTTTACTTGTTTTTAACCGACTTCAAAAAAGAAGGAGGTTATCAACTCGTCTGAATGTTGCTTTTTTATGTTTGTGCCCGCAGAACTCAGTTCTTTCTAAACCGATTTAAAATTTTTTTTCTTTATTAGAAAGGATATGCTTACAGATTGGTCCCATTTTAAAAGAAGATCACAATTTTCAAAATTAAAGGGTTTCCCCATACAACATACATGTTTTTTACGTGCATTATGAACCGTAAAGGGTACCATTTTGAAATTTTAAAAACTGATACGCAGTTTATATATAGCTGCCAATAACAGAAATTAATTAAAAATAAAATAAACTTAAAAATTAAAGGGTGTCCCCATATGTGACGTCAATTTAAATATATGAACCATTGTAGACAATCACTTGAAAATTGGACAGAATGTCCAATATTTATAACCAGAAATTAAATATTTATAATTAAAAGTTAAAGGGTGTCCCAATAGTTGATGTAATTATGGCAAAACTTTTGAACCATAACAAAGAGACGGCTGAAATTTACAAAGAACCAGTATATCTAAGTCCGCTATAACATCAAGTATATAATTTAAGTTTTGAAACTAAAGGGTGCCTCCATAATTGATGTAATTTGACATATCTAGCTCTATCTTTTGAACCGTTATAGACAAACACTTGAAAATTAGACAGAATCTTTACTACTATGTCGGGTATAATAACATTTATAAATATTTAAAATTTAAATTTATATAAAGGGTGTCTCAATAGTTGATGTAAATTGATGCATATGGCCAAACTTTTGAACCGTTATGGACAGACAGTTGAAATTTACAAAGAATCTGTCTTTTAAAATATGTGTTTAATTTAAAATTGTACATTAAAGGGTGTCGCAATAGGTGATATTATTTAACGTATATGGCCCTATATTTGGAACCGTTACTTTTTATTGATGTGTCAGTAATAATAAGTGTAAAAAAAATAAAGCGTGTCCTCATATCTGACTTAATTTGTCGTATATGGCTTTATCTCTGAACCGTTATGGATAGACATTTGAATATACAAAACGTATATTAATACGTCCGTTAGAGCAACAAGTATACAATTATTTGATTTGGGTACTAGTTCGTACAGATTACTTCCTTTTAAATTTTAAGTTTAGAATTGATTCACATATATTTGTTTTGAAGTCGTTTTTTTTTGCAAGAATTATTTAATATATTTGTTAAAGAAGTTCCTTTTCAGAAGGTTCTTTTAATTAAAGTTATTTTTTCCAAGAACTATTAAAAAATTTTAATTATATCTATCTGTATGCAATTTTTCTTTATTGCAATAGATTGTTTTTCAACAGAATTCTAAACGAAAATTTCCAATTTAAGCCATTTAAATAAAAAAAAAATTATGATCAATTAAAGAAATGAACAAAATAAAAAAGAAACAAAACAAAATGGCGGAATTTAAGTTTGTGCAAAGTGTGCTTTAGATTTAAATATTACAACAATATTCTCGTAACCATGTGACAAACCATGAATTCGAACAAAAGCAAACAATACAGCATTTGCAGTGTCATATAATACTTAACTTCCTCAACAGGCTCACTAGGCTACCAAATGTTAGCTTCAACTAACTTCTTACATGTGCAAGTTCGCGTATAAATAATTGTTTTTTGTGCGCTAGCGCTTAAGAAAAATATATAAATACATATACAAATGCAGATTCATTTTTAAATAAGCAAGTATATGACGGGTGGTTCAAATACAAGTATCTTTTTAAATCATATGTTATTTCTGTCCGGAGTATTGTCAATCTATCAGTTGCCCTAACTGTATGTTTCTTCAATTGAATTTTTTAAGAGTTTATGCAGAAAGTTCATGAAATTAGCTCGCTATAGTCGAAAAAGTGTAATTTAATTCAAAAAGGCCGACGCACCATCGATCTAAACAACTCAGCACGTTACGCACCAGCCAGAAATATGTAGTCAAGTGACGAAGCTTTAGAAATCTGTTCACTATATTTCAGTCGGCGCTTTCCACTCGCTAAAATTTTACCATAATTCATGAAGTTTGTTTTAAAATTCGCTATGTTTGGATAGGGCTCGAGGAGAGGGATCTGTTACAATTTATGACCCGATTTTTATTTTATTCGCATTGGCTATAGGCTGTCTTTAAAAATAGTTTAAAAAAATTACTAGTACTAAAGTACTTATTTATTTAGTTATTTATTAAATGTTACAATACAATTACAAATTATATTCTAACTTCAATTATCGAGCATAGCAACGAAGACCTTTACTCGTTGTAGTGAAACAACCTCAGCCTTTGGTGGGAATCGAATCCACAATTCATAGCCTTGTAACTTTTTAACAAAACGAGCTATCAGGACATAAAATGAAACTTTTTATATCCTTCACCACAGGTGGAAAAGGGTATATATAATTTTTTTATTCTGTGTGTAACTTATACAATATTTATTTCCGACCCCATAAAGTATATACATACTTATGTATTTTCTGAATCCTTACACCGCGTTACACACCTTATGTCCAATGAACCAAATACACGTTTTCAGAAAGGAGAGAAAAAATAAAAATACACGTGTATTGGCGATTTGCATGTACACGTCAGAATTTTTTTTATGTATAAAGTAAAAATAAAATATTTTTTTTAAATTCAGGAAAATCTGAGAATTGATAAAAATCAATTTTTTTAAAATTTTACGTGATACAGACATTTCCACGAGTCTGCCTGCAGCTCGATTGGATCACGGAAAAAGGGTTAAAAATCGATCCAAAGTCTTTCACACAGACGGACCCTATGAGGTTTATAATTTATACATAAAAAAATTCTGACGTGTACATGCAAATCGCCGATACACGTGTATTTTTATTTTTTCTCTCCTTTCTGAAAACGTGTATTTGGTTCATTGGACAGAACAAAAACTCTGTTTTGCGACGCGATGTCCGTATGTGTTTGGGCTGAAATCAAATATGCCAAAGCACCAGAAGAATTACAGAAAATTTAAGCCCATGGAATTCAGCAACATCAAACCATTCCATTTGAGGCTGTGGGCGAAAAACCACGCCCTCATATGTTTTGTCACATTGTTTTAATTTTTTTCGGTTGTAATGATTCATTCCCTTTTGCTTTTTTTTAAATAAATATTAGACCGCGACCAGTAGAATGCATGGAGTGCATACAGTTCTCGGGGGACCAATAACCCCTGCAAGGGGCGATTTTTGTTTGCTTTTATGTTGGTAGGGTTTTTCTACTTTGATTTGTATTAAAGGCCTTTATAGAAAGAAATACACATAGAGGTAACCGATAGACCCATAGGATGGCCAATGGAAACCAGGAGCAGTCAATAGGCACAGACTAAAGAACAATGGGGGTCAATATGACTTTAGTCTGACCATTCTAACGTAATATACATTGCAGTAAGATTCTAACTTTTACAAAAATTTTCTGTAACATTTTTACAAAAAACTTTCTATAAAATTTTTACAAAAACTTTCTATAAAAATTTTACAAAAATTTTTCGATAAAAGTTTTACAAAAAATTTTACATAAAATTTTTACACAAAATTTTCTATAAAATTTTTACATAAAATTTTCGATAAAATTTTTATTAGAATATTACAAAAAAATTTCTATAAAATTTTTACCAAAAATCTTTAATAAAATTTTTACAAACAATTTTTGATAATTTTTTTACAAAAAATTTTTTATAAAATTTTACAAAAAATTTTTTATAAAATTTTAGTAAAAATTTATTGATAAAATTTTAGTAAAAATTTATTGATAAAATTTTTACAAAATTAGAATTTTACTAAAAAATTTCGATATAATATTTACAAAAAAAAATTCTATATCAATAAATTAATTATTTAGGCTTAAGTTCTTAATTATAAAGAGAAAAAGAAAAAATTAGCAGAGTCGAATGCATTTTCTAGACAGTTACGTCCGTCATCAGCACTCTTCGTATCTATCTACATACTAGGTAGTATCAATTGTTATTAATTTTCTATTTAAACAAACTTATCAAAGAAATAGGATATGAGAAATTTTAATTTGTATATTATATTTCATAGGAGATAGAGCTTTTTGAAATTGTTTTACAATTTTAAACACTATTTCTTTTGATATTATACTACACAGCAAACATTTTTCTTTATTTTGATTCTCTTTATATATTTTATTTGAAAATGGTTGGCGTATAGCAAGACAGATATATAACATTTTTAAATAAAAGAAAATATATAAAGAGGGTATAAAAGATTCGGCATGACCGAATATAGCACTCCTAATTGTTTATTCCACATTTTATCAAAAATACAAATGATATCTTAAAATAACAATGCGATTATAAATAAGTCCATCGCGTCAAAAATACTAAGTTAAGGTCGGTCAAAAATTACAAAATAATAGAAATAGTTCAAAGGACTATTTTTATTTAAAAAATCTTAAAAAATAAATAAACTTTTAAAAAAATTTAAAAAAATTTTTGCCCTAGAAGCCCTACCGTCCGCAATTCGCAATCAGCTTTGATTTGCCTCTGTGAAATATCATTAAAATAACTTTAGTGTTTCATGAGCTTTCGAATAATTTCCAAAATAAAATGTTTCTAAACCACTGTGCAGTGTAATCTGTAAACACGAATTAAGCAAAAATTGCAAGTTTTTTAGTGAAGTTCAAAATGCCCAAATAAGGAAAGATTTTAATGGTTTAACTGTGTATTGATACAACGAAATTATTCCACATTTATTTAACACCTTTAAAATGATTAATACAATAATTTTAATCTTTAGACAGAGAAAAACGAAATAAAAGTAAATCCCCAATTTTTGTGCAGGCAAAGAAAGGCCTCATTTTGTTTTTTGCACAAAATATAAATATTGAATTATATTATCACCTAATTTGTAATTTAATTAATTCTTTCTTAGAGAGAATAAAAATGAACTTAAGCTTGATTATAAATTTCATTGTATGTAATATTGAATAAGCATAAAATTAAAAATTGGAAAAAATGTCTGAGTTCTGGAGTAACAAATTTATAAAATCGTGCTTTTGGAAGTCGTATAAAAAATATATAGTCAGCCTATATTTCAGACATTTACTGGATTTTCAATAGCCTAAATCTCGATACAGATTTTCAATAACATAAAACTTTATTAGATAAGTTTAACATATATATAGTCCTTTTAGTAATCGGAGGTCTTCAGAAAACCTATCTTATCACACACTCCTAGAGGCAGACACCATCACAGCGACGCCTTAGATATGAAGATCCAGAATATATGTATGTATAAGATCGCAAATGAAAATTAGAGAAATTTCAAACGGAATAAAAAACTTTCGAAAAAAAATTCTCTTTTAAATATTGTTATCAAACAAACACATGTTCAAATTCTTGCCAACTGCCTGGATTACGATGTCACACGAATTTGTTCTTTCGCACAATTACATAAACTGCCTGGCCCACGATATCACATGAATTTGTTCGCACAATTAAATTTGAAACAATAAATTTTGTTTTTGGTTTTATTTAATTACAGGGTGACTAATAAATTATGATACATAAAGAAACTCGAATAAATTTACTTTAAATGTACAAATTAATTATCCTTTTGAATTTCAAAGATAGTTTGATTTTGTTTTTAATAGTTTTCAAAAATATAATAAAATAGTAACTTATTTCCTGTATGTATGTCTGTCTGCCTGTCTTTCTTTTTTTGTGTTCGAATCTCGTAAAAACTGCTGGATGAATTTCATTTTTGTGAGAAGGTGGTACCTTAGTATCCTTATTCCAATATAGGATACTTTTTTCCGCAAAAATATCTTATTTCCAAGAGAAAGTGAAGAATAGGCATTGAAAGTACCTCGATTTTTTACCGATTTAAAGGTACTGCATATTTTAAGCAATGTTGCGCAACAGATGGCAACGTTTAAAAATAATGAGTAAATAATTTCCTGTCTGCCTTTTACAGAACTATACAATAATTTTTAGAATTTTATATAAATTTTAGAATTTTATCCAGGGATGGGTACCTTTATATAAAGTATTATCGGGCAAAATGTTGTCAGGACGTACACAACGTGTGTGGACACAGCTAGTATTTACATAATTATAAATGGCGTCACCATGATAAGAGGCTCATTTACGGCATCTCACTAAAAGGGTGGTTAATAACTGCCTGCGGGGCTAAAGTATAAGTCGCCTTTATAATCGATATAATAAAGTGCTTTTGTTTTTTTTTTTTTTATTGTACAAAATTTCTGGTTGCCGTAGGTAGCATGGCAATACAAAATCTTGTACGGCGATCAAGAGCCACCGTAACGTCGGGCTTCTTGAAATAATTTTATTTGAAAATTGTCATAACATATGTACCTGGGCTTATGTTAACTTGCCAATGACCCTTGCAGTGTGATCGTTTTATTCCACCTTTTGCAATATCCTCTGGTTTAAATTTCATGCGTTATTCAAGATTATAGAGTGTAATTTGTTTGGAATTATAAACTTATAAGGAAACAAGTTCAAATCTTTGTGCAAAATTGGCTTCAGGATAAACTACATGGTAGTTGCTACACCAGCCAATTCTTATTTGTTTTATGCGAACTCTGTTATTGCGCCAAGCTGGATAAACGGGATCACCAAACTTAGTATACCTCATATGCTAGGGGACTGATAATGCGTCGAAGTTGTTTTTGAATGGAAATTATTGTTTTTATTTAATATGAGTTTTATCTTCCCAGCCATTTCCAATTTTAGTAAATTTTAATAGCAATATATAAAGTACTTAATTCGAAACAAACAAATTTATATATTTTTGTTGGTAGCGCATAACATCTGTCACTCTGTATAATTTGTTAGTTTGGTACTTGATATTGTATTTTATCAAACACACGATTAGAAATTGTAAATATAGTCATTAGTCATTTTGCAGAACCTCAGAACCTTGCGATTTCTTATCATCAATTAAATGTTAAACAAAATTTTTTTTTCTTTTTTGATATTAAACAAACCCTAAATAAATAATGACGATAATGATGACAATATTGATATGAACATTTTAACAGATACTACCCTACAAATGAAGTTTAAAAAAAAAACTTACGGAAAATCAAAAATTATAAAATAAATTGATGACTATTTTTTTAACACCAAGTGGACTCTAATTATAACAACTCATTTTCAAATTGTATGTCGGTAGTTGTTGCTGGCAATTTATAATTCTTCTATTGAATAGGTTACTCGATTTTTGCGTTTGCATAATGGCATAATCCCGACAGCAACTATTCAATACTTTACCAGCTTCAGCCGGCAAACGTTTTTATCTGTCTTTACTAAAAAAACAAATTTGCAATGTTGAAATCGTATTAATACAACATACTTTTCGTGCTCTTCTACACTAAAATGTGTCGTAAAATATGTGTTATCATGTAAAACGACCTAAACAATGCTACTTTTCAATAGATATCGATCGGTATTTATAACTGTTACGGTAACGAGCAAAATATTGATACTTCGTCGATATCGCTAATTAGCCAAATTAAATAAATTATATGTATGTCATTTTTATTTTTGCATATAGATATGTATATATTTTTTAATATTTAATTGACAAAACCTAATCTTTTAATAATCGCAAACAATTTACTCTACTTTCAGTTCAAACAAAAGACTTCAAAGAAAATGCTTGCCTGGTGATAGTCATATTAAGTCATGGTGCTAGACATGAAGAAATTGCCGCCAAAGATGGCCACTATTCAATTGATGATCATATCTTATTTCCGATCTTACGAAATCCCACACTAAACGATAAACCAAAGTTATTTTTCATACAAGCCTGCAAAGGATCCATGGAAACTAATGGTTATTATACCGATGCTGTACCCTTTTACCCACCCGGAAGTGCAAATGAAATTTTAAAATGTTACAGTACCTTTGAGGGTAAATAATTAGTATTTTTCGCATAAAGGTTATACAATAATTGCATTTATTTTATTTTAAGGTTTTGTGTCCTATCGCACCGAAAAGGGCTCCATGTTCATACAAGCTTTGTGTCAAAATCTTAAATTATTTGGCAGCACGAAAAACATTAAAGATATAATGGAGTTGGTGACGCAAATTGTTAAACAACAATCACAGTGAGTAGTTTTTAATTTAATTTTATAAAACTGGTATAATGAAATATTAATATGATTAAAAATAGACCATCTATCTTATGGACCACAAACAGAGGTACAACAGTATTGTCATTACATTTGTAATAATTATAAAATACAATTAAAATCCACATAAAATATATTTTATATAAGTAAATCTTCTGGAAAATAATAGATAACTACGTGGTTGGTTTTATAAGTATAACAAGCAATATATGTTGTAACAAAAAAACAGACATAACGGTATTTTTCCAGTTAAAAAAGACAGTGGTGCAAACGAAATTTTCGTGTTCGTTAGATTTGATTTATGAACTGACTTATGAAAAACAAAACTATTTTGAAAAATTTTTAGTTGCAACCGTTTATAACTTAGTGTGCGATATGTATAGACTTGTCGAAACTTAATTCTTAACTTAAGTTATGGTCCCCCATTTTCATGTAGATACAATATACATAGTTATTTTCAGTTTGTAGCATACGGTAATGTTTTAGTTTGCAATTGGTTGGAAACAAAATTAATCAATAACGGAGTTCACTGTTCGACGCAAATGGTCTTTCAAAGGTGGAACTGCGTAATATTAAAGCTTTTTAAGAAAATCCAACAACAAAATACATATTGTTCTTGTTAAATTTAAATGATATAACACATTTGCACTTTCGCAAGACTATTTGCATCAAACACACCTACAGGCAAATGGACAAAAATCTGTGATCACTTATAAAATTCATAAAAAAGGATTTTTTATTAAAAAATTCGATTTTTTGTATGAAAAACTAAAAACCCATTTTCTAGCTAAACTAAGCGTCCTACAGGCAAAAGGACAAAAATCTGTGATCACTTATAAAAGTCATAAAAAAGGATTTTTTATTAAAAAAATCGATTTTTTGTATGAAAAACTAAAAACCCATTTTCTAGCTAAACAGGCAAAAGGACAAAAATCTGTGATCATTTATAAAATTCATAAAAAAGGATTTTTTATTAAAAAATTCGATTTTTTGTATGAAAAACTAAAAACCCATTTTCTAGCTAAACTAAGCGTCCTACAGGCAAAAGGACAAAAATCTGTGATCACTTATAAAATTCATAAAAAAGGATTTTTTATTAAAAAATTCGATTTTTCTATATGACCCATTTTCTAGCTAAACAGGCAAAACGACAAAAATCTGTGATCACTTATAAAATTCATAAAAAAGGATTTTTTATTAAAAAATTCGATTTTTTGTATGAAAAACTAAAAACCCATTTTCTAGCTAAACTAAGCGTCCTACAGGCAAAAGGACAAAAATCTGTGATCACTTATAAAATTCATAAAAAAGGATTTTTTATTAAAAAATTAGATTTTTTATATGAAAAACTAAAAACCGATTTTCTAGCTAAACTAAGCGTCCTACAGGCAAAAGGACAAAAATCTGTGATCACTTATAAAATTCATAAAAAAGGATTTTTTATTAAAAAATTCGATTTTTTTGTATGAAAAACTAAAAACCCATTTTCTAGCTAAACTAAGCGTCCTACAGGCAAAAGGACAAAAATCTGTGATCACTTATAAAATTCATAAAAAAGGATTTTTTATTAAAAAATTAGATTTTTTGTATGAAAAAAAAAACCCATTTTCTAGCTAAACTAAGCGTCCTACAGGCAAAAGGACAAAAAGCTGTGATCACTTATAAAATTCATAAAAAAGGATTTTTTATTAAAAAATTAGATTTTTTATATGAAAAACTAAAAACCGATTTTCTAGCTAAACTAAGCGTCCTACAGGCAAAAGGACAAAAATCTGTGATCACTTATAAAATTCATCAAAAAGGATTTTTTATTAAAAAATTCGATTTTTTGTATGAAAAACTAAAAACCCATTTCCTAGCTAAACTAAGCGTCCTACAGGCAAAAGGACAAAAAGCTGTGATCACTTATAAAATTCATAAAAAAGGATTTTTTATTAAAAAATTCGATTTTTCTATATGAAAAACTAAAAACCCATTTTCTAGCTAAACTAAGCGTCCTACAGGCAAAAGGACAAAAATCTGTGATCACTTATAAAATTCATAAAAAAGGATTTTTTATTAAAAAATTAGATTTTTTGTATGAAAAAAAGACCCATTTTCTAGCTAAACTAAGCGTCCTACAGGCAAAAGGACAAAAATCTGTGATCACTTATAAAATTCATTAAAAAGGATTTTTTATTAAAAAATTCGATTTTTCTATATGAAAAACTAAAAACCCATTTTCTAGCTAAACTAAGCGTCCTACAGGCAAAAGGACAAAAATCTGTGATCACTTATAAAATTCATAAAAAAGGATTTTTTATTAAAAAATTAGATTTTTTGTATGAAAAACTGAAAACCCATTTTCTAGCTAAACTAAGCGTCCTACAGACAAAAGGACAAAAAGCTGTGATTACTTATAATATTCATAAAAAAGGATTTTTTATTAAAAAATTCGATTTTTCTATATGAAAAACTAAAAACCCATTTTCTAGCTAAACTAATCGTCCTACAGGCAAAAGGACAAAAATCTGTGATCACTTATAAAATTCATAAAAAAGGATTTTTTATTAAAAAATTCGATTTTTTGTACGAAAAACTAAAAACCCATTTTGTAGCTAAACTAAGCGTCCTCCAGGCAAAAGGACAAACATCTGTGATCACTTATAAAATTCATAAAAAAGGATTTTTTATTAAAAAATTCGATTTTTCTATATGAAAAACTAAAAACCCATTTTGTAGCTAAACTAAGCGTCCTACAGGCAAAAGGACAAAAATCTATGATCACTTATAAAATTCATAAAAAAGGATTTTTTATTAAAAAATTAGATTTTTTGTATGAAAAACTGAAAACCCATTTTCTAGCTAAACTAAGCGTCCTACAGGCAAAAGGACAAAAATCTGTGATCACTTATAAAATTCATAAAAAAGGATTTTTTATTAAAAAATTCGATTTTTTAATATGAAAAACTAAAAACCCATTTTCTAGCTAAACTAAGCATCCTACAGGCAAAAGGACAAAAATCTGTGATCACTTATAAAATTCATAAAAAAGGATTTTTTATTAAAAAATTCCATTTTTCTATATGAAAAACTAAAAACCCATTTTCTAGCTAAACTAAACGTCCTACAGGCAAAAGGACAAAAAGCTGTGATCACTTATAAAATTCATAAAAAAGGATTTTTTATTAAAAAATTCGATTTTTTGTATGAAAAACTAAAAACCCATTTTCTAGCTAAACTAAGCGTCCTACAGGCAAAAGGACAAAAATCTGTGATTACTTATAATATTCATAAAAAAGGATTTTTTATTAAAAAATTCGATTTTTCTATATGAAAAACTAAAAACCCATTTTCTAGCTAAACTAAGCGTCCTACAGGCAAAAGGACAAAAATCTGTGATCACTTATAAAATTCATAAAAAAGGATTTTTTATTAAAAAATTCGATTTTTCTATATGAAAAACTAAAAACCCATTTTCTAGCTAAACTAAGCGTCCTACAGGCAAAAGGACAAAAATCTGTGATCACTTATAAAATTATTAAAAAAGGATTTTTTATTAAAAAATTCGATTTTTCTATATGAAAAACTAAAAACCCATTTTCTAGCTAAACTAAGCGTCCTACAGGCAAAAGGACCAAAATCTGTGATCACTTATAAAATTCATAAAAAAGGATTTTTTATTAAAAAATTCGATTTTTCTATATGAAAAACTAAAAACCCATTTTCTAGCTGAACTAAGCGTCCTACAGGTAAAAGGACAAAAATCTGTGATCACTTATAAAATTCATAAAAAAGGATTTTTTATTAAAAAATTAGATTTTTTGTATGAAAAACTGAAAACCCATTTTCTAGCTAAACTAAGCGTCCTACAGGCAAAAGGACAAAAATCTGTGATCACTTATACAATTCATAAAAAAGGATTTTTTATTAAAAAATTCGATTTTTTAATATGAAAAACTAAAAACCCATTTTCTAGCTAAACTAAGCGTCCTACAGGAAAAAGGACAAAAATCTGTGATCACTTATAAAATTCATAAAAAAGGATTTTTTATTAAAAAATTAGATTTTTTTATATGAAAAACTAAAAACCCATTTTCTAGCTAAACTAAGCGTCCTACAGGCAAAAGGACAAAAATCTGTGATCACTTATAAAATTCATAAAAAAGGATTTTTTATTAAAAAATTCGATTTTTCTATATGAAAAACTAAAAACCCATTTTCTAGCCAAACTAAGCGTCCTACAGGCAAAAGGACAAAAATCTGTGATCACTTATAAAATTCATAAAAAAGGATTTTTTATTAAAAAATTCGATTTTTTGTATGAAAAACTAAAAACCCATTTTCTAGCTAAACTAAGCGTCCTACAGGCAAAAGGACAAAAATCTGTGATCACTTATAAAATTCATAAAAAAGGATTTTTTATTAAAAAATTCGATTTTTTATATGAAAAATTAAAAACCGATTTTCTAGCTAAACTAAGCGTCCTACAGGCAAAAGGACAAAAATCTGTGATCACTTATAAAATTCATAAAAAAGGATTTTTTATTAAAAAATTCGATTTTTCTATATGAAAAACTAAAAACCCATTTTCTAGCCAAACTAAGCGTCCTACAGGCAAAAGGACAAAAATCTGTGATCACTTATAAAATTCATAAAAAAGGATTTTTTATTAAAAAATTCGATTTTTTGTATGAAAAACTAAAAACCCATTTTCTAGCTAAACTAAGCGTCCTACAGGCAAAAGGACAAAAATCTGTGATCACTTATAAAATTCATAAAAAAGGATTTTTTATTAAAAAATTCGATTTTTCTATATGAAAAACTAAAAACCCATTTTCTAGCCAAACTAAGCGTCCTACAGGCAAAAGGACAAAAATCTGTGATCACTTATAAAATTCATAAAAAAGGATTTTTTATTAAAAAATTCGATTTTTTGTATGAAAAACTAAAAACCCATTTCCTAGCTAAACTAAGCGTCCTACAGGCAAAAGGACAAAAAGCTGTGATCACTTATAAAATTCATAAAAAAGGATTTTTTATTAAAAAATTCGATTTTTCTATATGAAAAACTAAAAACCCATTTTCTAGCTAAACTAAGCGTCCTACAGGCAAAAGGACAAAAATCTGTGATCACTTATAAAATTCATAAAAAAGGATTTTTTATTAAAAAATTAGATTTTTTGTATGAAAAAAAGACCCATTTTCTAGCTAAACTAAGCGTCCTACAGGCAAAAGGACAAAAATCTGTGATCACTTATAAAATTCATTAAAAAGGATTTTTTATTAAAAAATTCGATTTTTCTATATGAAAAACTAAAAACCCATTTTCTAGCTAAACTAAGCGTCCTACAGGCAAAAGGACAAAAATCTGTGATCACTTATAAAATTCATAAAAAAGGATTTTTTATTAAAAAATTAGATTTTTTGTATGAAAAACTGAAAACCCATTTTCTAGCTAAACTAAGCGTCCTACAGACAAAAGGACAAAAAGCTGTGATTACTTATAATATTCATAAAAAAGGATTTTTTATTAAAAAATTCGATTTTTCTATATGAAAAACTAAAAACCCATTTTCTAGCTAAACTAATCGTCCTACAGGCAAAAGGACAAAAATCTGTGATCACTTATAAAATTCATAAAAAAGGATTTTTTATTAAAAAATTCGATTTTTTGTACGAAAAACTAAAAACCCATTTTGTAGCTAAACTAAGCGTCCTCCAGGCAAAAGGACAAACATCTGTGATCACTTATAAAATTCATAAAAAAGGATTTTTTATTAAAAAATTCGATTTTTCTATATGAAAAACTAAAAACCCATTTTGTAGCTAAACTAAGCGTCCTACAGGCAAAAGGACAAAAATCTGTGATCACTTATAAAATTCATAAAAAAGGATTTTTTATTAAAAAATTAGATTTTTTGTATGAAAAACTGAAAACCCATTTTCTAGCTAAACTAAGCGTCCTACAGGCAAAAGGACAAAAATCTGTGATCACTTATAAAATTCATAAAAAAGGATTTTTTATTAAAAAATTCGATTTTTTAATATGAAAAACTAAAAACCCATTTTCTAGCTAAACTAAGCATCCTACAGGCAAAAGGACAAAAATCTGTGATCACTTATAAAATTCATAAAAAAGGATTTTTTATTAAAAAATTCCATTTTTCTATATGAAAAACTAAAAACCCATTTTCTAGCTAAACTAAACGTCCTACAGGCAAAAGGACAAAAAGCTGTGATCACTTATAAAATTCATAAAAAAGGATTTTTTATTAAAAAATTCGATTTTTTGTATGAAAAACTAAAAACCCATTTTCTAGCTAAACTAAGCGTCCTACAGGCAAAAGGACAAAAATCTGTGATTACTTATAATATTCATAAAAAAGGATTTTTTATTAAAAAATTCGATTTTTCTATATGAAAAACTAAAAACCCATTTTCTAGCTAAACTAAGCGTCCTACAGGCAAAAGGACAAAAATCTGTGATCACTTATAAAATTCATAAAAAAGGATTTTTTATTAAAAAATTCGATTTTTCTATATGAAAAACTAAAAACCCATTTTCTAGCTAAACTAAGCGTCCTACAGGCAAAAGGACAAAAATCTGTGATCACTTATACAATTATTAAAAAAGGATTTTTTATTAAAAAATTCGATTTTTCTATATGAAAAACTAAAAACCCATTTTCTAGCTAAACTAAGCGTCCTACAGGCAAAAGGACCAAAATCTGTGATCACTTATAAAATTCATAAAAAAGGATTTTTTATTAAAAAATTCGATTTTTCTATATGAAAAACTAAAAACCCATTTTCTAGCTGAACTAAGCGTCCTACAGGTAAAAGGACAAAAATCTGTGATCACTTATAAAATTCATAAAAAAGGATTTTTTATTAAAAAATTAGATTTTTTGTATGAAAAACTGAAAACCCATTTTCTAGCTAAACTAAGCGTCCTACAGGCAAAAGGACAAAAATCTGTGATCACTTATACAATTCATAAAAAAGGATTTTTTATTAAAAAATTCGATTTTTTAATATGAAAAACTAAAAACCCATTTTCTAGCTAAACTAAGCGTCCTACAGGAAAAAGGACAAAAATCTGTGATCACTTATAAAATTCATAAAAAAGGATTTTTTATTAAAAAATTAGATTTTTTTATATGAAAAACTAAAAACCCATTTTCTAGCTAAACTAAGCGTCCTACAGGCAAAAGGACAAAAATCTGTGATCACTTATAAAATTCATAAAAAAGGATTTTTTATTAAAAAATTCGATTTTTCTATATGAAAAACTAAAAACCCATTTTCTAGCCAAACTAAGCGTCCTACAGGCAAAAGGACAAAAATCTGTGATCACTTATAAAATTCATAAAAAAGGATTTTTTATTAAAAAATTCGATTTTTTGTATGAAAAACTAAAAACCCATTTTCTAGCTAAACTAAGCGTCCTACAGGCAAAAGGACAAAAATCTGTGATCACTTATAAAATTCATAAAAAAGGATTTTTTATTAAAAAATTCGATTTTTCTATATGAAAAACTAAAAACCCATTTTCTAGCCAAACTAAGCGTCCTACAGGCAAAAGGACAAAAATCTGTGATCACTTATAAAATTCATAAAAAAGGATTTTTTATTAAAAAATTCGATTTTTTGTATGAAAAACTAAAAGCCCATTTTCTAGCTAAACTAAGCGTCCTACAGGCAAAAGGACCAAAATCTGTGATCACTTATAAAATTCATAAAAAAGGATTTTTTATTTAAAAATTCGATTTGTTGTATGAAAAACTGAAAACCCATTTTCTAGCTAAACTAAGCGTCCTACAGGCAAAAGGACAAAAATCTGTGATCACTTATAAAATTCATAAAAAAGGATTTTTTATTAAAAAATTCGATTTTTCTATATGAAAAACTAAAAACCCATTTTCTAGCTAAACTAAGCGTCCTACAGGCAAAAGGACAAAAATCTGTGATCACTTATAAAATTCATAAAAAAGGATTTTTTATTAAAAAATTCGATTTTTCTATATGAAAAACTAAAAACCCATTTTCTAGCTAAACTAAGCGTCCTACAGGCAAAAGGACAAAAATCTGTGATCACTTATAAAATTTATAATAAAGGATTTTTTATTAAAAAATTCGATTTTTTGTATGAAAAACTAAAAACCTATTTTTAGCTAAACTAAGCGTCCTACAGGCAAAAGGACAAAAATCTGTGATTACTTATAATATTCATAAAAAAGGATTTTTTATTAAAAAATTCGATTTTTTGTATGAAAAACTAAAAACCCATTTTCTAGCTAAACTAAGCGTCCTACAGGCAAAAGGACAAAAATCTGTGATCACTTAGAAAATTCATAAAAAAGGATTTTTTATTAAAAAATTCGATTTTTCTATATGAAAAACTAAAAACCCATTTTGTAGCTAAACCAAGCGTCCTACAGGCAAAAGGACAATAATCTGTGATCACTTATAAAATTCATAAAAAAGGATTTTTTATTAAAAAATTCGATTTTTCTATATGAAAAACTAAAAACCCATTTTCTAGCTAAACTAAGCGTCCTACAGGCAAAAGGACAAAAATCTGTGATCACTTATAAAATTCATAAAAAAGGATTTTTTATTAAAAAATTCGATTTTTTGTATGAAAAACTAAAAGCCCATTTTCTAGCTAAACTAAGCGTCCTACAGGCAAAAGGACCAAAATCTGTGATCACTTATAAAATTCATAAAAAAGGATTTTTTATTAAAAAATTAGATTTTTCTATATGACAAACTAAAAACCCATTTTCTAGCTAAACTAAGCGTCCTACAGGCAAAAGGACAAAAATCTGTGATCACTTATAAAATTCATAAAAAAGGATTTTTTATTAAAAAATTTGATTTTTTGTATGAAAAACTAAAAACCCATTTTCTAGCTAAACTAAGCGTCCTACAGGCAAAAGGACAAAAATCTGTGATCACTTATAAAATTCATAAAAAAGGATTTTTTATTTAAAAATTCGATTTGTTGTATGAAAAACTGAAAACCCATTTTCTAGCTAAACTAAGCGTCCTACAGGCAAAAGGACAAAAATCTGTGATCACTTATAAAATTCATAAAAAAGGATTTTTTATTAAAAAATTCGTTTTTTTGTATGAAAAACTGAAAACCCATTTTCTAGCTAAACTAAGCGTCCTACAGGCAAAAGGACAAAAATCTGTGATCACTTATAAAATTCATAAAAAAGGATTTTTTATTTAAAAATTCGATTTGTTGTATGAAAAACTGAAAACCCATTTTCTAGCTAAACTAAGCGTCCTACAGGCAAAAGGACAAAAATCTGTGATCACTTATAAAATTCATAAAAAAGGATTTTTTATTAAAAAATTAGATTTTTCTATATGAAAAACTAAAAACCCATTTTCTAGCTAAACTAAGCGTCCTACAGGCAAAAGGACAAAAATCTGTGATCACTTATAAAATTCATAAAAAAGGATTTTTTATTAAAAAATTCGATTTTTCTATATGAAAAACTAAAAACCCATTTTCTAGCTAAACTAAGCGTCCTACAGGCAAAAGGACAAAAATCTGTGATCACTTATAAAATTCATAATAAAGGATTTTTTATTAAAAAATTCGATTTTTTGTATAAAAACTAAAAACCTATTTTTTAGCTAAACTAAGCGTCCTACAGGCAAAAGGACAAAAATCTGTGATTACTTATAATATTCATAAAAAAGGATTTTTTATTAAAAAATTCGATTTTTTGTATGAAAAACTAAAAACCCATTTTCTAGCTAAACTAAGCGTCCTACAGGCAAAAGGACAAAAATCTGTGATCACTTAGAAAATTCATAAAAAAGGATTTTTTATTAAAAAATTAGATTTTTCTATATGACAAACTAAAAACCCATTTTCTAGCTAAACTAAGCGTCCTCCAGGCAAAAGGACAAACATCTGTGATCACTTATAAAATTCATAAAAAAGGATTTTTTATTAAAAAATTCGATTTTTTGTATGAAAAACTAAAAGCCCATTTTCTAGCTAAACTAAGCGTCCTACAGGCAAAAGGACAAAAATCTGTGATCACTTATAAAATTCATAAAAAAGGATTTTTTATTAAAAAATTCGTTTTTTTGTATGAAAAACTGAAAACCCATTTTCTAGCTAAACTAAGCGTCCTACAGGCAAAAGGACAAAAATCTGTGATCACTTATAAAATTCATAAAAAAGGATTTTTTATTAAAAAATTCGATTTTTCTATATGAAAAACTAAAAACCCATTTTGTAGCTAAACTAAGCGTCCTACAGGCAAAAGGACAAAAATCTGTGATCACTTATAAAATTCATAAAAAAGGATTTTTTATTAAAAAATTCGATTTTTTAATATGAAAAACTAAAAACCCATTTTGTAGCTAAACCAAGCGTCCTACAGGCAAAAGGACAATAATCTGTGATCACTTATAAAATTCATAAAAAAGGATTTTTTATTAAAAAATTCGATTTTTCTATATGAAAAACTAAAAACCCATTTTGTAGCTAAACCAAGCGTCCTACAGGCAAAAGGACAATAATCTGTGATTACTTATAATATTCATAAAAAAGGATTTTTTATTAAAAAATTCGATTTTTTGTATGAAAAACTAAAAACCCATTTTCTAGCTAAACTAAGCGTCCTACAGGCAAAAGGACAAAAATCTGTGATCACTTATAAAATTCATAAAAAAGGATTTTTTATTAAAAAATTCGATTTTTTAATATGAAAAACTAAAAACCCATTTTCTAGCTAAACTAAGCGTCCTCCAGGCAAAAGGACAAACATCTGTGATCACTTATAAAATTCATAAAAAAGGATTTTTTATTAAAAAATTCGATTTTTCTATATGAAAAACTAAAAACCCATTTTGTAGCTAAACCAAGCGTCCTACAGGCAAAAGGACAATAATCTGTGATCACTTATAAAATTCATAAAAAAGGATTTTTTATTAAAAAATTCGATTTTTTGTATGAAAAACTAAAAGCCCATTTTCTAGCTAAACTAAGCGTCCTCCAGGCAAAAGGACAAACATCTGTGATCACTTATAAAATTCATAAAAAAGGATTGTTTATTAAAAAATTCGATTTTTTGTATGAAAAACTAAAAACCTATTTTGTAGCTAAACCAAGCGTCCTACAGGCAAAAGGACAATAATCTGTGATTACTTATAATATTCATAAAAAAGGATTTTTTATTAAAAAATTCGATTTTTTGTATGAAAAACTAAAAACCCATTTTTTAGCTAAACTAAGCGTCCTACAGGCAAAAGGACAAAAATCTGTGATCACTTATAAAATTCATAAAAAAGGATTTTTTATTAAAAAATTCGATTTTTTAATATGAAAAACTAAAAGCCCATTTTCTAGCTAAACTAAGCGTCCTACAGGCAAAAGGACAAAAATCTGTGATCACTTATAAAATTCATAAAAAAGGATTTTTTATTAAAAAATTCGATTTTTTAATATGAAAAACTAAAAGCCCATTTTCTAGCTAAACTAAGCGTCCTACAGGCAAAAGGACAAAAATCTGTGATCACTTATAAAATTCATAAAAAAGGATTTTTTATTAAAAAATTCGATTTTTCTATATGAAAAACTAAAAACCCATTTTGTAGCTAAACCAAGCGTCCTACAGGCAAAAGGACAAAAATCTGTGATCACTTATAAAATTCATAAAAAAGGATTTTTTATTAAAAAATTCGATTTTTTGTATGAAAAACTAAAAACCTATTTTTTAGCTAAACTAATCGTCCTACAGGCAAAAGGACAAAAATCTGTGATCACTTATAATATTCATAAAAAAAGGATTTTTTATTAAAAAATTAGATTTTTTTATATGACAAACTAAAAACCCATTTTCTAGCTAAACTAAGCGTCCTCCAGGCAAAAGGACAAACATCTGTGATCACTTATAAAATTCATAAAAAGTATTTTTTATTAAAAAATTCGATTTTTCTATATGAAAAACTAAAAACCCATTTTGTAGCTAAACCAAGCGTCCTACAGGCAAAAGGACAATAATCTGTGATCACTTATAAAATTCATAAAAAAGGATTTTTTATTAAAAAATTCGATTTTTCTATATGAAAAACTAAAAACCCATTTTCTAGCTAAACTAAGCGTCCTACAGGCAAAAGGACAAAAATCTGTGATCACTTATAAAATTCATTAAAAAGGATTTTTTATTAAAAAATTAGATTTTTCTATATGACAAACTAAAAACCCATTTTCTAGCTAAACTAAGCGTCCTACAGGCAAAAGGACAAAAATCTGTGATCACTTAAAAAATTCATAAAAAAGGATTTTTTATTAAAAAATTCCATTTTTCTATATGAAAAACTAAAAACCCATTTTCTAGCTAAACTAAACGTCCTACAGGCAAAAGGACAAAAAGCTGTGATCACTTATAAAATTCATTAAAAAGGATTTTTTATTAAAAAATTAGATTTTTCTATATGACAAACTAAAAACCCATTTTCTAGCTAAACTAAGCGTCCTACAGGCAAAAGGACAAAAATCTGTGATCACTTAAAAAATTCATAAAAAAGGATTTTTTATTAAAAAATTCCATTTTTCTATATGAAAAACTAAAAACCCATTTTCTAGCTAAACTAAACGTCCTACAGGCAAAAGGACAAAAAGCTGTGATCACTTATAAAATTCATTAAAAAGGATTTTTTATTAAAAAATTAGATTTTTCTATATGACAAACTAAAAACCCATTTTCTAGCTAAACTAAGCGTCCTACAGGCAAAAGGACAAAAATCTGTGATCACTTAAAAAATTCATAAAAAAGGATTTTTTATTAAAAAATTCGATTTTTTGTATGAAAAACTAAAAACCCATTTTCTAGCTAAACTAAGCGTCCTACAGGCAAAAGGACAAATATCTGTGATCACTTATAAAATTCATAAAAAAGGATTTTTTATTAAAAAATTCGATCTTTTGTATGAAAAACTAAAAGCCCATTTTCTAGCTAAACTAAGCGTCCTACAGGCAAAAGGACCAAAATCTGTGATCACTTATAAAATTCATTAAAAAGGATTTTTTATTAAAAAATTAGATTTTTCTATATGACAAACTAAAAACCCATTTTCTAGCTAAACTAAGCGTCCTACAGGCAAAAGGACAAAAATCTGTGATCACTTAAAAAATTCATAAAAAAGGATTTTTTATTAAAAAATTCGATTTTTTGTATGAAAAACTAAAAACCCATTTTCTAGCTAAACTAAGCGTCCTACAGGCAAAAGGACAAATATCTGTGATCACTTATAAAATTCATAAAAAAGGATTTTTTATTAAAAAATTCGATTTTTTGTATGAAAAACTAAAAACCTATTTTTTAGCTAAACTAATCGTCCTACAGGCAAAAGGACAAAAATCTATGATCACTTATAAAATTCATAAAAAAGGATTTTTTATTTAAAAATTCGATTTGTTGTATGAAAAACTGAAAACCCATTTTCTAGCTAAACTAAGCGTCCTACAGGCAAAAGGACAAAAATCTGTGATCACTTATAAAATTCATAAAAAAGGATTTTTTATTAAAAAATTCGTTTTTTTGTATGAAAAACTGAAAACCCATTTTCTAGCTAAACTAAGCGTCCTACAGGCAAAAGGACAAAAATCTGTGATCACTTATAAAATTCATAAAAAAGGATTTTTTATTTAAAAATTCGATTTGTTGTATGAAAAACTGAAAACCCATTTTCTAGCTAAACTAAGCGTCCTACAGGCAAAAGGACAAAAATCTGTGATCACTTATAAAATTCATAAAAAAGGATTTTTTATTAAAAAATTAGATTTTTCTATATGAAAAACTAAAAACCCATTTTCTAGCTAAACTAAGCGTCCTACAGGCAAAAGGACAAAAATCTGTGATCACTTATAAAATTCATAAAAAAGGATTTTTTATTAAAAAATTCGATTTTTCTATATGAAAAACTAAAAACCCATTTTCTAGCTAAACTAAGCGTCCTACAGGCAAAAGGACAAAAATCTGTGATCACTTATAAAATTCATAATAAAGGATTTTTTATTAAAAAATTCGATTTTTTGTATGAAAAACTAAAAACCTAATTTTTAGCTAAACTAAGCGTCCTACAGGCAAAAGGACAAAAATCTGTGATTACTTATAATATTCATAAAAAAGGATTTTTTATTAAAAAATTCGATTTTTTGTATGAAAAACTAAAAACCCATTTTCTAGCTAAACTAAGCGTCCTACAGGCAAAAGGACAAAAATCTGTGATCACTTAGAAAATTCATAAAAAAGGATTTTTTATTAAAAAATTAGATTTTTCTATATGACAAACTAAAAACCCATTTTCTAGCTAAACTAAGCGTCCTCCAGGCAAAAGGACAAACATCTGTGATCACTTATAAAATTCATAAAAAAGGATTTTTTATTAAAAAATTCGATTTTTTGTATGAAAAACTAAAAGCCCATTTTCTAGCTAAACTAAGCGTCCTACAGGCAAAAGGACAAAAATCTGTGATCACTTATAAAATTCATAAAAAAGGATTTTTTATTAAAAAATTCGTTTTTTTGTATGAAAAACTGAAAACCCATTTTCTAGCTAAACTAAGCGTCCTACAGGCAAAAGGACAAAAATCTGTGATCACTTATAAAATTCATAAAAAAGGATTTTTTATTAAAAAATTCGATTTTTTAATATGAAAAACTAAAAACCCATTTTGTAGCTAAACCAAGCGTCCTACAGGCAAAAGGACAATAATCTGTGATCACTTATAAAATTCATAAAAAAGGATTTTTTATTAAAAAATTCGATTTTTCTATATGAAAAACTAAAAACCCATTTTGTAGCTAAACCAAGCGTCCTACAGGCAAAAGGACAATAATCTGTGATTACTTATAATATTCATAAAAAAGGATTTTTTATTAAAAAATTCGATTTTTTGTATGAAAAACTAAAAACCCATTTTCTAGCTAAACTAAGCGTCCTACAGGCAAAAGGACAAAAATCTGTGATCACTTATAAAATTCATAAAAAAGGATTTTTTATTAAAAAATTCGATTTTTTAATATGAAAAACTAAAAACCCATTTTCTAGCTAAACTAAGCGTCCTCCACGCAAAAGGACAAACATCTGTGATCACTTATAAAATTCATAAAAAAGGATTTTTTATTAAAAAATTCGATTTTTCTATATGAAAAACTAAAAACCCATTTTGTAGCTAAACCAAGCGTCCTACAGGCAAAAGGACAATAATCTGTGATCACTTATAAAATTCATAAAAAAGGATTTTTTATTAAAAAATTCGATTTTTTGTATGAAAAACTAAAAGCCCATTTTCTAGCTAAACTAAGCGTCCTCCAGGCAAAAGGACAAACATCTGTGATCACTTATAAAATTCATAAAAAAGGATTGTTTATTAAAAAATTCGATTTTTTGTATGAAAAACTAAAAACCTATTTTGTAGCTAAACCAAGCGTCCTACAGGCAAAAGGACAATAATCTGTGATTACTTATAATATTCATAAAAAAGGATTTTTTATTAAAAAATTCGATTTTTTGTATGAAAAACTAAAAACCCATTTTTTAGCTAAACTAAGCGTCCTACAGGCAAAAGGACAAAAATCTGTGATCACTTATAAAATTCATAAAAAAGGATTTTTTATTAAAAAATTCGATTTTTTAATATGAAAAACTAAAAGCCCATTTTCTAGCTAAACTAAGCGTCCTACAGGCAAAAGGACAAAAATCTGTGATCACTTATAAAATTCATAAAAAAGGATTTTTTATTAAAAAATTCGATTTTTTAATATGAAAAACTAAAAGCCCATTTTCTAGCTAAACTAAGCGTCCTACAGGCAAAAGGACAAAAATCTGTGATCACTTATAAAATTCATAAAAAAGGATTTTTTATTAAAAAATTCGATTTTTCTATATGAAAAACTAAAAACCCATTTTTAAGCTAAACCAAGCGTCCTACAGGCAAAAGGACAAAAATCTGTGATCACTTATAAAATTCATAAAAAAGGATTTTTTATTAAAAAATTCGATTTTTTGTATGAAAAACTAAAAACCTATTTTTTAGCTAAACTAATCGTCCTACAGGCAAAAGGACAAAAATCTGTGATCACTTATAATATTCATAAAAAAAGGATTTTTTATTAAAAAATTAGATTTTTCTATATGACAAACTAAAAACCCATTTTCTAGCTAAACTAAGCGTCCTCCAGGCAAAAGGACAAACATCTGTGATCACTTATAAAATTCATAAAAAGTATTTTTTATTAAAAAATTCGATTTTTCTATATGAAAAACTAAAAACCCATTTTGTAGCTAAACCAAGCGTCCTACAGGCAAAAGGACAATAATCTGTGATCACTTATAAAATTCATAAAAAAGGATTTTTTATTAAAAAATTCGATTTTTCTATATGAAAAACTAAAAACCCATTTTCTAGCTAAACTAAGCGTCCTACAGGCAAAAGGACAAAAATCTGTGATCACTTATAAAATTCATAAAAAAGGATTTTTTATTAAAAAATTCGATCTTTTGTATGAAAAACTAAAAGCCCATTTTCTAGCTAAACTAAGCGTCCTACAGGCAAAAGGACCAAAATCTGTGATCACTTATAAAATTCATTAAAAAGGATTTTTTATTAAAAAATTAGATTTTTCTATATGACAAACTAAAAACCCATTTTCTAGCTAAACTAAGCGTCCTACAGGCAAAAGGACAAAAATCTGTGATCACTTATAAAATTCATAAAAAAGGATTTTTTATTAAAAAATTCGATTTTTTGTATGAAAAACTAAAAACCCATTTTCTAGCTAAACTAAGCGTCCTACAGGCAAAAGGACAAATATCTGTGATCACTTATAAAATTCATAAAAAAGGATTTTTTATTAAAAAATTCGATTTTTTGTATGAAAAACTAAAAACCTATTTTTTAGCTAAACTAATCGTCCTACAGGCAAAAGGACAAAAATCTATGATCACTTATAAAATTCATAAAAAAGGATTTTTTATTTAAAAATTCGATTTGTTGTATGAAAAACTGAAAACCCATTTTCTAGCTAAACTAAGCGTCCTACAGGCAAAAGGACAAAAATCTGTGATCACTTATAAAATTCATAAAAAAGGATTTTTTATTAAAAAATTCGATTTTTCTATATGAAAAACTAAAAACCCATTTTCTAGCTAAACTAAGCGTCCTACAGGCAAAAGGACAAAAATCTGTGATCACTTATAAAATTCATAAAAAAGGATTTTTTATTAAAAAATTCGATTTTTCTATATGAAAAACTAAAAACCCATTTTCTAGCTAAACTAAGCGTCCTACAGGCAAAAGGACAAAAATCTGTGATCACTTATAAAATTCATAATAAAGGATTTTTTATTAAAAAATTCGATTTTTTGTATGAAAAACTAAAAACCTAATTTTTAGCTAAACTAAGCGTCCTACAGGCAAAAGGACAAAAATCTGTGATTACTTATAATATTCATAAAAAAGGATTTTTTATTAAAAAATTCGATTTTTTGTATGAAAAACTAAAAACCCATTTTCTAGCTAAACTAAGCGTCCTACAGGCAAAAGGACAAAAATCTGTGATCACTTAGAAAATTCATAAAAAAGGATTTTTTATTAAAAAATTAGATTTTTCTATATGACAAACTAAAAACCCATTTTCTAGCTAAACTAAGCGTCCTCCAGGCAAAAGGACAAACATCTGTGATCACTTATAAAATTCATAAAAAAGGATTTTTTATTTAAAAATTCGATTTGTTGTATGAAAAACTGAAAACCCATTTTCTAGCTAAACTAAGCGTCCTACAGGCAAAAGGACAAAAATCTGTGATCACTTATAAAATTCATAAAAAAGGATTTTTTATTAAAAAATTCGATTTTTCTATATGAAAAACTAAAAACCCATTTTCTAGCTAAACTAATCGTCCTACAGGCAAAAGGACAAAAATCTGTGATCACTTATAAAATTCATAAAAAAGGATTTTTTATTAAAAAATTCGATTTTTCTATATGAAAAACTAAAAACCCATTTTCTAGCTAAACTAATCGTCCTACAGGCAAAAGGACAAAAATCTGTGATCACTTATAATATTCATAAAAAAGGATTTTTTATTAAAAAATTCGATTTTTCTATATGAAAAACTAAAAACCCATTTTGTAGCTAAACCAAGCGTCCTACAGGCAAAAGGACAATAATCTGTGATCACTTATAAAATTCATAAAAAAGGATTTTTTATTAAAAAATTCGATTTTTCTATATGAAAAACTAAAAACCCATTTTCTAGCTAAACTAAGCGTCCTACAGGCAAAAGGACAAAAATCTGTGATCACTTATAAAATTCATAAAAAAGGATTTTTTATTAAAAAATTCGATTTTTTGTATGAAAAACTAAAAGCCCATTTTCTAGCTAAACTAAGCGTCCTACAGGCAAAAGGACCAAAATCTGTGATCACTTATAAAATTCATAAAAAAGGATTTTTTATTAAAAAATTAGATTTTTCTATGTGACAAACTAAAAACCCATTTTCTAGCTAAACTAAGCGTCCTACAGGCAAAAGGACAAAAATCTGTGATCACTTATAAAATTCATAAAAAAGGATTTTTTATTAAAAAATTAGATTTTTCTATATGACAAACTAAAAACCCATTTTCTAGCTAAACTAAGCGTCCTCCAGGCAAAAGGACAAACATCTGTGATCACTTATAAAATTCATAAAAAATGATTTTTTATTAAAAAATTCGATTTTTCTATATGAAAAACTAAAAACCCATTTTGTAGCTAAACCAAGCGTCCTACAGGCAAAAGGACAATAATCTGTGATCACTTATAAAATTCATAAAAAAGGATTTTTTATTAAAAAATTCGATTTTTCTATATGAAAAACTAAAAACCCATTTTCTAGCCAAACTAAGCGTCCTACAGGCAAAAGGACAAAAATCTGTGATCACTTATAAAATTCATAAAAAAGGATTTTTTATTAAAAAATTCGATTTTTTGTATGAAAAACTAAAAGCCCATTTTCTAGCTAAACTAAGCGTCCTACAGGCAAAAGGACCAAAATCTGTGATCACTTATAAAATTCATAAAAAAAGATTTTTTATTAAAAAATTCGATTTTTTGTATGAAAAACTAAAAACCTATTTTTTAGCTAAACTAAGCGTCCTACAGGCAAAAGGACAAAAATCTGTGATCACTTATAAAATTCATAAAAAAGGATTTTTTATTAAAAAATTAGATTTTTCTATATGAAAAACTAAAAACCCATTTTCTAGCTAAACTAAGCGTCCTACAGGCAAAAGGACAAAAATCTGTGATCACTTATAAAATTCATCAAAAAGGATTTTTTATTAAAAAATTCGATTTTTTGTATGAAAAACTAAAAACCTATTTTTTAGCTAAACTAATCGTCTTACAGGCAAAAGGACAAAAATCTGTGATCACTTATAAAATTCATAAAAAAGGATTTTTTATTTAAAAATTCGATTTGTTGTATGAAAAACTGAAAACCCATTTTCTAGCTAAACTAAGCGTCCTACAGGCAAAAGGACAAAAATCTGTGATCAATTATAAAATTCATAAAAAAGGATTTTTTATTAAAAAATTCGATTTTTTGTATGAAAAACTAAAAACCTATTTTTTAGCTAAACTAAGCGTCCTACAGGCAAAAGGACAAAAATCTGTGATTACTTATAATATTCATAAAAAAGGATTTTTTATTAAAAAATTCGATTTTTTGTATGAAAAACTAAAATCCCATTTTCTAGCTAAACTAAGCGTGCTACAGGCAAAAGGACAAAAATCTGTGATCACTTATAATATTCATAAAAAAGGATTTTTTATTAAAAAATTAGATTTTTCTATATGACAAACTAAAAACCCATTTTCTAGCTAAACTAAGCGTCCTACAGGCAAAAGGACAAAAATCTGTGATCACTTATAAAATTCGTAAAAAAGGATTTTTTATTAAAAAATTCGATTTTTTGTATGAAAAACTAAAAACCTATTTTTTAGCTAAACTAATCGTCCTACAGGCAAAAGGACAAAAATCTGTGATCACTTATAATATTCATAAAAAAGGATTTTTTATTAAAAAATTAGATTTTTCTATATGACAAACTAAAAACCCATTTTCTAGCTAAACTAAGCGTCCTCCAGGCAAAAGGACAAACATCTGTGATCACTTATAAAATTCATAAAAAAGGATTTTTTATTAAAAAATTCGATTTTTCTATATGAAAAACTAAAAACCCATTTTCTAGCTAAACTAAGCGTCCTACAGGCAAAAGGACAAAAATCTGTGATCACTTATAAAATTCGTAAAAAAGGATTTTTTATTAAAAAATTCGATTTTTTGTATGAAAAACTAAAAACCTATTTTTTAGCTAAACTAATCGTCCTACAGGCAAAAGGACAAAAATCTGTGATCACTTATAAAATTCATAAAAAAGGATTTTTTATTTAAAAATTCGATTTGTTGTATGAAAAACTGAAAACCCATTTTCTAGCTAAACTAAGCGTCCTACAGGCAAAAGGACAAAAATCTGTGATCACTTATAAAATTCATAAAAAAGGATTTTTTATTAAAAAATTCGATTTTTCTATATGAAAAACTAAAAACCCATTTTCTAGCTAAACTAAGCGTCCTACAGGCAAAAGGACAAAAATCTGTGATCACTTATAAAATTCATAAAAAAGGATTTTTTATTAAAAAATTCGATTTTTCTATATGAAAAACTAAAAACCCATTTTCTAGCTAAACTAAGCGTCCTACAGGCAAAAGGACAAAAATCTGTGATCACTTATAAAATTCATAATAAAGGATTTTTTATTAAAAAATTCGATTTTTTGTATGAAAAACTAAAAACCTAATTTTTAGCTAAACTAAGCGTCCTACAGGCAAAAGGACAAAAATCTGTGATTACTTATAATATTCATAAAAAAGGATTTTTTATTAAAAAATTCGATTTTTTGTATGAAAAACTAAAAACCCATTTTCTAGCTAAACTAAGCGTCCTACAGGCAAAAGGACAAAAATCTGTGATCACTTAGAAAATTCATAAAAAAGGATTTTTTATTAAAAAATTAGATTTTTCTATATGACAAACTAAAAACCCATTTTCTAGCTAAACTAAGCGTCCTCCAGGCAAAAGGACAAACATCTGTGATCACTTATAAAATTCATAAAAAAGGATTTTTTATTTAAAAATTCGATTTGTTGTATGAAAAACTGAAAACCCATTTTCTAGCTAAACTAAGCGTCCTACAGGCAAAAGGACAAAAATCTGTGATCACTTATAAAATTCATAAAAAAGGATTTTTTATTAAAAAATTCGATTTTTCTATATGAAAAACTAAAAACCCATTTTCTAGCTAAACTAATCGTCCTACAGGCAAAAGGACAAAAATCTATGATCACTTATAAAATTCATAAAAAAGGATTTTTTATTTAAAAATTCGATTTGTTGTATGAAAAACTGAAAACCCATTTTCTAGCTAAACTAAGCGTCCTACAGGCAAAAGGACAAAAATCTGTGATCACTTATAAAATTCATAAAAAAGGATTTTTTATTTAAAAATTCGATTTGTTGTATGAAAAACTGAAAACCCATTTTCTAGCTAAACTAAGCGTCCTACAGGCAAAAGGACAAAAATCTGTGATCACTTATAAAATTCATAAAAAAGGATTTTTTATTAAAAAATTAGATTTTTCTATATGAAAAACTAAAAACCCATTTTCTAGCTAAACTAAGCGTCCTACAGGCAAAAGGACAAAAATCTGTGATCACTTATAAAATTCATAAAAAAGGATTTTTTATTAAAAAATTCGATTTTTCTATATGAAAAACTAAAAACCCATTTTCTAGCTAAACTAAGCGTCCTACAGGCAAAAGGACAAAAATCTGTGATCACTTATAAAATTCATAATAAAGGATTTTTTATTAAAAAATTCGATTTTTTGTATAAAAACTAAAAACCTATTTTTTAGCTAAACTAAGCGTCCTACAGGCAAAAGGACAAAAATCTGTGATTACTTATAATATTCATAAAAAAGGATTTTTTATTAAAAAATTCGATTTTTTGTATGAAAAACTAAAAACCCATTTTCTAGCTAAACTAAGCGTCCTACAGGCAAAAGGACAAAAATCTGTGATCACTTAGAAAATTCATAAAAAAGGATTTTTTATTAAAAAATTAGATTTTTCTATATGACAAACTAAAAACCCATTTTCTAGCTAAACTAAGCGTCCTCCAGGCAAAAGGACAAACATCTGTGATCACTTATAAAATTCATAAAAAAGGATTTTTTATTAAAAAATTCGATTTTTTGTATGAAAAACTAAAAGCCCATTTTCTAGCTAAACTAAGCGTCCTACAGGCAAAAGGACAAAAATCTGTGATCACTTATAAAATTCATAAAAAAGGATTTTTTATTAAAAAATTCGTTTTTTTGTATGAAAAACTGAAAACCCATTTTCTAGCTAAACTAAGCGTCCTACAGGCAAAAGGACAAAAATCTGTGATCACTTATAAAATTCATAAAAAAGGATTTTTTATTAAAAAATTCGATTTTTTAATATGAAAAACTAAAAACCCATTTTGTAGCTAAACCAAGCGTCCTACAGGCAAAAGGACAATAATCTGTGATCACTTATAAAATTCATAAAAAAGGATTTTTTATTAAAAAATTCGATTTTTCTATATGAAAAACTAAAAACCCATTTTGTAGCTAAACCAAGCGTCCTACAGGCAAAAGGACAATAATCTGTGATTACTTATAATATTCATAAAAAAGGATTTTTTATTAAAAAATTCGATTTTTTGTATGAAAAACTAAAAACCCATTTTCTAGCTAAACTAAGCGTCCTACAGGCAAAAGGACAAAAATCTGTGATCACTTATAAAATTCATAAAAAAGGATTTTTTATTAAAAAATTCGATTTTTTAATATGAAAAACTAAAAACCCATTTTCTAGCTAAACTAAGCGTCCTCCACGCAAAAGGACAAACATCTGTGATCACTTATAAAATTCATAAAAAAGGATTTTTTATTAAAAAATTCGATTTTTCTATATGAAAAACTAAAAACCCATTTTGTAGCTAAACCAAGCGTCCTACAGGCAAAAGGACAATAATCTGTGATCACTTATAAAATTCATAAAAAAGGATTTTTTATTAAAAAATTCGATTTTTTGTATGAAAAACTAAAAGCCCATTTTCTAGCTAAACTAAGCGTCCTCCAGGCAAAAGGACAAACATCTGTGATCACTTATAAAATTCATAAAAAAGGATTGTTTATTAAAAAATTCGATTTTTTGTATGAAAAACTAAAAACCTATTTTGTAGCTAAACCAAGCGTCCTACAGGCAAAAGGACAATAATCTGTGATTACTTATAATATTCATAAAAAAGGATTTTTTATTAAAAAATTCGATTTTTTGTATGAAAAACTAAAAACCCATTTTTTAGCTAAACTAAGCGTCCTACAGGCAAAAGGACAAAAATCTGTGATCACTTATAAAATTCATAAAAAAGGATTTTTTATTAAAAAATTCGATTTTTTAATATGAAAAACTAAAAGCCCATTTTCTAGCTAAACTAAGCGTCCTACAGGCAAAAGGACAAAAATCTGTGATCACTTATAAAATTCATAAAAAAGGATTTTTTATTAAAAAATTCGATTTTTTAATATGAAAAACTAAAAACCTATTTTTTAGCTAAACTAATCGTCCTACAGGCAAAAGGACAAAAATCTATGATCACTTATAAAATTCATAAAAAAGGATTTTTTATTAAAAAATTCGATTTTTTGTATGAAAAACTAAAAACCTATTTTTTAGCTAAACTAATCGTCCTACAGGCAAAAGGACAAAAATCTGTGATCACTTATAATATTCATAAAAAAAGGATTTTTTATTAAAAAATTAGATTTTTCTATATGACAAACTAAAAACCCATTTTCTAGCTAAACTAAGCGTCCTCCAGGCAAAAGGACAAACATCTGTGATCACTTATAAAATTCATAAAAAAGGATTTTTTATTAAAAAATTCGATTTTTTGTATGAAAAACTAAAAACCTATTTTTTAGCTAAACTAATCGTCCTACAGGCAAAAGGACAAAAATCTATGATCACTTATAAAATTCATAAAAAGTATTTTTTATTAAAAAATTCGATTTTTCTATATGAAAAACTAAAAACCCATTTTGTAGCTAAACCAAGCGTCCTACAGGCAAAAGGACAATAATCTGTGATCACTTATAAAATTCATAAAAAAGGATTTTTTATTAAAAAATTCGATTTTTCTATATGAAAAACTAAAAACCCATTTTCTAGCTAAACTAAGCGTCCTACAGGCAAAAGGACAAAAATCTGTGATCACTTATAAAATTCATAAAAAAGGATTTTTTATTAAAAAATTCGATCTTTTGTATGAAAAACTAAAAGCCCATTTTCTAGCTAAACTAAGCGTCCTACAGGCAAAAGGACCAAAATCTGTGATCACTTATAAAATTCATTAAAAAGGATTTTTTATTAAAAAATTAGATTTTTCTATATGACAAACTAAAAACCCATTTTCTAGCTAAACTAAGCGTCCTACAGGCAAAAGGACAAAAATCTGTGATCACTTATAAAATTCATAAAAAAGGATTTTTTATTAAAAAATTCGATTTTTTGTATGAAAAACTAAAAACCCATTTTCTAGCTAAACTAAGCGTCCTACAGGCAAAAGGACAAATATCTGTGATCACTTATAAAATTCATAAAAAAGGATTTTTTATTAAAAAATTCGATTTTTTGTATGAAAAACTAAAAACCTATTTTTTAGCTAAACTAATCGTCCTACAGGCAAAAGGACAAAAATCTATGATCACTTATAAAATTCATAAAAAAGGATTTTTTATTTAAAAATTCGATTTGTTGTATGAAAAACTGAAAACCCATTTTCTAGCTAAACTAAGCGTCCTACAGGCAAAAGGACAAAAATCTGTGATCACTTATAAAATTCATAAAAAAGGATTTTTTATTAAAAAATTCGATTTTTCTATATGAAAAACTAAAAACCCATTTTCTAGCTAAACTAAGCGTCCTACAGGCAAAAGGACAAAAATCTGTGATCACTTATAAAATTCATAAAAAAGGATTTTTTATTAAAAAATTCGATTTTTCTATATGAAAAACTAAAAACCCATTTTCTAGCTAAACTAAGCGTCCTACAGGCAAAAGGACAAAAATCTGTGATCACTTATAAAATTCATAATAAAGGATTTTTTATTAAAAAATTCGATTTTTTGTATGAAAAACTAAAAACCTAATTTTTAGCTAAACTAAGCGTCCTACAGGCAAAAGGACAAAAATCTGTGATTACTTATAATATTCATAAAAAAGGATTTTTTATTAAAAAATTCGATTTTTTGTATGAAAAACTAAAAACCCATTTTCTAGCTAAACTAAGCGTCCTACAGGCAAAAGGACAAAAATCTGTGATCACTTAGAAAATTCATAAAAAAGGATTTTTTATTAAAAAATTAGATTTTTCTATATGACAAACTAAAAACCCATTTTCTAGCTAAACTAAGCGTCCTCCAGGCAAAAGGACAAACATCTGTGATCACTTATAAAATTCATAAAAAAGGATTTTTTATTTAAAAATTCGATTTGTTGTATGAAAAACTGAAAACCCATTTTCTAGCTAAACTAAGCGTCCTACAGGCAAAAGGACAAAAATCTGTGATCACTTATAAAATTCATAAAAAAGGATTTTTTATTAAAAAATTCGATTTTTCTATATGAAAAACTAAAAACCCATTTTCTAGCTAAACTAATCGTCCTACAGGCAAAAGGACAAAAATCTGTGATCACTTATAAAATTCATAAAAAAGGATTTTTTATTAAAAAATTCGATTTTTCTATATGAAAAACTAAAAACCCATTTTCTAGCTAAACTAATCGTCCTACAGGCAAAAGGACAAAAATCTGTGATCACTTATAATATTCATAAAAAAGGATTTTTTATTAAAAAATTCGATTTTTCTATATGAAAAACTAAAAACCCATTTTGTAGCTAAACCAAGCGTCCTACAGGCAAAAGGACAATAATCTGTGATCACTTATAAAATTCATAAAAAAGGATTTTTTATTAAAAAATTCGATTTTTCTATATGAAAAACTAAAAACCCATTTTCTAGCTAAACTAAGCGTCCTACAGGCAAAAGGACAAAAATCTGTGATCACTTATAAAATTCATAAAAAAGGATTTTTTATTAAAAAATTCGATTTTTTGTATGAAAAACTAAAAGCCCATTTTCTAGCTAAACTAAGCGTCCTACAGGCAAAAGGACCAAAATCTGTGATCACTTATAAAATTCATAAAAAAGGATTTTTTATTAAAAAATTAGATTTTTCTATGTGACAAACTAAAAACCCATTTTCTAGCTAAACTAAGCGTCCTACAGGCAAAAGGACAAAAATCTGTGATCACTTATAAAATTCATAAAAAAGGATTTTTTATTAAAAAATTCGATTTTTTGTATGAAAAACTAAAAGCCCATTTTCTAGCTAAACTAAGCGTCCTACAGGCAAAAGGACCAAAATCTGTGATCACTTATAAAATTCATAAAAAAGGATTTTTTATTAAAAAATTAGATTTTTCTATGTGACAAACTAAAAACCCATTTTCTAGCTAAACTAAGCGTCCTACAGGCAAAAGGACAAAAATCTGTGATCACTTATAAAATTCATAAAAAAGGATTTTTTATTAAAAAATTAGATTTTTCTATATGACAAACTAAAAACCCATTTTCTAGCTAAACTAAGCGTCCTCCAGGCAAAAGGACAAACATCTGTGATCACTTATAAAATTCATAAAAAATGATTTTTTATTAAAAAATTCGATTTTTCTATATGAAAAACTAAAAACCCATTTTGTAGCTAAACCAAGCGTCCTACAGGCAAAAGGACAATAATCTGTGATCACTTATAAAATTCATAAAAAAGGATTTTTTATTAAAAAATTCGATTTTTCTATATGAAAAACTAAAAACCCATTTTCTAGCCAAACTAAGCGTCCTACAGGCAAAAGGACAAAAATCTGTGATCACTTATAAAATTCATAAAAAAGGATTTTTTATTAAAAAATTCGATTTTTTGTATGAAAAACTAAAAGCCCATTTTCTAGCTAAACTAAGCGTCCTACAGGCAAAAGGACCAAAATCTGTGATCACTTATAAAATTCATAAAAAAAGATTTTTTATTAAAAAATTCGATTTTTTGTATGAAAAACTAAAAACCTATTTTTTAGCTAAACTAAGCGTCCTACAGGCAAAAGGACAAAAATCTGTGATCACTTATAAAATTCATAAAAAAGGATTTTTTATTAAAAAATTAGATTTTTCTATATGAAAAACTAAAAACCCATTTTCTAGCTAAACTAAGCGTCCTACAGGCAAAAGGACAAAAATCTGTGATCACTTATAAAATTCATCAAAAAGGATTTTTTATTAAAAAATTCGATTTTTTGTATGAAAAACTAAAAACCTATTTTTTAGCTAAACTAATCGTCTTACAGGCAAAAGGACAAAAATCTGTGATCACTTATAAAATTCATAAAAAAGGATTTTTTATTTAAAAATTCGATTTGTTGTATGAAAAACTGAAAACCCATTTTCTAGCTAAACTAAGCGTCCTACAGGCAAAAGGACAAAAATCTGTGATCACTTATAAAATTCATAAAAAAGGATTTTTTATTAAAAAATTCGATTTTTTGTATGAAAAACTAAAAACCTATTTTTTAGCTAAACTAATCGTCCTACAGGCAAAAGGTTAAAAATCTGTGATCACTTATAAAATTCATAAAAAAGGGTTTTTTATTTAAAAATTCGATTTGTTGTATGAAAAACTGAAAACCCATTTTCTAGCTAAACTAAGCGTCCTACAGGCAAAAGGACAAAAATCTGTGATCACTTATAAAATTCATAAAAAAGGATTTTTTATTAAAAAATTCGATTTTTCTATATGAAAAACTAAAAACCCATTTTCTAGCTAAACTAAGCGTCCTACAGGCAAAAGGAAAAAAATCTGTGATCAATTATAAAATTCATAAAAAAGGATTTTTTATTAAAAAATTCGATTTTTTGTATGAAAAACTAAAAACCTATTTTTTAGCTAAACTAAGCGTCCTACAGGCAAAAGGACAAAAATCTGTGATTACTTATAATATTCATAAAAAAGGATTTTTTATTAAAAAATTCGATTTTTTGTATGAAAAACTAAAATCCCATTTTCTAGCTAAACTAAGCGTGCTACAGGCAAAAGGACAAAAATCTGTGATCACTTATAATATTCATAAAAAAGGATTTTTTATTAAAAAATTAGATTTTTCTATATGACAAACTAAAAACCCATTTTCTAGCTAAACTAAGCGTCCTACAGGCAAAAGGACAAAAATCTGTGATCACTTATAAAATTCGTAAAAAAGGATTTTTTATTAAAAAATTCGATTTTTTGTATGAAAAACTAAAAACCTATTTTTTAGCTAAACCAAGCGTCCTACAGGCAAAAGGACAATAATCTGTGATCACTTATAAAATTCATAAAAAAGGATTTTTTATTAAAAAATTAGATTTTTCTATATGAAAAACTAAAAACCCATTTCCTAGCTAAACTAAACGTCCTACAGGCAAAAGGACAAAAATCTGTGATCACTTATAAAATTCATAAAAAAGGATTTTTTATTAAAAAATTCGATTTTTTGTATGAAAAACTAAAAACCCATTTTCTAGCTAAACTAAGCGTCCTACAGGCAAAAGGACAAAAATCTGTGATCACTTATAAAATTCATAAAAAAGGATTTTTTATTAAAAAATTAGATTTTTCTATATGAAAAACTAAAAACCCATTTCCTAGCTAAACTAAGCGTCCTACAGGCAAAAGGACAAAAATCTGTGATCACTTATAAAATTCATAAAAAAGGATTTTTTATTAAAAAATTCGATTTTTTGTATGAAAAACTAAAAACCTATTTTTTAGCTAAACTAATCGTCCTACAGGCAAAAGGCAAAAATTTTTGAGAACTTATAAAATTCATAAAAAAGGATTTTTTATTTAAAAATTCGATTTGTTGTATGAAAAAATGAAAACCCATTTTCTAGCTAAACTAAGCGTCCTACAGGCAAAAGGACAAAAATCTGTGATCACTTATAAAATTCATAAAAAAGGATTTTTTATTAAAAAATTCGATTTTTTGTATGAAAAACTAAAAGCCCATTTTCTAGCTAAACTAAGCGTCCTACAGGCAAAAGGACCAAAATCTGTGATCACTTATAAAATTTATAAAAAAGGATTTTTTATTAAAAAATTCGATTTTTTGTATGAAAAACTAAAAACCTATTTTTTAGCTAAACTAAGCGTCCTACAGGCAAAAGGACAAAAATCTGTGATCACTTATAAAATTCATAAAAAAGGATTTTTTATTAAAAAATTAGATTTTTCTATATGAAAAACTAAAAACCCATTTTCTAGCTAAACTAAGCGTCCTACAGGCAAAAGGACAAAAATCTGTGATCACTTATAAAATTCATAAAAAAGGATTTTTTATTAAAAAATTAGATTTTTCTATATGAAAAACTAAAAACCCATTTCCTAGCTAAACTAAACGTCCTACAGGCAAAAGGACAAAAATCTGTGATCACTTATAAAATTCATAAAAAAGGATTTTTTATTAAAAAATTCGATTTTTTGTATGAAAAACTAAAAACCCATTTTCTAGCTAAACTAAGCGTCCTACAGGCAAAAGGACAAAAATCTGTGATCACTTATAAAATTCATAAAAAAGGATTTTTTATTAAAAAATTAGATTTTTCTATATGAAAAACTAAAAACCCATTTCCTAGCTAAACTAAACGTCCTACAGGCAAAAGGACAAAAATCTGTGATCACTTATAAAATTCATAAAAAAGGATTTTTTATTAAAAAATTCGATTTTTTGTATGAAAAACTAAAAACCTATTTTTTAGCTAAACTAATCGTCCTACAGGCAAAAGGACAAAAATCTGTGATCACTTATAAAATTCATAAAAAAGGATTTTTCATTAAAAAATTAGATTTTTCTATATGAAAAACTAAAAACCCATTTCCTAGCTAAACTAAACGTCCTACAGGCAAAAGGACAAAAATCTGTGATCACTTATAAAATTCATAAAAAAGGATTTTTTATTAAAAAATTAGATTTTTCTATATGAAAAACTAAAAACCCATTTTCTAGCTAAACTAAGCGTCCTACAGGCAAAAGGACAAAAATCTGTGATCACTTATAAAATTCATAAAAAAGGATTTTTTATTAAAAAACTCGATTTTTTGTATGAAAAACTAAAAACCTATTTTTTAGCTAAACTAAGCGTCCTACAGGCAAAAGGACAAAAATCTGTGATCACTTATAAAATTCATAAAAAAGGAAATTAGATTTTTCTATATGAAAAACTAAAAACCCATTTCCTAGCTAAACTAAGCGTCCTACAGGCAAAAGGACAAAAATCTGTGATCACTTATAAAATTCATAAAAAAGGATTTTTTATTAAAAAATTCGATTTTTTGTATGAAAAACTAAAAACCTATTTTTTAGCTAAACTAATCGTCCTACAGGCAAAAGGACAAAAATCTGTGATCACTTATAAAATTCATAAAAAAGGATTTTTTATTTAAAAATTCGATTTGTTGTATGAAAAACTGAAAACCCATTTTCTAGCTAAACTAAGCGTCCTACAGGCAAAAGGACAAAAATCTGTGATCACTTATAAAATTCATAAAAAAGGATTTTTTATTAAAAAATTCGATTTTTTGTATGAAAAACTAAAAGCCCATTTTCTAGCTAAACTAAGCGTCCTACAGGCAAAAGGACCAAAATCTGTGATCACTTATAAAATTTATAAAAAAGGATTTTTTATTAAAAAATTCGATTTTTTGTATGAAAAACTAAAAACCTATTTTTTAGCTAAACTAAGCGTCCTACAGGCAAAAGGACAAAAATCTGTGATCACTTATAAAATTCATAAAAAAGGATTTTTTATTAAAAAATTAGATTTTTCTATATGAAAAACTAAAAACCCATTTTCTAGCTAAACTAAGCGTCCTACAGGCAAAAGGACAAAAATCTGTGATCACTTATAAAATTCATAAAAAAGGATTTTTTATTAAAAAATTCGATTTTTTGTATGAAAAACTAAAAACCTATTTTTTAGCTAAACTAAGCGTCCTACAGGCAAAAGGACAAAAATCTGTGATCACTTATAAAATTTATAAAAAAGGATTTTTTATTAAAAAATTCGATTTTTTGTATGAAAAACTAAAAACCTATTTTTTAGCTAAACTAAGCGTCCTACAGGCAAAAGGACAAAAATCTGTGATCACTTATAAAATTCATAAAAAAGGATTTTTTATTAAAAAATTAGATTTTTCTATATGAAAAACTAAAAACCCATTTTCTAGCTAAACTAAGCGTCCTACAGGCAAAAGGACAAAAATCTGTGATCACTTATAAAATTCATAAAAAAGGATTTTTTATTAAAAAAATTCGATTTTTTGTATGAAAAACTAAAAACCTATTTTTTAGCTAAACTAAGCGTCCTACAGGCAAAAGGACAAAAATCTGTGATCACTTATAAAATTCATAAAAAAGGATTTTTTATTAAAAAATTAGATTTTTCTATATGAAAAACTAAAAACCCATTTCCTAGCTAAACTAAGCGTCCTACAGGCAAAAGGACAAAAATCTGTGATCACTTATAAAATTCATAAAAAAGGATTTTTTATTAAAAAATTCGATTTTTTGTATGAAAAACTAAAAACCTATTTTTTAGCTAAACTAATCGTCCTACAGGCAAAAGGACAAAAATCTGTGATCACTTATAAAATTCATAAAAAAGGATTTTTTATTTAAAAATTCGATTTGTTGTATGAAAAACTGAAAACCCATTTTCTAGCTAAACTAAGCGTCCTACAGGCAAAAGGACAAAAATCTGTGATCACTTATAAAATTCATAAAAAAGGATTTTTTATTAAAAAATTAGATTTTTCTATATGAAAAACTAAAAACCCATTTTCTAGCTAAACTAAGCGTCCTACAGGCAAAAGGACAAAAATCTGTGATCACTTATAAAATTTATAAAAAAGGATTTTTTATTAAAAAATTCGATTTTTTGTATGAAAAACTAAAAACCTATTTTTTAGCTAAACTAAGCGTCCTACAGGCAAAAGGACAAAAATCTGTGATCACTTATAAAATTCATAAAAAAGGATTTTTTATTAAAAAATTCGATTTTTTGTATGAAAAACTAAAAACCTATTTTTTAGCTAAACTAATCGTCCTACAGGCAAAAGGACAAAAGTCTGTGATCACTTATAAAATTCATAAAAAAGGATTTTTTATTAAAAAACTAGATTTTTTGTATGAAAAACTAAAAGCCCATTTTCTAGCTAAACTAAGCGTCCTACAGGCAAAAGGACCAAAATCTGTGATCACTTATAAAATTTATAAAAAAGGATTTTTTATTAAAAAATTCGATTTTTTGTATGAAAAACTAAAAACCTATTTTTTAGCTAAACTAAGCGTCCTACAGGCAAAAGGACAAAAATCTGTGATCACTTATAAAATTCATAAAAAAGGATTTTTTATTAAAAAATTTGATTTTTTGTATGAAAAACTAAAAACCTATTTTTTAGCTAAACTAAGCGTCCTGCAGGCAAAAGGACAAAAATCTGTGATTACTTATAATATTCATAAAAAAGGATTTTTTATTAAAAAATTCGATTTTTTGTATGAAAAACTAAAAACCCATTTTCTAGCTAAACTAAGCGTCCTACAGGCAAAAGGACAAAAATCTGTGATCACTTATAAAATTCATAAAAAAGGATTTTTTATTAAAAAATTAGATTTTTCTATATGAAAAACTAAAAACCCATTTCCTAGCTAAACTAAGCGTCCTACAGGCAAAAGGACAAAAATCTGTGATCACTTATAAAATTCATAAAAAAGGATTTTTTATTAAAAAATTCGATTTTTTGTATGAAAAACTAAAAACCTATTTTTTAGCTAAACTAATCGTCCTACAGGCAAAAGGACAAAAATCTGTGATCACTTATAAAATTCATAAAAAAGGATTTTTTATTTAAAAATTCGATTTGTTGTATGAAAAACTGAAAACCCATTTTCTAGCTAAACTAAGCGTCCTACAGGCAAAAGGACAAAAATCTGTGATCACTTATAAAATTCATAAAAAAGGATTTTTTATTAAAAAATTCGATTTTTTGTATGAAAAACTAAAAGCCCATTTTCTAGCTAAACTAAGCGTCCTACAGGCAAAAGGACCAAAATCTGTGATCACTTATAAAATTTATAAAAAAGGATTTTTTATTAAAAAATTCGATTTTTTGTATGAAAAACTAAAAACCTATTTTTTAGCTAAACTAAGCGTCCTACAGGCAAAAGGCCAAAAATCTGTGATCACTTATAAAATTCATAAAAAAGGATTTTTTATTAAAAAATTAGATTTTTCTATATGAAAAACTAAAAACCCATTTCCTAGCTAAACTAAGCGTCCTACAGGCAAAAGGACAAAAATCTGTGATCACTTATAAAATTCATAAAAAAGGATTTTTTATTAAAAAATTAGATTTTTTCTATATGAAAAACTAAAAACCCATTTCCTAGATAAACTAAGCGTCCTACAGGCAAAAGGACAAAAATCTGTGATCACTTATAAAATTCATAAAAAAGGATTTTTTATTAAAAAATTCGATTTTTTGTATGAAAAACTAAAAACCTATTTTTTAGCTAAACTAATCGTCCTACAGGCAAAAGGACAAAAATCTGTGATCACTTATAAAATTCATAAAAAAGGATTTTTTATTAAAAAATTAGATTTTTCTATATGAAAATCTAAAAACCCATTTTCTAGCTAAACTAAGCGTCCTACAGGCAAAAGGACAAAAATCTGTGATCACTTATAAAATTCATAAAAAAGGATTTTTTATTAAAAAATTAGATTTTTCTATATGAAAAACTAAAAACCCATTTCCTAGCTAAACTAAGCGTCCTACAGGCAAAAGGACAAAAATCTGTGATCACTTATAAAATTCATAAAAAAGGATTTTTTATTAAAAAATTCGATTTTTTGTATGAAAAACTGAAAACCCATTTTCTAGCTAAACTAAGCGTCCTACAGGCAAAAGGACAAAAATCTGTGATCACTTATAAAATTCATAAAAAAGGATTTTTTATTAAAAAATTCGATTTTTTGTATGAAAAACTAAAAGCCCATTTTCTAGCTAAACTAAGCGTCCTACAGGCAAAAGGACCAAAATCTGTGATCACTTATAAAATTTATAAAAAAGGATTTTTTATTAAAAAATTCGATTTTTTGTATGAAAAACTAAAAACCTATTTTTTAGCTAAACTAAGCGTCCTACAGGCAAAAGGCCAAAAATCTGTGATCACTTATAAAATTCATAAAAAAGGATTTTTTATTAAAAAATTAGATTTTTCTATATGAAAAACTAAAAACCCATTTCCTAGCTAAACTAAGCGTCCTACAGGCAAAAGGACAAAAATCTGTGATCACTTATAAAATTCATAAAAAAGGATTTTTTATTAAAAAATTAGATTTTTCTATATGAAAAACTAAAAACCCATTTCCTAGATAAACTAAGCGTCCTACAGGCAAAAGGACAAAAATCTGTGATCACTTATAAAATTCATAAAAAAGGATTTTTTATTAAAAAATTAGATTTTTCTATATGAAAATCTAAAAACCCATTTTCTAGCTAAACTAAGCGTCCTACAGGCAAAAGGACAAAAATCTGTGATCACTTATAAAATTCATAAAAAAGGATTTTTTATTAAAAAATTAGATTTTTCTATATGAAAAACTAAAAACCCATTTCCTAGCTAAACTAAGCGTCCTACAGGCAAAAGGACAAAAATCTGTGATCACTTATAAAATTCATAAAAAAGGATTTTTTATTAAAAAATTCGATTTTTTGTATGAAAAACTAAAAACCTATTTTTTAGCTAAACTAATCGTCCTGCAGGCAAAAGGACAAAAATCTGTGATCACTTATAAAATTCATAAAAAAGGATTTTTTATTAAAAAATTAGATTTTTCTATATGAAAAACTAAAAACCCATTTCCTAGCTAAACTAAGCGTCCTACAGGCAAAAGGACAAAAATCTGTGATCACTTATAAAATTCATAAAAAAGGATTTTTTATTAAAAAATTAGATTTTTCTATATGAAAAACTAAAAACCCATTTTCTAGCTAAACTAAGCGTCCTACAGGCAAAAAGACAAAAATCTGTGATCACTTATAAAATTCATAAAAAAGGATTTTTTATTAAAAAATTAGATTTTTCTATATGAAAAACTAAAAACCCATTTTCTAGCTAAACTAAGCGTCCTACAGGCAAAAGGACAAAAATCTGTGATCACTTATAAAATTCATAAAAAAGGATTTTTTATTAAAAAATTCGATTTTTTGTATGAAAAACTAAAAACCTATTTTTTAGCTAAACTAAGCGTCCTGCAGGCAAAAGGACAAAAATCTGTGATTACTTATAATATTCATAAAAAAGGATTTTTTATTAAAAAATTCGATTTTTTGTATGAAAAACTAAAAACCCATTTTCTAGCTAAACTAAGCGTCCTACAGGCAAAAGGACAAAAATCTGTGATCACTTATAAAATTCATAAAAAAGGATTTTTTATTAAAAAATTAGATTTTTCTATATGAAAAACTAAAAACCCATTTCCTAGCTAAACTAAGCGTCCTACAGGCAAAAGGACAAAAATCTGTGATCACTTATAAAATTCATAAAAAAGGATTTTTTATTAAAAAATTCGATTTTTTGTATGAAAAACTAAAAACCTATTTTTTAGCTAAACTAATCGTCCTACAGGCAAAAGGACAAAAATCTGTGATCACTTATAAAATTCATAAAAAAGGATTTTTTATTTAAAAATTCGATTTGTTGTATGAAAAACTGAAAACCCATTTTCTAGCTAAACTAAGCGTCCTACAGGCAAAAGGACAAAAATCTGTGATCACTTATAAAATTCATAAAAAAGGATTTTTTATTAAAAAATTCGATTTTTTGTATGAAAAACTAAAAGCCCATTTTCTAGCTAAACTAAGCGTCCTACAGGCAAAAGGACCAAAATCTGTGATCACTTATAAAATTTATAAAAAAGGATTTTTTATTAAAAAATTCGATTTTTTGTATGAAAAACTAAAAACCTATTTTTTAGCTAAACTAAGCGTCCTACAGGCAAAAGGCCAAAAATCTGTGATCACTTATAAAATTCATAAAAAAGGATTTTTTATTAAAAAATTAGATTTTTCTATATGAAAAACTAAAAACCCATTTCCTAGCTAAACTAAGCGTCCTACAGGCAAAAGGACAAAAATCTGTGATCACTTATAAAATTCATAAAAAAGGATTTTTTATTAAAAAATTAGATTTTTTCTATATGAAAAACTAAAAACCCATTTCCTAGATAAACTAAGCGTCCTACAGGCAAAAGGACAAAAATCTGTGATCACTTATAAAATTCATAAAAAAGGATTTTTTATTAAAAAATTCGATTTTTTGTATGAAAAACTAAAAACCTATTTTTTAGCTAAACTAATCGTCCTACAGGCAAAAGGACAAAAATCTGTGATCACTTATAAAATTCATAAAAAAGGATTTTTTATTAAAAAATTAGATTTTTCTATATGAAAATCTAAAAACCCATTTTCTAGCTAAACTAAGCGTCCTACAGGCAAAAGGACAAAAATCTGTGATCACTTATAAAATTCATAAAAAAGGATTTTTTATTAAAAAATTAGATTTTTCTATATGAAAAACTAAAAACCCATTTCCTAGCTAAACTAAGCGTCCTACAGGCAAAAGGACAAAAATCTGTGATCACTTATAAAATTCATAAAAAAGGATTTTTTATTAAAAAATTCGATTTTTTGTATGAAAAACTGAAAACCCATTTTCTAGCTAAACTAAGCGTCCTACAGGCAAAAGGACAAAAATCTGTGATCACTTATAAAATTCATAAAAAAGGATTTTTTATTAAAAAATTCGATTTTTTGTATGAAAAACTAAAAGCCCATTTTCTAGCTAAACTAAGCGTCCTACAGGCAAAAGGACCAAAATCTGTGATCACTTATAAAATTTATAAAAAAGGATTTTTTATTAAAAAATTCGATTTTTTGTATGAAAAACTAAAAACCTATTTTTTAGCTAAACTAAGCGTCCTACAGGCAAAAGGCCAAAAATCTGTGATCACTTATAAAATTCATAAAAAAGGATTTTTTATTAAAAAATTAGATTTTTCTATATGAAAAACTAAAAACCCATTTCCTAGCTAAACTAAGCGTCCTACAGGCAAAAGGACAAAAATCTGTGATCACTTATAAAATTCATAAAAAAGGATTTTTTATTAAAAAATTAGATTTTTCTATATGAAAAACTAAAAACCCATTTCCTAGATAAACTAAGCGTCCTACAGGCAAAAGGACAAAAATCTGTGATCACTTATAAAATTCATAAAAAAGGATTTTTTATTAAAAAATTAGATTTTTCTATATGAAAATCTAAAAACCCATTTTCTAGCTAAACTAAGCGTCCTACAGGCAAAAGGACAAAAATCTGTGATCACTTATAAAATTCATAAAAAAGGATTTTTTATTAAAAAATTAGATTTTTCTATATGAAAAACTAAAAACCCATTTCCTAGCTAAACTAAGCGTCCTACAGGCAAAAGGACAAAAATCTGTGATCACTTATAAAATTCATAAAAAAGGATTTTTTATTAAAAAATTCGATTTTTTGTATGAAAAACTAAAAACCTATTTTTTAGCTAAACTAATCGTCCTGCAGGCAAAAGGACAAAAATCTGTGATCACTTATAAAATTCATAAAAAAGGATTTTTTATTAAAAAATTAGATTTTTCTATATGAAAAACTAAAAACCCATTTCCTAGCTAAACTAAGCGTCCTACAGGCAAAAGGACAAAAATCTGTGATCACTTATAAAATTCATAAAAAAGGATTTTTTATTAAAAAATTCGATTTTTTGTATGAAAAACTAAAAACCTATTTTTTAGCTAAACTAATCGTCCTGCAGGCAAAAGGACAAAAATCTGTGATCACTTATAAAATTCATAAAAAAGGATTTTTTATTTAAAAATTCGATTTGTTGTATGAAAAACTGAAAACCCATTTTCTAGCTAAACTAAGCGTCCTACAGGCAAAAAGACAAAAATCTGTGATCACTTATAAAATTCATAAAAAAGGATTTTTTATTAAAAAATTAGATTTTTCTATATGAAAAACTAAAAACCCATTTTCTAGCTAAACTAAGCGTCCTACAGGCAAAAGGACAAAAATCTGTGATCACTTATAAAATTCATAAAAAAGGATTTTTTATTAAAAAATTCGATTTTTTGTATGAAAAACTAAAAACCTATTTTTTAGCTAAACTAAGCGTCCAACAGGCAAAAGGACAAAAATCTGTGATTACTTATAATATTCATAAAAAAGGATTTTTTATTAAAAAATTCGATTTTTTGTATGAAAAACTAAAAACCCATTTTCTAGCTAAACTAAGCCTCCTACAGGCAAAAGGACAAAAATCTGTGATCACTTATAAAATTCATAAAAAAAGGATTTTTTATTAAAAAATTAGATTTTTCTATATGAAAAACTAAAAACCCATTTCCTAGCTAAACTAAGCGTCCTACAGGCAAAAGGATAAAAATCTGTGATCACTTATAAAATTCATAAAAAAGGATTTTTTATTAAAAAATTCGATTTTTTGTATGAAAAACTAAAAACCTATTTTTTAGCTAAACTAATCGTCCTACAGGCAAAAGGACAAAAATCTGTGATCACTTATAAAATTCATAAAAAAGGATTTTTTATTTAAAAATTCGATTTGTTGTATGAAAAACTGAAAACCCATTTTCTAGCAAAACTAAGCGTCCTACAGGCAAAAGGACAAAAATCTGTGATCACTTATAAAATTCATAAAAAAGGATTTTTTATTAAAAAATTCGATTTTTTGTATGAAAAACTAAAAGCCCATTTTCTAGCTAAACTAAGCGTCCTACAGGCAAAAGGACCAAAATCTGTGATCACTTATAAAATTTATAGAAACGGATTTTTTATTAAAAAATTCGATTTTTTGTATGAAAAACTAAAAACCTATTTTTTAGCTAAACTAAGCGTCCTACAGGCAAAAGGACAAAAATCTGTGATCACTTATAAAATTCATAAAAAAGGATTTTTTATTAAAAAATTAGATTTTTCTATATGAAAAACTAAAAACCCATTTTCTAGCTAAACTAAGCGTCCTACAGGCAAAAGGACAAAAATCTGTGATCACTTATAAAATTCATAAAAAAGGATTTTTTATTAAAAAATTCGATTTTTTGTATGAAAAACTAAAAACCTATTTTTTAGCTAAACTAATCGTCCTACAGGCAAAAGGACAAAAATCTGTGATCACTTATAAAATTCATAAAAAGAATTTTTTATTTAAAAATTCGATTTGTTGTATGAAAAACTGAAAACCCATTTTCTAGCTAAACTAAGCGTCCTACAGGCAAAAGGACAAAAATCTGTGATCACTTATAAAATTCATAAAAAAGGATTTTTTATTAAAAAATTCGATTTTTTGTATGAAAAACTAAAAACCTATTTTTTAGCTAAACTAAGCGTCCTACAGGCAAAAGGACAAAAATCTGTGTTTACTTATAATATTCATAAAAAAGGATTTTTTATTAAAAAATTCGATTTTTTGTATGAAAAACTAAAAACCCATTTTCTAGCTAAACTAAGCGTCCAAAGGACAAAATCGGCAAAAGGACAAAAATCTGTGATTACTTATAATATTCATAAAAAAGGATTTTTTATTAAAAAATTAGATTTTTCTATATGAAAAACTGAAAACCCATTTTCTAGCTAAACTAAGCGTCCTACAGGCAAAAGGACAAAAATCTGTGATCACTTATAAAATTCATAAAAAAGGATTTTTTATTAAAAAATTCGATTTTTTGTATGAAAAACTAAAAACCTATTTTTTAGCTAAACTAATCGTCCTACAGGCAAAAGGACAAAAATCTGTGATCACTTATAATATTCATAAAAAAGGATTTTTTATTAAAAAATTAGATTTTTCTATATGACAAATTAAAAACCCATTTTCTAGCTAAACTAAGCGTCCTCCAGGCAAAAGGACAAACATCTGTGATCACTTATAAAATTCATAAAAAAGGATTTTTTATTAAAAAATTCGATTTTTCTATATGAAAAACTAAAAACCCATTTTGTAGCTAAACCAAGCGTCCTACAGGCAAAAGGACAATAATCTGTGATCACTTATAAAATTCATAAAAAAGGATTTTTTATTAAAAAATTAGATTTTTCTATATGAAAAACTAAAAACCCATTTTCTAGCTAAACTAAGCGTCCTACAGGCAAAAGGACAAAAATCTGTGATCACTTATAAAATTCATAAAAAAGGATTTTTTATTAAAAAATTCGATTTTTTGTATGAAAAACTAAAAGCCCATTTTCTAGCTAAACTAAGCGTCCTACAGGCAAAAGGACCAAAATCTGTGATCACTTATAAAATTCATAAAAAAGGATTTTTTATTAAAAAATTAGATTTTTCTATATGACAAACTAAAAACCCATTTTCTAGCTAAACTAAGCGTCCTACAGGCAAAAGGACAAAAATCTGTGATCACTTATAAAATTCATAAAAAAGGATTTTTTATTAAAAAATTCGATTTTTTGTATGAAAAACTAAAAACCTATTTTTTAGCTAAACTAATCGTCCTACAGGCAAAAGGACAAAAATCTGTGATCACTTATAATATTCATAAAAAAGGATTTTTTATTAAAAAATTAGATTTTTCTATATGACAAACTAAAAACCCATTTTCTAGCTAAATTAAGCGTCCTCCAGGCAAAAGGACAAACATCTGTGATCACTTATAAAATTCATAAAAAAGGATTTTTTATTAAAAAATTCGATTTTTCTATATGAAAAACTAAAAACCCATTTTGTAGCTAAACCAAGCGTCCTACAGGCAAAAGGACAAAAATCTGTGATCACTTATAAAATTCATAAAAAAGGATTTTTTATTAAAAAATTCGATTTTTTGTATGAAAAACTAAAAGCCCATTTTCTAGCTAAACTAAGCGTCCTACAGGCAAAAGGACCAAAATCTGTGATCACTTATAAAATTCATAAAAAAGGATTTTTTATTAAAAAATTAGATTTTTCTATATGACAAACTAAAAACCCATTTTCTAGCTAAACTAAGCGTCCTACAGGCAAAAGGACAAAAATCTGTGATCACTTATAAAATTCATAAAAAAGGATTTTTTATTAAAAAATTCGATTTTTTGTATGAAAAACTAAAAACCCATTTTCTAGCTAAACTAAGCTTCCTACAGGCAAAAGGACAAAAATCTGTGATCACTTATAAAATTCATAAAAAAGGATTTTTTATTAAAAAATTCGATTTTTCTATATGAAAAAATTCGATTTTTTGTATGAAAAACTGAAAACCCATTTTCTAGCTAAACTAAGCGTCCTACAGGCAAAAGGACAAAAATCTGTGATCACTTATAAAATTCATAAAAAAGGATTTTTTATTAAAAAATTCGATTTTTTGTATGAAAAACTAAAAACCCATTTTCTAGCTAAACTAAGCGTCCTACAGGCAAAAGGACAAAAATCTGTGATTACTTATAATATTCATAAAAAAGGATTTTTTATTAAAAAATTAGATTTTTCTATATGACAAACTAAAAACCCATTTTCTAGCTAAACTAAGCGTCCTCCAGGCAAAAGGACAAACATCTGTGATCACTTATAAAATTCATAAAAAAGGATTTTTTATTAAAAAATTCGATTTTTCTATATGAAAAACTAAAAACCCATTTTGTAGCTAAACCCATGATCACTTATAAAATTCATAAAAAAGGATTTTTTATTAAAAAATTAGATTTTTTTATGAAAAACTAAAAACCCATTTTCTAGCCAAACTAAGCGTCCTACAGGCAAAAGGACAAAAATCTGTGATCACTTATAAAATTATAAAAAAGGATTTTTTATTAAAAAATTCGATTTTTCTATATGAAAAACTAAAAACCCATTTTCTAGCTAAACTAAGCGTCCTACAGGCAAAAGGACAAAAATCTGTGATCACTTATAAAATTCATAAAAAAGGATTTTTTATTAAAAAATTCGATTTTTTGTATGAAAAACTAAAAACCCATTTTCTAGCTAAACTAAGCATCCTACACGCAAAAAGAACCAAAATCTGTGATCACTTATAAAATTCATAAAAAAGGATTTTTTATTTAAAAATTCGATTTTTTGTATGAAAAACTGAAAACCCATTTTCTAGCTAAACTAAGCGTCCTACAGGCAAAAGGACAAAAATCTGTGATCACTTATAAAATTCATAAAAAAGGATTTTTTATTAAAAAATTCGATTTTTCTATATGAAAAACTAAAAACCCATTTTCTAGCTAAACTAAGCGTCCTACAGGCAAAAGGACAAAAATCTGTGATCACTTATAAAATTCATAAAAAAGGATTTTTTATTAAAAAATTCGATTTTTTGTATGAAAAACTAAAAACCCATTTTCTAGCTAAACTAAGCGTCCTACAGGCAAAAGGACCAAAATCTGTGATCACTTATAAAATTCATAAAAAAGGATTTTTTATTTAAAAATTCGATTTTTTGTATGAAAAACTGAAAACCCATTTTCTAGCTAAACTAAGCGTCCTACAGGCAAAAGGCCAAAAATCTGTGATCACTTATAAAATTCATAAAAAAGGATTTTTTATTAAAAAATTAGATTTTTCTATATGAAAAACTAAAAACCCATTTCCTAGCTAAACTAAGCGTCCTACAGGCAAAAGGACAAAAATCTGTGATCACTTATAAAATTCATAAAAAAGGATTTTTTATTAAAAAATTAGATTTTTCTATATGAAAAACTAAAAACCCATTTCCTAGATAAACTAAGCGTCCTACAGGCAAAAGGACAAAAATCTGTGATCACTTATAAAATTCATAAAAAAGGATTTTTTATTAAAAAATTAGATTTTTCTATATGAAAATCTAAAAACCCATTTTCTAGCTAAACTAAGCGTCCTACAGGCAAAAGGACAAAAATCTGTGATCACTTATAAAATTCATAAAAAAGGATTTTTTATTAAAAAATTAGATTTTTCTATATGAAAAACTAAAAACCCATTTCCTAGCTAAACTAAGCGTCCTACAGGCAAAAGGACAAAAATCTGTGATCACTTATAAAATTCATAAAAAAGGATTTTTTATTAAAAAATTCGATTTTTTGTATGAAAAACTAAAAACCTATTTTTTAGCTAAACTAATCGTCCTGCAGGCAAAAGGACAAAAATCTGTGATCACTTATAAAATTCATAAAAAAGGATTTTTTATTAAAAAATTAGATTTTTCTATATGAAAAACTAAAAACCCATTTCCTAGCTAAACTAAGCGTCCTACAGGCAAAAGGACAAAAATCTGTGATCACTTATAAAATTCATAAAAAAGGATTTTTTATTAAAAAATTCGATTTTTTGTATGAAAAACTAAAAACCTATTTTTTAGCTAAACTAATCGTCCTGCAGGCAAAAGGACAAAAATCTGTGATCACTTATAAAATTCATAAAAAAGGATTTTTTATTTAAAAATTCGATTTGTTGTATGAAAAACTGAAAACCCATTTTCTAGCTAAACTAAGCGTCCTACAGGCAAAAAGACAAAAATCTGTGATCACTTATAAAATTCATAAAAAAGGATTTTTTATTAAAAAATTAGATTTTTCTATATGAAAAACTAAAAACCCATTTTCTAGCTAAACTAAGCGTCCTACAGGCAAAAGGACAAAAATCTGTGATCACTTATAAAATTCATAAAAAAGGATTTTTTATTAAAAAATTCGATTTTTTGTATGAAAAACTAAAAACCTATTTTTTAGCTAAACTAAGCGTCCAACAGGCAAAAGGACAAAAATCTGTGATTACTTATAATATTCATAAAAAAGGATTTTTTATTAAAAAATTCGATTTTTTGTATGAAAAACTAAAAACCCATTTTCTAGCTAAACTAAGCCTCCTACAGGCAAAAGGACAAAAATCTGTGATCACTTATAAAATTCATAAAAAAAGGATTTTTTATTAAAAAATTAGATTTTTCTATATGAAAAACTAAAAACCCATTTCCTAGCTAAACTAAGCGTCCTACAGGCAAAAGGATAAAAATCTGTGATCACTTATAAAATTCATAAAAAAGGATTTTTTATTAAAAAATTCGATTTTTTGTATGAAAAACTAAAAACCTATTTTTTAGCTAAACTAATCGTCCTACAGGCAAAAGGACAAAAATCTGTGATCACTTATAAAATTCATAAAAAAGGATTTTTTATTTAAAAATTCGATTTGTTGTATGAAAAACTGAAAACCCATTTTCTAGCAAAACTAAGCGTCCTACAGGCAAAAGGACAAAAATCTGTGATCACTTATAAAATTCATAAAAAAGGATTTTTTATTAAAAAATTCGATTTTTTGTATGAAAAACTAAAAGCCCATTTTCTAGCTAAACTAAGCGTCCTACAGGCAAAAGGACCAAAATCTGTGATCACTTATAAAATTTATAGAAACGGATTTTTTATTAAAAAATTCGATTTTTTGTATGAAAAACTAAAAACCTATTTTTTAGCTAAACTAAGCGTCCTACAGGCAAAAGGACAAAAATCTGTGATCACTTATAAAATTCATAAAAAAGGATTTTTTATTAAAAAATTAGATTTTTCTATATGAAAAACTAAAAACCCATTTTCTAGCTAAACTAAGCGTCCTACAGGCAAAAGGACAAAAATCTGTGATCACTTATAAAATTCATAAAAAAGGATTTTTTATTAAAAAATTCGATTTTTTGTATGAAAAACTAAAAACCTATTTTTTAGCTAAACTAATCGTCCTACAGGCAAAAGGACAAAAATCTGTGATCACTTATAAAATTCATAAAAAGAATTTTTTATTTAAAAATTCGATTTGTTGTATGAAAAACTGAAAACCCATTTTCTAGCTAAACTAAGCGTCCTACAGGCAAAAGGACAAAAATCTGTGATCACTTATAAAATTCATAAAAAAGGATTTTTTATTAAAAAATTCGATTTTTTGTATGAAAAACTAAAAACCTATTTTTTAGCTAAACTAAGCGTCCTACAGGCAAAAGGACAAAAATCTGTGTTTACTTATAATATTCATAAAAAAGGATTTTTTATTAAAAAATTCGATTTTTTGTATGAAAAACTAAAAACCCATTTTCTAGCTAAACTAAGCGTCCAAAGGACAAAATCGGCAAAAGGACAAAAATCTGTGATTACTTATAATATTCATAAAAAAGGATTTTTTATTAAAAAATTAGATTTTTCTATATGAAAAACTGAAAACCCATTTTCTAGCTAAACTAAGCGTCCTACAGGCAAAAGGACAAAAATCTGTGATCACTTATAAAATTCATAAAAAAGGATTTTTTATTAAAAAATTCGATTTTTTGTATGAAAAACTAAAAACCTATTTTTTAGCTAAACTAATCGTCCTACAGGCAAAAGGACAAAAATCTGTGATCACTTATAATATTCATAAAAAAGGATTTTTTATTAAAAAATTAGATTTTTCTATATGACAAATTAAAAACCCATTTTCTAGCTAAACTAAGCGTCCTCCAGGCAAAAGGACAAACATCTGTGATCACTTATAAAATTCATAAAAAAGGATTTTTTATTAAAAAATTCGATTTTTCTATATGAAAAACTAAAAACCCATTTTGTAGCTAAACCAAGCGTCCTACAGGCAAAAGGACAATAATCTGTGATCACTTATAAAATTCATAAAAAAGGATTTTTTATTAAAAAATTAGATTTTTCTATATGAAAAACTAAAAACCCATTTTCTAGCTAAACTAAGCGTCCTACAGGCAAAAGGACAAAAATCTGTGATCACTTATAAAATTCATAAAAAAGGATTTTTTATTAAAAAATTCGATTTTTTGTATGAAAAACTAAAAGCCCATTTTCTAGCTAAACTAAGCGTCCTACAGGCAAAAGGACCAAAATCTGTGATCACTTATAAAATTCATAAAAAAGGATTTTTTATTAAAAAATTAGATTTTTCTATATGACAAACTAAAAACCCATTTTCTAGCTAAACTAAGCGTCCTACAGGCAAAAGGACAAAAATCTGTGATCACTTATAAAATTCATAAAAAAGGATTTTTTATTAAAAAATTCGATTTTTTGTATGAAAAACTAAAAACCTATTTTTTAGCTAAACTAATCGTCCTACAGGCAAAAGGACAAAAATCTGTGATCACTTATAATATTCATAAAAAAGGATTTTTTATTAAAAAATTAGATTTTTCTATATGACAAACTAAAAACCCATTTTCTAGCTAAATTAAGCGTCCTCCAGGCAAAAGGACAAACATCTGTGATCACTTATAAAATTCATAAAAAAGGATTTTTTATTAAAAAATTCGATTTTTCTATATGAAAAACTAAAAACCCATTTTGTAGCTAAACCAAGCGTCCTACAGGCAAAAGGACAAAAATCTGTGATCACTTATAAAATTCATAAAAAAGGATTTTTTATTAAAAAATTCGATTTTTTGTATGAAAAACTAAAAGCCCATTTTCTAGCTAAACTAAGCGTCCTACAGGCAAAAGGACCAAAATCTGTGATCACTTATAAAATTCATAAAAAAGGATTTTTTATTAAAAAATTAGATTTTTCTATATGACAAACTAAAAACCCATTTTCTAGCTAAACTAAGCGTCCTACAGGCAAAAGGACAAAAATCTGTGATCACTTATAAAATTCATAAAAAAGGATTTTTTATTAAAAAATTCGATTTTTTGTATGAAAAACTAAAAACCCATTTTCTAGCTAAACTAAGCTTCCTACAGGCAAAAGGACAAAAATCTGTGATCACTTATAAAATTCATAAAAAAGGATTTTTTATTAAAAAATTCGATTTTTCTATATGAAAAAATTCGATTTTTTGTATGAAAAACTGAAAACCCATTTTCTAGCTAAACTAAGCGTCCTACAGGCAAAAGGACAAAAATCTGTGATCACTTATAAAATTCATAAAAAAGGATTTTTTATTAAAAAATTCGATTTTTTGTATGAAAAACTAAAAACCCATTTTCTAGCTAAACTAAGCGTCCTACAGGCAAAAGGACAAAAATCTGTGATTACTTATAATATTCATAAAAAAGGATTTTTTATTAAAAAATTAGATTTTTCTATATGACAAACTAAAAACCCATTTTCTAGCTAAACTAAGCGTCCTCCAGGCAAAAGGACAAACATCTGTGATCACTTATAAAATTCATAAAAAAGGATTTTTTATTAAAAAATTCGATTTTTCTATATGAAAAACTAAAAACCCATTTTGTAGCTAAACCCATGATCACTTATAAAATTCATAAAAAAGGATTTTTTATTAAAAAATTAGATTTTTTTATGAAAAACTAAAAACCCATTTTCTAGCCAAACTAAGCGTCCTACAGGCAAAAGGACAAAAATCTGTGATCACTTATAAAATTATAAAAAAGGATTTTTTATTAAAAAATTCGATTTTTCTATATGAAAAACTAAAAACCCATTTTCTAGCTAAACTAAGCGTCCTACAGGCAAAAGGACAAAAATCTGTGATCACTTATAAAATTCATAAAAAAGGATTTTTTATTAAAAAATTCGATTTTTTGTATGAAAAACTAAAAACCCATTTTCTAGCTAAACTAAGCATCCTACACGCAAAAAGAACCAAAATCTGTGATCACTTATAAAATTCATAAAAAAGGATTTTTTATTTAAAAATTCGATTTTTTGTATGAAAAACTGAAAACCCATTTTCTAGCTAAACTAAGCGTCCTACAGGCAAAAGGACAAAAATCTGTGATCACTTATAAAATTCATAAAAAAGGATTTTTTATTAAAAAATTCGATTTTTCTATATGAAAAACTAAAAACCCATTTTCTAGCTAAACTAAGCGTCCTACAGGCAAAAGGACAAAAATCTGTGATCACTTATAAAATTCATAAAAAAGGATTTTTTATTAAAAAATTCGATTTTTTGTATGAAAAACTAAAAACCCATTTTCTAGCTAAACTAAGCGTCCTACAGGCAAAAGGACCAAAATCTGTGATCACTTATAAAATTCATAAAAAAGGATTTTTTATTTAAAAATTCGATTTTTTGTATGAAAAACTGAAAACCCATTTTCTAGCTAAACTAAGCGTCCTACAGGCAAAAGGACAAAAATCTGTGATCACTTATAAAATTCATAAAAAAGGATTTTTTATTAAAAAATTCGATTTTTCTATATGAAAAACTAAAAACCCATTTTCCAGCTAAACTAAGCGTCCTACAGGCAAAAGGACAAAAATCTGTGATCACTTATAAAATTCATAAAAAAGGATTTTTTATTAAAAAATTCGATTTTTTGTATGAAAAACTAAAAACCCATTTTCTAGCTAAACTAAGCGTCCTACAGGCAAAAGGACAAAAATCTGTGATCACTTATAAAATTCATAAAAAAGGATTTTTGATTAAAAAATTAGATTTTTCTATATGAAAAACTAAAAACCCATTTTCTAGCTAAACTAAGCGTCCTACAGGCAAAAGGACAAAAATCTGTGATCACTTATAAAATTCATAAAAAAGGATTTTTTATTAAAAAATTCGATTTTTTGTATGAAAAACTAAAAACCCATTTTCTAGCTAAACTAAGCGTCCTACAGGCAAAAGGACAAAAATCTGTGATCACTTATAAAATTCATAAAAAAGGATTTTTGATTAAAAAATTAGATTTTTCTATATGAAAAACTAAAAACCCATTTTCTAGCTAAACTAAGCGTCCTACAGGCAAAAGGACAAAAATCTGTGATCACTTATAAAATTCATAAAAAAGGATTTTTTATTAAAAAATTCGATTTTTCTATATGAAAAACTAAAAACCCATTTTCTAGCTGAACTAAGCGTCCTACAGGCAAAAGGACAAAAATCTGTGATCACTTATAAAATTCATAAAAAAGGATTTTTTATTAAAAAATTCGATTTTTTGTATGAAAAACTAAAAACCCATTTTTTAGCTAAACTAAGCGTCCTACAGGCAAAAGGACAAAAATCTGTGATCACTTATAAAATTCATAAAAAAGGATTTTTTATTAAAAAATTCGATTTTTTGTATGAAAAATTAAAAACCCATTTTCTAGCTAAACTAAGCGTCCTACAGGCAAAAGGACAAAAATCTGTGATCACTTATAAAATTCATAAAAAAGGATTTTTTATTAAAAAATTCGATTTTTCTATATGAAAAACTAAAAACCCATTTTCTAGCCAAACTAAGCGTCCTACAGGCAAAAGGACAAAAATCTGTGATCACTTATAAAATTCATAAAAAAGGATTTTTTATTAAAAAATTCGATTTTTTGTATGAAAAACTAAAAACCCATTTTCTAGCTAAGCTAAGCGTCCTACAGGCAAAAGGACCAAAATCTGTGATCACTTATAAAATTCATAAAAAAGGATTTTTTATTAAAAAATTCGATTTTTCTATATGAAAAACTAAAAACCCATTTTCTAGCTGAACTAAGCGTCCTACAGGCAAAAGGACAAAAATCTGTGATCACTTATAAAATTCATAAAAAAGGATTTTTTATTAAAAAATTAGATTTTTCTATATGAAAAACTAAAAACCCATTTTCTAGCTAAACTAAGCGTCCTACAGGCAAAAGGACAAAAATCTGTGATCACTTATAAAATTCATAAAAAAAGATTTTTTATTAAAAAATTAGATTTTTCTATATGAAAAACTAAAAACCCATTTTCTAGCTAAACTAAGCATCCTACAGGCAAAAGGACAAAAATCTGTGATCACTTATAAAATTCATAAAAAAGGATTTTTTATTAAAAAATTAGATTTTTCTATATGAAAAACTAAAAACCCATTTTCTAGCTAAACTAAGCGTCCTCCAGGCAAAAGGACAAACATTGTGATCACTTATAAAATTCATAAAAAAGGATTTTTTATTAAAAAATTCGATTTTTCTATATGAAAACCTAAAAACCCATTTTGTAGCTAAACCAAGCGTCCTACAGGCAAAAGGACAATAATCTGTGATCACTTATAAAATTCATAAAAAAGGATTTTTTATTAAAAAATTCGATTTTTCTATATGACAAACTAAAAACCCATTTTCTAGCTAAACTAAGCGTCCTGCAGGCAAAAGGACAAAAATCTGTGATCACTTATAAAATTCATAAAAAAGGATTTTTTATTAAAAAATTAGATTTTTCTATATGAAAAACTAAAAACCCATTTTCTAGCTAAACTAAGCAAAAGGACAAAAATCTGTGATCACTTATAAAATTCATAAAAAAGGATTTTTTATTAAAAAATACGATTTTTTGTATGAAAAACTAAAAACCCATTTTTTAGCTAAACTAAGCGTCCTACAGGCAAAAGGACAAAAATCTGTGATCACTTATAAAATTCATAAAAAAGGATTTTTTATTAAAAAATTCGATTTTTCTATATGAAAAACTAAAAACCCATTTTCTAGCTAAACTAAACGTCCTACAGGCAAAAGGACAAAAATCTGTGATCACTTATAAAATTCATAAAAAAGGATTTTTTAATAAAAAATTCGATTTTTTGTATGAAAAACTAAAAACCAATTTTCTAGCTAAACTAAGCGTCCTACAGGCAAAAGGACAAAAATCTGTGATCACTTATAAAATTCATAAAAAAGGATTTTTTATTAAAAAATTAGATTTTTCTATATGAAAAACTAAAAACCCATTTTTTAGCTAAACTAGGCGTCCTACAGGCAAAAGGACAAAAATCTGTGATCACTTATAAAATTCATAAAAAAGGATTTTTTATTAAAAAATTCGATTTTTCTATATGAAAAAATTCGATTTTTTGTATGAAAAACTGAAAACCCATTTTCTAGCTAAACTAAGCGTCCTCAAAAGGACAAAAATGTGATCACTTATAAAATTCATAAAAAAGGATTTTTTATTAAAAAATTCGATTTTTTAATATGAAAAACTAAAAACCCATTTTCTAGCTAAACTAAGCGTCCTACAGGCAAAAGGACAAAAATCTGTGATCACTTATAAAATTCATAAAAAAGGATTTTTTATTAAAAAATTCGATTTTTTGTATGAAAAACTAAAAACCCATTTTTTAGCTAAACTAAGCATCCTACAGGCAAAAGGACAAAAATCTGTGATCACTTATAAAATTCATAAAAAAGGATTTTTTATTAAAAAATTCGATTTTTCTATATGAAAAACTAAAAACCCATTTTCTAGCTAAACTAAGCGTCCTACAGGCAAAAGGACAAAAATCTGTGATCACTTATAAAATTCATAAAAAAGGATTTTTTATTAAAAAATTCGATTTTTTGTATGAAAAACTAAAAACCCATTTTCTAGCTAAACTAAGCGTCCTACAGGCAAAAGGACAAAAATCTGTGATCACTTATAAAATTCATAAAAAAGGATTTTTTATTAAAAAATTCGATTTTTCTATATGAAAAACTAAAAACCCATTTTCTAGCTAAACTAAGCGTCCTACAGGCAAAAGGACAAAAATCTGTGATCACTTATAAAATTCATAAAAAAGGATTTTTTATTAAAAAATTCGATTTTTCTATATGAAAAACTAAAAACCCATTTTCTAGCTAAACTAAGCGTCCTACAGGCAAAAGGACAAAAATCTGTGATCACTTATAAAATTCATAAAAAAGGATTTTTTATTAAAAAATTAGATTTTTCTATATGAAAAACTAAAAACCCATTTTTTAGCTAAACTAGGCGTCCTACAGGCAAAAGGACAAAAATCTGTGATCACTTATAAAATTCATAAAAAAGGATTTTTTATTAAAAAATTCGATTTTTCTATATGAAAAAATTCGATTTTTTGTATGAAAAACTGAAAACCCATTTTCTAGCTAAACTAAGCGTCCTACAGGCAAAAGGACAAAAATCTGTGATCACTTATAAAATTCATAAAAAAGGATTTTTTATTAAAAAATTCGATTTTTCTATATGAAAAAATTCGATTTTTTGTATGAAAAACTGAAAACCCATTTTCTAGCTAAACTAAGCGTCCTACAGGCAAAAGGACAAAAATCTGTGATCACTTATAAAATTCATAAAAAAAGGATTTTTTATTAAAAAATTCGATTTTTTAATATGAAAAACTAAAAACCCATTTTCTAGCTAAACTAAGCGTCCTACAGGCAAAAGGACAAAAATCTGTGATCACTTATAAAATTCATAAAAAAGGATTTTTTATTAAAAAATTAGATTTTTCTATATGAAAAACTAAAAACCCATTTTTTAGCTAAACTAGGCGTCCTACAGGCAAAAGGACAAAAATCTGTGATCACTTATAAAATTCATAAAAAAGGATTTTTTATTAAAAAATTCGATTTTTCTATATGAAAAAATTCGATTTTTTGTATGATAAACTGAAAACCCATTTTCTAGCTAAACTAAGCGTCCTACAGGCAAAAGGACAAAAATCTGTGATCACTTATAAAATTCATAAAAAAGGATTTTTTATTAAAAAATTCGATTTTTTGTATGAAAAACTGAAAACCCATTTTCTAGCTAAACTAGGCGTCCTACAGGCAAAAGGGCAAAAATCTGTGATCACTTATAAAATTCATAAAAAAGGATTTTTTATTAAAAAATTCGATTTTTCTATATGAAAAACTAAAAACCCATTTTCTAGCTAAACTAAGCGTCCTACAGGCAAAAGGACAAAAATCTGTGATCACTTATAAAATTCATAAAAAAGGATTTTTTATTAAAAAATTAGATTTTTCTATATGAAAAACTAAAAACCCATTTTTTAGCTAAACTAGGCGTCCTACAGGCAAAAGGACAAAAATCTGTGATCACTTATAAAATTCATAAAAAAGGATTTTTTATTAAAAAATTCGATTTTTCTATATGAAAAAATTCGATTTTTTGTATGAAAAACTGAAAACCCATTTTCTAGCTAAACTAAGCGTCCTACAGGCAAAAGGACAAAAATCTGTGATCACTTATAAAATTCATAAAAAAGGATTTTTTATTAAAAAATTCGATTTTTCTATATGAAAAAATTCGATTTTTTGTATGAAAAACTGAAAACCCATTTTCTAGCTAAACTAAGCGTCCTACAGGCAAAAGGACAAAAATCTGTGATCACTTATAAAAATCATAAAAAAGGATTTTTTATTAAAAAATTCGATTTTTTAATATGAAAAACTAAAAACCCATTTTCTAGCTAAACTAAGCGTCCTACAGGCAAAAGGACAAAAATCTGTGATCACTTATAAAATTCATAAAAAAGGATTTTTTATTAAAAAAATTAGATTTTTCTATATGAAAAACTAAAAACCTATTTTTTAGCTAAACTAGGCGTCCTACAGGCAAAAGGACAAAAATCTGTGATCACTTATAAAATTCATAAAAAAGGATTTTTTATTAAAAAATTCGATTTTTCTATATGAAAAAATTCGATTTTTTGTATGAAAAACTGAAAACCCATTTTCTAGCTAAACTAAGCGTCCTACAGGCAAAAGGACAAAAATCTGTGATCACTTATAAAATTCATAAAAAAGGATTTTTTATTAAAAAATTCGATTTTTTGTATGAAAAACTGAAAACCCATTTTCTAGCTAAACTAAGCTTCCTACAGGCAAAAGGACAAAAATCTGTGATCACTTATAAAATTCATAAAAAAGGATTTTTTATTAAAAAATTCGATTTTTTGTATGAAAAACTAAAAACCCATTTTTTAGCTAAACTAAGCATCCTACAGGCAAAAGGACAAAAATCTGTGATCACTTATAAAATTCATAAAAAAGCAATTTTTATTAAAAAATTAGATTTTTTGTATGAAAAACTGAAAACCCATTTTCTAGCTAAACTAAGCTTCCTACAGCCAAAAGGACAAAAATCTGTGATCACTTATAAAATTCATAAAAAAGGATTTTTTATTAAAAAATTCGATTTTTCTATATGAAAAAATTCGATTTTTTGTATGAAAAACTGAAAACCCATTTTCTAGCTAAACTAAGCGTCCTACAGGCAAAAGGACAAAAATCTGTGATCACTTATAAAATTCATAAAAAAGGATTTTTTATTAAAAAATTCGATTTTTTTTATGAAAAACTGAAAACCCATTTTTTAGCTAAACTAAGCATCCTACAGGCAAAAGGACAAAAATCTGTGATCACTTATAAAATTCATAAAAAAGGATTTTTTATTAAAAAATTCGATTTTTCTATATGAAAAAATTCGATTTTTTGTATGAAAAACTGAAAACCCATTTTCTAGCTAAACTAAGCGTCCTACAGGCAAAAGGACAAAAATCTGTGATCACTTATAAAATTCATAAAAAAGGATTTTTTATTAAAAAATTCGATTTTTCTATATGAAAAACTAAAAACCCATTTTCTAGCTAAACTAAGCGTCCTACAGGCAAAAGGACAAAAATCTGTGATCACTTATAAAATTCATAAAAAAGGATTTTTTATTAAAAAATTAGATTTTTCTATATGAAAAACTAAAAACCCATTTTTTAGCTAAACTAGGCGTCCTACAGGCAAAAGGACAAAAATCTGTGATCACTTATAAAATTCATAAAAAAGGATTTTTTATTAAAAAATTCGATTTTTCTATATGAAAAACTAAAAACCCATTTTTTAGCTAAACTAGGCGTCCTACAGGCAAAAGGACAAAAATCTGTGATCACTTATAAAATTCATAAAAAAGGATTTTTTATTAAAAAATTCGATTTTTCTATATGAAAAACTAAAAACCAATTTTCTAGCTAAACTAAGCGTCCTACAGGCAAAAGGACAAAAATCTGTGATCACTTATAAAATTCATAAAAAAGGATTTTTTATTAAAAAATTAGATTTTTCTATATGAAAAACTAAAAACCCATTTTCTAGCTAAACTAAGCGTCCTACAGGCAAAAGGACAAAAATCTGTGATCACTTATAAAATTCATAAAAAAGGATTTTTTATTAAAAAATTAGATTTTTCTATATGAAAAACTAAAAACCCATTTTCTAGCTAAACTAAGCAAAAGGACAAAAATCTGTGATCACTTATAAAATTCATAAAAAAGGATTTTTTATTAAAAAATACGATTTTTTGTATGAAAAACTAAAAACCCATTTTTTAGCTAAACTAAGCGTCCTACAGGCAAAAGGACAAAAATCTGTGATCACTTATAAAATTCATAAAAAAGGATTTTTTATTAAAAAATTCGATTTTTCTATATGAAAAACTAAAAACCCATTTTCTAGCCAAACTAAGCGTCCTACAGGCAAAAGGACAAAAATCTGTGATCACTTATAAAATTCATAAAAAAGGATTTTTTATTAAAAAATTCGATTTTTCTATATGAAAAACTAAAAACCCATTTTCTAGCTAAACTAAACGTCCTACAGGCAAAAGGACAAAAATCTGTGATCACTTATAAAATTCATAAAAAAGGATTTTTTAATAAAAAATTCGATTTTTTGTATGAAAAACTAAAAACCCATTTTCTAGCTAAACTAAGTGTCCTACAGGCAAAAGGACAAAAATCTGTGATCACTTATAAAATTCATAAAAAAGGATTTTTTATTAAAATATTAGATTTTTCTATATGAAAAACTAAAAACCCATTTTCTAGCTAAACTAAGCGTCCTACAGGCAAAAGGACAAAAATCTGTGATCACTTATAAAATTCATAAAAAAGGATTTTTTATTAAAAAATACGATTTTTTGTATGAAAAACTAAAAACCCATTTTTTAGCTAAACTAAGCGTCCTACAGGCAAAAGGACAAAAATCTGTGATCACTTATAAAATTCATAAAAAAGGATTTTTTATTAAAAAATTCGATTTTTTGTATGAAAAACTAAAAGCCCATTTTCTAGCTAAACTAAGCGTCCTACAGGCAAAAGGACCAAAATCTGTGATCACTTATAAAATTCATAAAAAAAGATTTTTTATTAAAAAATTCGATTTTTTGTATGAAAAACTAAAAACCTATTTTTTAGCTAAACTAAGCGTCCTACAGGCAAAAGGACAAAAATCTGTGATCACTTATAAAATTCATAAAAAAGGATTTTTTATTAAAAAATTAGATTTTTCTATATGAAAAACTAAAAACCAATTTTCTAGCTAAACTAAGCGTCCTACAGGCAAAAGGACAAAAATCTGTGATCACTTATAAAATTCATAAAAAAGGATTTTTTATTAAAAAATTAGATTTTTCTATATGAAAAACTAAAAACCCATTTTTTAGCTAAACTAGGCGTCCTACAGGCAAAAGGACAAAAATCTGTGATCACTTATAAAATTCATAAAAAAGGATTTTTATTAAAAAATTCGATTTTTCTATATGAAAAAATTCGATTTTTTGTATGAAAAACTGAAAACCCATTTTCTAGCTAAACTAAGCGTCCTCAAAAGGACAAAAATGTGATCACTTATAAAATTCATAAAAAAGGATTTTTTATTAAAAAATTCGATTTTTTAATATGAAAAACTAAAAACCCATTTTCTAGCTAAACTAAGCGTCCTACAGGCAAAAGGACAAAAATCTGTGATCACTTATAAAATTCATAAAAAAGGATTTTTTATTAAAAAATTCGATTTTTTGTATGAAAAACTAAAAACCCATTTTTTAGCTAAACTAAGCATCCTACAGGCAAAAGGACAAAAATCTGTGATCACTTATAAAATTCATAAAAAAGGATTTTTTATTAAAAAATTCGATTTTTCTATATGAAAAACTAAAAACCCATTTTCTAGCTAAACTAAGCGTCCTACAGGCAAAAGGACAAAAATCTGTGATCACTTATAAAATTCATAAAAAAGGATTTTTTATTAAAAAATTCGATTTTTTGTATGAAAAACTAAAAACCCATTTTCTAGCTAAACTAAGCGTCCTACAGGCAAAAGGACAAAAATCTGTGATCACTTATAAAATTCATAAAAAAGGATTTTTTATTAAAAAATTCGATTTTTCTTATGAAAAACTAAAAACCCATTTTCTAGCTAAACTAAGCGTCCTACAGGCAAAAGGACAAACATCTGTGATCACTTATAAAATTCATAAAAAAGGATTTTTTATTAAAAAATTAGATTTTTCTATATGAAAAACTAAAAACCCATTTTCTAGCTAAACTAAGCGTCCTACAGGCAAAAGGACAAAAATCTGTGATCACTTATAAAATTCATAAAAAAGTATTTTTTATTAAAAAATTCGATTTTTCTATATGAAAAACTAAAAACCCATTTTCTAGCTAAACTAAGCGTCCTACAGGCAAAAGGACAAAAATCTGTGATCACTTATAAAATTCATAAAAAAGGATTTTTTATTAAAAAATTCGATTTTTCTATATGAAAAACTAAAAACCCATTTTTTAGCTAAACTAAGCGTCCTACAGGCAAAAGGACAAAAATCTGTGATCACTTATAAAATTCATAAAAAAGGATTTTTTATTAAAAAATTCGATTTTTTGTATGAAAAACTGAAAACCCATTTTCTAGCTAAACTAAGCGTCCTACAGGCAAAAGGACAAAAATCTGTGATCACTTATAAAATTCATAAAAAAGGATTTTTTATTAAAAAATTCGATTTTTCTATATGAAAAACTAAAAACCCATTTTCTAGCTAAACTAAGCGTCCTACAGGCAAAAGGACAAAAATCTGTGATCACTTATAAAATTCATAAAAAAGGATTTTTTATTAAAAAATTAGATTTTTCTATATGAAAAACTAAAAACCCATTTTCTAGCTAAACTAAGCGTCCTACAGGCAAAAGGACAAAAATCTGTGATCACTTATAAAATTCATAAAAAAGGATTTTTTATTAAAAAATTAGATTTTTCTATATGAAAAACTAAAAACCCATTTTTTAGCTAAACTAGGCGTCCTACAGGCAAAAGGACAAAAATCTGTGATCACTTATAAAATTCATAAAAAAGGATTTTTTATTAAAAAATTCGATTTTTCTATATGAAAAAATTCGATTTTTTGTATGAAAAACTGAAAACCCATTTTCTAGCTAAACTAAGCGTCCTACAGGCAAAAGGACAAAAATCTGTGATCACTTATAAAATTCATAAAAAAGGATTTTTTATTAAAAAATTCGATTTTTCTATATGAAAAAATTCGATTTTTTGTATGAAAAACTGAAAACCCATTTTCTAGCTAAACTAAGCGTCCTACAGGCAAAAGGACAAAAATCTGTGATCACTTATAAAATTCATAAAAAAGGATTTTTTATTAAAAAATTAGATTTTTCTATATGAAAAACTAAAAACCCATTTTTTAGCTAAACTAGGCGTCCTACAGGCAAAAGGACAAAAATCTGTGATCACTTATAAAATTCATAAAAAAGGATTTTTTATTAAAAAATTCGATTTTTCTATATGAAAAAATTCGATTTTTTGTATGAAAAACTGAAAACCCATTTTCTAGCTAAACTAAGCGTCCTACAGGCAAAAGGACAAAAATCTGTGATCACTTATAAAATTCATAAAAAAGGATTTTTTATTAAAAAATTCGATTTTTTGTATGAAAAACTGAAAACCCATTTTCTAGCTAAACTAAGCGTCCTACAGGCAAAAGGACAAAAATCTGTGATCACTTATAAAATTCATAAAAAAGGATTTTTTATTAAAAAATTCGATTTTTCTATATGAAAAACTAAAAACCCATTTTCTAGCTAAACTAAGCGTCCTACAGGCAAAAGGACAAAAATCTGTGATCACTTATAAAATTCATAAAAAAGGATTTTTTATTAAAAAATTCGATTTTTTTTATGAAAAACTGAAAACCCATTTTCTAGCTAAACTAAGCGTCCTACAGGCAAAAGGACAAAAATCTGTGATCACTTATAAAATTCATAAAAAAGGATTTTTTATTAAAAAATTCGATTTTTCTATATGAAAAACTAAAAACCCATTTTCTAGCTAAACTAAGCGTCCTACAGGCAAAAGGACAAAAATCTGTGATCACTTATAAAATTCATAAAAAAGGATTTTTTATTAAAAAATTAGATTTTTCTATATGAAAAACTAAAAACCCATTTTTTAGCTAAACTAGGCGTCCTACAGGCAAAAGGACAAAAATCTGTGATCACTTATAAAATTCATAAAAAAGGATTTTTTATTAAAAAATTCGATTTTTTGTATGAAAAACTGAAAACCCATTTTCTAGCTAAACTAAGCGTCCTACAGGCAAAAGGACAAAAATCTGTGATCACTTATAAAATTCATAAAAAAGGATTTTTTATTAAAAAATTCGATTTTTCTATATGAAAAACTAAAAACCCATTTTCTAGCTAAACTAAGCGTCCTACAGGCAAAAGGACAAAAATCTGTGATCACTTATAAAATTCATAAAAAAGGATTTTTTATTAAAAAATTAGATTTTTCTATATGAAAAACTAAAAACCCATTTTCTAGCTAAACTAAGCGTCCTACAGGCAAAAGGACAAAAATCTGTGATCACTTATAAAATTCATAAAAAAGGATTTTTTATTAAAAAATTAGATTTTTCTATATGAAAAACTAAAAACCCATTTTTTAGCTAAACTAGGCGTCCTACAGGCAAAAGGACAAAAATCTGTGATCACTTATAAAATTCATAAAAAAGGATTTTTTATTAAAAAATTCGATTTTTCTATATGAAAAAATTCGATTTTTTGTATGAAAAACTGAAAACCCATTTTCTAGCTAAACTAAGCGTCCTACAGGCAAAAGGACAAAAATCTGTGATCACTTATAAAATTCATAAAAAAGGATTTTTTATTAAAAAATTCGATTTTTCTATATGAAAAAATTCGATTTTTTGTATGAAAAACTGAAAACCCATTTTCTAGCTAAACTAAGCGTCCTACAGGCAAAAGGACAAAAATCTGTGATCACTTATAAAATTCATAAAAAAGGATTTTTTATTAAAAAATTAGATTTTTCTATATGAAAAACTAAAAACCCATTTTTTAGCTAAACTAGGCGTCCTACAGGCAAAAGGACAAAAATCTGTGATCACTTATAAAATTCATAAAAAAGGATTTTTTATTAAAAAATTCGATTTTTCTATATGAAAAAATTCGATTTTTTGTATGAAAAACTGAAAACCCATTTTCTAGCTAAACTAAGCGTCCTACAGGCAAAAGGACAAAAATCTGTGATCACTTATAAAATTCATAAAAAAGGATTTTTTATTAAAAAATTCGATTTTTTGTATGAAAAACTGAAAACCCATTTTCTAGCTAAACTAAGCGTCCTACAGGCAAAAGGACAAAAATCTGTGATCACTTATAAAATTCATAAAAAAGGATTTTTTATTAAAAAATTCGATTTTTCTATATGAAAAACTAAAAACCCATTTTCTAGCTAAACTAAGCGTCCTACAGGCAAAAGGACAAAAATCTGTGATCACTTATAAAATTCATAAAAAAGGATTTTTTATTAAAAAATTCGATTTTTTTTATGAAAAACTGAAAACCCATTTTCTAGCTAAACTAAGCGTCCTACAGGCAAAAGGACAAAAATCTGTGATCACTTATAAAATTCATAAAAAAGGATTTTTTATTAAAAAATTCGATTTTTCTATATGAAAAACTAAAAACCCATTTTCTAGCTAAACTAAGCGTCCTACAGGCAAAAGGACAAAAATCTGTGATCACTTATAAAATTCATAAAAAAGGATTTTTTATTAAAAAATTAGATTTTTCTATATGAAAAACTAAAAACCCATTTTTTAGCTAAACTAGGCGTCCTACAGGCAAAAGGACAAAAATCTGTGATCACTTATAAAATTCATAAAAAAGGATTTTTTATTAAAAAATTCGATTTTTCTATATGAAAAACTAAAAACCAATTTTCTAGCTAAACTAAGCGTCCTACAGGCAAAAGGACAAAAATCTGTGATCACTTATAAAATTCATAAAAAAGGATTTTTTATTAAAAAATTAGATTTTTCTATATGAAAAACTAAAAACCCATTTTCTAGCTAAACTAAGCGTCCTACAGGCAAAAGGACAAAAATCTGTGATCACTTATAAAATTCATAAAAAAGGATTTTTTATTAAAAAATTAGATTTTTCTATATGAAAAACTAAAAACCCATTTTCTAGCTAAACTAAGCAAAAGGACAAAAATCTGTGATCACTTATAAAATTCATAAAAAAGGATTTTTTATTAAAAAATACGATTTTTTGTATGAAAAACTAAAAACCCATTTTTTAGCTAAACTAAGCGTCCTACAGGCAAAAGGACAAAAATCTGTGATCACTTATAAAATTCATAAAAAAGGATTTTTTATTAAAAAATTCGATTTTTCTATATGAAAAACTAAAAACCCATTTTCTAGCCAAACTAAGCGTCCTACAGGCAAAAGGACAAAAATCTGTGATCACTTATAAAATTCATAAAAAAGGATTTTTTATTAAAAAATTCGATTTTTCTATATGAAAAACTAAAAACCCATTTTCTAGCTAAACTAAACGTCCTACAGGCAAAAGGACAAAAATCTGTGATCACTTATAAAATTCATAAAAAAGGATTTTTTAATAAAAAATTCGATTTTTTGTATGAAAAACTAAAAACCCATTTTCTAGCTAAACTAAGTGTCCTACAGGCAAAAGGACAAAAATCTGTGATCACTTATAAAATTCATAAAAAAGGATTTTTTATTAAAAAATTAGATTTTTCTATATGAAAAACTAAAAACCCATTTTCTAGCTAAACTAAGCGTCCTACAGGCAAAAGGACAAAAATCTGTGATCACTTATAAAATTCATAAAAAAAGATTTTTTATTAAAAAATTAGATTTTTCTATATGAAAAACTAAAAACCAATTTTCTAGCTAAACTAAGCGTCCTACAGGCAAAAGGACAAAAATCTGTGATCACTTATAAAATTCATAAAAAACGATTTTTTATTAAAAAATTAGATTTTTCTATATGAAAAACTAAAAACCCATTTTTTAGCTAAACTAGGCGTCCTACAGGCAAAAGGACAAAAATCTGTGATCACTTATAAAATTCATAAAAAAGGATTTTTATTAAAAAATTCGATTTTTCTATATGAAAAAATTCGATTTTTTGTATGAAAAACTGAAAACCCATTTTCTAGCTAAACTAAGCGTCCTCAAAAGGACAAAAATGTGATCACTTATAAAATTCATAAAAAAGGATTTTTTATTAAAAAATTCGATTTTTTAATATGAAAAACTAAAAACCCATTTTCTAGCTAAACTAAGCGTCCTACAGGCAAAAGGACAAAAATCTGTGATCACTTATAAAATTCATAAAAAAGGATTTTTTATTAAAAAATTCGATTTTTTGTATGAAAAACTAAAAACCCATTTTTTAGCTAAACTAAGCATCCTACAGGCAAAAGGACAAAAATCTGTGATCACTTATAAAATTCATAAAAAAGGATTTTTTATTAAAAAATTCGATTTTTCTATATGAAAAACTAAAAACCCATTTTCTAGCTAAACTAAGCGTCCTACAGGCAAAAGGACAAAAATCTGTGATCACTTATAAAATTCATAAAAAAGGATTTTTTATTAAAAAATTCGATTTTTTGTATGAAAAACTAAAAACCGATTTTCTAGCTAAACTAAGCGTCCTACAGGCAAAAGGACAAAAATCTGTGATCACTTATAAAATTCATAAAAAAGGATTTTTTATTAAAAAATTCGATTTTTCTTATGAAAAACTAAAAACCCATTTTCTAGCTAAACTAAGCGTCCTACAGGCAAAAGGACAAACATCTGTGATCACTTATAAAATTCATAAAAAAGGATTTTTTATTAAAAAATTAGATTTTTCTATATGAAAAACTAAAAACCCATTTTCTAGCTAAACTAAGCGTCCTACAGGCAAAAGGACAAAAATCTGTGATCACTTATAAAATTCATAAAAAAGTATTTTTTATTAAAAAATTCGATTTTTCTATATGAAAAACTAAAAACCCATTTTCTAGCTAAACTAAGCGTCCTATAGGCAAAAGGACAAAAAGCTGCGATCACTTATAAAATTCATAAAAAAGTATTTTTTATTAAAAAAATTCGATTTTTCTATATTAAAAACTAAAAATCCATTTTCTAGCTAAACTAAGCGTCCTACAGGCAAAAGGACAAAAATCTGTGATCACTTATAAAATTCATAAAAAAGGATTTTTTATTAAAAAATTCGATTTTTTAATATGAAAAACTAAAAACCCATTTTCTAGCTAAACTAAGCGTCCTACAGGCAAAAGGACAAAAATCTGTGATCACTTATAAAATTCATAAAAAAGGATTTTTTATTAAAAAATTCGATTTTTTGTATGAAAAACTAAAAACCCATTTTTTAGCTAAACTAAGCGTCCTACAGGCAAAAGGACAAAAATCTGTGATCACTTATAAAATTCATAAAAAAGGATTTTTTATTAAAAAATTCGATTTTTTGTATGAAAAACTGAAAACCCATTTTCTAGCTAAACTAAGCGTCCTACAGGCAAAAGGACAAAAATCTGTGATCACTTATAAAATTCATAAAAAAGGATTTTTTATTAAAAAATTCGATTTTTCTATATGAAAAACTAAAAACCCATTTTCTAGCTAAACTAAGCGTCCTACAGGCAAAAGGACAAAAATCTGTGATCACTTATAAAATTCATAAAAAAGGATTTTTTATTAAAAAATTAGATTTTTCTATATGAAAAACTAAAAACCCATTTTCTAGCTAAACTAAGCGTCCTACAGGCAAAAGGACAAAAATCTGTGATCACTTATAAAATTCATAAAAAAGGATTTTTTATTAAAAAATTAGATTTTTCTATATGAAAAACTAAAAACCCATTTTTTAGCTAAACTAGGCGTCCTACAGGCAAAAGGACAAAAATCTGTGATCACTTATAAAATTCATAAAAAAGGATTTTTTATTAAAAAATTCGTTTTTCTATATGAAAAAATTCGATTTTTTGTATGAAAAACTGAAAACCCATTTTCTAGCTAAACTAAGCGTCCTACAGGCAAAAGGACAAAAATCTGTGATCACTTATAAAATTCATAAAAAAGGATTTTTTATTAAAAAATTCGATTTTTCTATATGAAAAAATTCGATTTTTTGTATGAAAAACTGAAAACCCATTTTCTAGCTAAACTAAGCGTCCTACAGGCAAAAGGACAAAAATCTGTGATCACTTATAAAATTCATAAAAAAGGATTTTTTATTAAAAAATTAGATTTTTCTATATGAAAAACTAAAAACCCATTTTTTAGCTAAACTAGGCGTCCTACAGGCAAAAGGACAAAAATCTGTGATCACTTATAAAATTCATAAAAAAGGATTTTTTATTAAAAAATTCGATTTTTCTATATGAAAAAATTCGATTTTTTGTATGAAAAACTGAAAACCCATTTTCTAGCTAAACTAAGCGTCCTACAGGCAAAAGGACAAAAATCTGTGATCACTTATAAAATTCATAAAAAAGGATTTTTTATTAAAAAATTCGATTTTTTGTATGAAAAACTGAAAACCCATTTTCTAGCTAAACTAAGCGTCCTACAGGCAAAAGGACAAAAATCTGTGATCACTTATAAAATTCATAAAAAAGGATTTTTTATTAAAAAATTAGATTTTTCTATATGAAAAACTAAAAACCCATTTTTTAGCTAAACTAGGCGTCCTACAGGCAAAAGGACAAAAATCTGTGATCACTTATAAAATTCATAAAAAAGGATTTTTTAATAAAAAATTCGATTTTTTGTATGAAAAACTAAAAACCCATTTTCTAGCTAAACTAAGTGTCCTACAGGCAAAAGGACAAAAATCTGTGATCACTTATAAAATTCATAAAAAAGGATTTTTTATTAAAAAATTAGATTTTTCTATATGAAAAACTAAAAACCCATTTTCTAGCTAAACTAAGCGTCCTACAGGCAAAAGGACAAAAATCTGTGATCACTTATAAAATTCATAAAAAAAGATTTTTTATTAAAAAATTAGATTTTTCTATATGAAAAACTAAAAACCAATTTTCTAGCTAAACTAAGCGTCCTACAGGCAAAAGGACAAAAATCTGTGATCACTTATAAAATTCATAAAAAAGGATTTTTTATTAAAAAATTAGATTTTTCTATATGAAAAACTAAAAACCCATTTTTTAGCTAAACTAGGCGTCCTACAGGCAAAAGGACAAAAATCTGTGATCACTTATAAAATTCATAAAAAAGGATTTTTATTAAAAAATTCGATTTTTCTATATGAAAAAATTCGATTTTTTGTATGAAAAACTGAAAACCCATTTTCTAGCTAAACTAAGCGTCCTCAAAAGGACAAAAATGTGATCACTTATAAAATTCATAAAAAAGGATTTTTTATTAAAAAATTCGATTTTTTAATATGAAAAACTAAAAACCCATTTTCTAGCTAAACTAAGCGTCCTACAGGCAAAAGGACAAAAATCTGTGATCACTTATAAAATTCATAAAAAAGGATTTTTTATTAAAAAATTCGATTTTTTGTATGAAAAACTAAAAACCCATTTTTTAGCTAAACTAAGCATCCTACAGGCAAAAGGACAAAAATCTGTGATCACTTATAAAATTCATAAAAAAGGATTTTTTATTAAAAAATTCGATTTTTCTATATGAAAAACTAAAAACCCATTTTCTAGCTAAACTAAGCGTCCTACAGGCAAAAGGACAAAAATCTGTGATCACTTATAAAATTCATAAAAAAGGATTTTTTATTAAAAAATTCGATTTTTTGTATGAAAAACTAAAAACCCATTTTCTAGCTAAACTAAGCGTCCTACAGGCAAAAGGACAAAAATCTGTGATCACTTATAAAATTCATAAAAAAGGATTTTTTATTAAAAAATTCGATTTTTCTTATGAAAAACTAAAAACCCATTTTCTAGCTAAACTAAGCGTCCTACAGGCAAAAGGACAAACATCTGTGATCACTTATAAAATTCATAAAAAAGGATTTTTTATTAAAAAATTAGATTTTTCTATATAAAAAACTAAAAACCCATTTTCTAGCTAAACTAAGCGTCCTACAGGCAAAAGGACAAAAATCTGTGATCACTTATAAAATTCATAAAAAAGTATTTTTTATTAAAAAATTCGATTTTTCTATATGAAAAACTAAAAACCCATTTTTTAGCTAAACTAGGCGTCCTACAGGCAAAAGGACAAAAATCTGTGATCACTTATAAAATTCATAAAAAAGGATTTTTATTAAAAAATTCGATTTTTCTATATGAAAAAATTCGATTTTTTGTATGAAAAACTGAAAACCCATTTTCTAGCTAAACTAAGCGTCCTCAAAAGGACAAAAATGTGATCACTTATAAAATTCATAAAAAAGGATTTTTTATTAAAAAATTCGATTTTTTAATATGAAAAACTAAAAACCCATTTTCTAGCTAAACTAAGCGTCCTACAGGCAAAAGGACAAAAATCTGTGATCACTTATAAAATTCATAAAAAAGGATTTTTTATTAAAAAATTCGATTTTTTGTATGAAAAACTAAAAACCCATTTTTTAGCTAAACTAAGCATCCTACAGGCAAAAGGACAAAAATCTGTGATCACTTATAAAATTCATAAAAAAGGATTTTTTATTAAAAAATTCGATTTTTCTATATGAAAAACTAAAAACCCATTTTCTAGCTAAACTAAGCGTCCTACAGGCAAAAGGACAAAAATCTGTGATCACTTATAAAATTCATAAAAAAGGATTTTTTATTAAAAAATTCGATTTTTTGTATGAAAAACTAAAAACCCATTTTCTAGCTAAACTAAGCGTCCTACAGGCAAAAGGACAAAAATCTGTGATCACTTATAAAATTCATAAAAAAGGATTTTTTATTAAAAAATTCGATTTTTCTTATGAAAAACTAAAAACCCATTTTCTAGCTAAACTAAGCGTCCTACAGGCAAAAGGACAAACATCTGTGATCACTTATAAAATTCATAAAAAAGGATTTTTTATTAAAAAATTAGATTTTTCTATATGAAAAACTAAAAACCCATTTTCTAGCTAAACTAAGCGTCCTATAGGCAAAAGGACAAAAAGCTGCGATCACTTATAAAATTCATAAAAAAGTATTTTTTATTAAAAAAATTCGATTTTTCTATATTAAAAACTAAAAATCCATTTTCTAGCTAAACTAAGCGTCCTACAGGCAAAAGGACAAAAATCTGTGATCACTTATAAAATTCATAAAAAAGGATTTTTTATTAAAAAATTCGATTTTTTAATATGAAAAACTAAAAACCCATTTTCTAGCTAAACTAAGCGTCCTACAGGCAAAAGGACAAAAATCTGTGATCACTTATAAAATTCATAAAAAAGGATTTTTTATTAAAAAATTCGATTTTTTGTATGAAAAACTAAAAACCCATTTTTTAGCTAAACTAAGCGTCCTACAGGCAAAAGGACAAAAATCTGTGATCACTTATAAAATTCATAAAAAAGGATTTTTTATTAAAAAATTCGATTTTTTGTATGAAAAACTAAAAACCCATTTTCTAGCTAAACTAAGCGTCCTACAGGCAAAAGGACAAAAATCTGTGATCACTTATAAAATTCATAAAAAAGGATTTTTTATTAAAAAATTCGATTTTTCTTATGAAAAACTAAAAACCCATTTTCTAGCTAAACTAAGCGTCCTACAGGCAAAAGGACAAACATCTGTGATCACTTATAAAATTCATAAAAAAGGATTTTTTATTAAAAAATTAGATTTTTCTATATGAAAAACTAAAAACCCATTTTCTAGCTAAACTAAGCGTCCTATAGGCAAAAGGACAAAAAGCTGCGATCACTTATAAAATTCATAAAAAAGGATTTTTTATTAAAAAATTCGATTTTTTGTATGAAAAACTGAAAACCCATTTTCTAGCTAAACTAAGCGTCCTCAAAAGGACAAAAATGTGATCACTTATAAAATTCATAAAAAAGGATTTTTTATTAAAAAATTCGATTTTTTAATATGAAAAACTAAAAACCCATTTTCTAGCTAAACTAAGCGTCCTACAGGCAAAAGGACAAAAATCTGTGATCACTTATAAAATTCATAAAAAAGGATTTTTTATTAAAAAATTCGATTTTTTGTATGAAAAACTAAAAACCCATTTTTTAGCTAAACTAAGCATCCTACAGGCAAAAGGACAAAAATCTGTGATCACTTATAAAATTCATAAAAAAGGATTTTTTATTAAAAAATTCGATTTTTCTATATGAAAAACTAAAAACCCATTTTCTAGCTAAACTAAGCGTCCTACAGGCAAAAGGACAAAAATCTGTGATCACTTATAAAATTCATAAAAAAGGATTTTTTATTAAAAAATTCGATTTTTTGTATGAAAAACTAAAAACCCATTTTCTAGCTAAACTAAGCGTCCTACAGGCAAAAGGACAAACATCTGTGATCACTTATAAAATTCATAAAAAAGGATTTTTTATTAAAAAATTAGATTTTTCTATATAAAAAACTAAAAACCCATTTTCTAGCTAAACTAAGCGTCCTACAGGCAAAAGGACAAAAATCTGTGATCACTTATAAAATTCATAAAAAAGTATTTTTTATTAAAAAATTCGATTTTTCTATATGAAAAACTAAAAACCCATTTTTTAGCTAAACTAGGCGTCCTACAGGCAAAAGGACAAAAATCTGTGATCACTTATAAAATTCATAAAAAAGGATTTTTATTAAAAAATTCGATTTTTCTATATGAAAAAATTCGATTTTTTGTATGAAAAACTGAAAACCCATTTTCTAGCTAAACTAAGCGTCCTCAAAAGGACAAAAATGTGATCACTTATAAAATTCATAAAAAAGGATTTTTTATTAAAAAATTCGATTTTTTAATATGAAAAACTAAAAACCCATTTTCTAGCTAAACTAAGCGTCCTACAGGCAAAAGGACAAAAATCTGTGATCACTTATAAAATTCATAAAAAAGGATTTTTTATTAAAAAATTCGATTTTTTGTATGAAAAACTAAAAACCCATTTTTTAGCTAAACTAAGCATCCTACAGGCAAAAGGACAAAAATCTGTGATCACTTATAAAATTCATAAAAAAGGATTTTTTATTAAAAAATTCGATTTTTCTATATGAAAAACTAAAAACCCATTTTCTAGCTAAACTAAGCGTCCTACAGGCAAAAGGACAAAAATCTGTGATCACTTATAAAATTCATAAAAAAGGATTTTTTATTAAAAAATTCGATTTTTTGTATGAAAAACTAAAAACCCATTTTCTAGCTAAACTAAGCGTCCTACAGGCAAAAGGACAAAAATCTGTGATCACTTATAAAATTCATAAAAAAGGATTTTTTATTAAAAAATTCGATTTTTCTTATGAAAAACTAAAAACCCATTTTCTAGCTAAACTAAGCGTCCTACAGGCAAAAGGACAAACATCTGTGATCACTTATAAAATTCATAAAAAAGGATTTTTTATTAAAAAATTAGATTTTTCTATATGAAAAACTAAAAACCCATTTTCTAGCTAAACTAAGCGTCCTATAGGCAAAAGGACAAAAAGCTGCGATCACTTATAAAATTCATAAAAAAGTATTTTTTATTAAAAAAATTCGATTTTTCTATATTAAAAACTAAAAATCCATTTTCTAGCTAAACTAAGCGTCCTACAGGCAAAAGGACAAAAATCTGTGATCACTTATAAAATTCATAAAAAAGGATTTTTTATTAAAAAATTCGATTTTTTAATATGAAAAACTAAAAACCCATTTTCTAGCTAAACTAAGCGTCCTACAGGCAAAAGGACAAAAATCTGTGATCACTTATAAAATTCATAAAAAAGGATTTTTTATTAAAAAATTCGATTTTTTGTATGAAAAACTAAAAACCCATTTTTTAGCTAAACTAAGCGTCCTACAGGCAAAAGGACAAAAATCTGTGATCACTTATAAAATTCATAAAAAAGGATTTTTTATTAAAAAATTCGATTTTTTGTATGAAAAACTGAAAACCCATTTTCTAGCTAAACTAAGCGTCCTACAGGCAAAAGGACAAAAATCTGTGATCACTTATAAAATTCATAAAAAAGGATTTTTTATTAAAAAATTCGATTTTTTTATATGAAAAACTAAAAACCCATTTTCTAGCTAAACTAAGCGTCCTACAGGCAAAAGGACAAAAATCTGTGATCACTTATAAAATTCATAAAAAAGGATTTTTTATTAAAAAATTAGATTTTTCTATATGAAAAACTAAAAACCCATTTTCTAGCTAAACTAAGCGTCCTACAGGCAAAAGGACAAAAATCTGTGATCACTTATAAAATTCATAAAAAAGGATTTTTTATTAAAAAATTAGATTTTTCTATATGAAAAACTAAAAACCCATTTTTTAGCTAAACTAGGCGTCCTACAGGCAAAAGGACAAAAATCTGTGATCACTTATAAAATTCATAAAAAAGGATTTTTTATTAAAAAATTCGATTTTTCTATATGAAAAAATTCGATTTTTTGTATGAAAAACTGAAAACCCATTTTCTAGCTAAACTAAGCGTCCTACAGGCAAAAGGACAAAAATCTGTGATCACTTATAAAATTCATAAAAAAGGATTTTTTATTAAAAAATTCGATTTTTCTATATGAAAAAATTCGATTTTTTGTATGAAAAACTGAAAACCCATTTTCTAGCTAAACTAAGCGTCCTACAGGCAAAAGGACAAAAATCTGTGATCACTTATAAAATTCATAAAAAAGGATTTTTTATTAAAAAATTAGATTTTTCTATATGAAAAACTAAAAACCCATTTTTTAGCTAAACTAGGCGTCCTACAGGCAAAAGGACAAAAATCTGTGATCACTTATAAAATTCATAAAAAAGGATTTTTTATTAAAAAATTCGATTTTTCTATATGAAAAAATTCGATTTTTTGTATGAAAAACTGAAAACCCATTTTCTAGCTAAACTAAGCGTCCTACAGGCAAAAGGACAAAAATCTGTGATCACTTATAAAATTCATAAAAAAGGATTTTTTATTAAAAAATTCGATTTTTCTATATGAAAAAATTCGATTTTTTGTATGAAAAACTGAAAACCCATTTTCTAGCTAAACTAAGCGTCCTACAGGCAAAAGGACAAAAATCTGTGATCACTTATAAAATTCATAAAAAAGGATTTTTTATTAAAAAAATTAGATTTTTCTATATGAAAAACTAAAAACCCATTTTTTAGCTAAACTAGGCGTCCTACAGGCAAAAGGACAAAAATCTGTGATCACTTATAAAATTCATAAAAAAGGATTTTTTATTAAAAAATTCGATTTTTCTATATGAAAAAATTCGATTTTTTGTATGAAAAACTGAAAACCCATTTTCTAGCTAAACTAAGCGTCCTACAGGCAAAAGGACAAAAATCTGTGATCACTTATAAAATTCATAAAAAAGGATTTTTTATTAAAAAATTAGATTTTTCTATATGAAAAACTAAAAACCCATTTTTTAGCTAAACTAGGCGTCCTACAGGCAAAAGGACAAAAATCTGTGATCACTTATAAAATTCATAAAAAAGGATTTTTTATTAAAAAATTAGATTTTTCTATATGAAAAACTAAAAACCCATTTTTTAGCTAAACTAGGCGTCCTACAGGCAAAAGGACAAAAATCTGTGATCACTTATAAAATTCATAAAAAAGGATTTTTTATTAAAAAATTCGATTTTTCTATGTGAAAAAATTCGATTTTTTGTATGAAAAACTGAAAACCCATTTTCTAGCTAAACTAAGCGTCCTACAGGCAAAAGGACAAAAATCTGTGATCACTTATAAAATTCATAAAAAAGGATTTTTTATTAAAAAATTCGATTTTTTGTATGAAAAACTGAAAACCCATTTTCTAGCTAAACTAAGCGTCCTACAGGCAAAAGGGCAAAAATCTGTGATCACTTATAAAATTCATAAAAAAGGATTTTTTATTAAAAAATTCGATTTTTCTATATGAAAAACTAAAAACCCATTTTCTAGCTAAACTAAGCGTCCTACAGGCAAAAGGACAAAAATCTGTGATCACTTATAAAATTCATAAAAAAGGATTTTTTATTAAAAAATTAGATTTTTCTATATGAAAAACTAAAAACCCATTTTCTAGCTAAACTAAGCGTCCTACAGGCAAAAGGACAAAAATCTGTGATCACTTATAAAATTCATAAAAAAGGATTTTTTATTAAAAAATTAGATTTTTCTATATGAAAAACTAAAAACCCATTTTTTAGCTAAACTAGGCGTCCTACAGGCAAAAGGACAAAAATCTGTGATCACTTATAAAATTCATAAAAAAGGATTTTTTATTAAAAAATTCGATTTTTCTATATGAAAAAATTCGATTTTTTGTATGAAAAACTGAAAACCCATTTTCTAGCTAAACTAAGCGTCCTACAGGCAAAAGGACAAAAATCTGTGATCACTTATAAAATTCATAAAAAAGGATTTTTTATTAAAAAATTCGATTTTTCTATATGAAAAAATTCGATTTTTTGTATGAAAAACTGAAAACCCATTTTCTAGCTAAACTAAGCGTCCTACAGGCAAAAGGACAAAAATCTGTGATCACTTATAAAATTCATAAAAAAGGATTTTTTAATAAAAAATTCGATTTTTTAATATGAAAAACTAAAAACCCATTTTCTAGCTAAACTAAGCGTCCTACAGGCAAAAGGACAAAAATCTGTGATCACTTATAAAATTCATAAAAAAGGATTTTTTATTAAAAAATTCGATTTTTTGTATGAAAAACTGAAAACCCATTTTCTAGCTAAACTAAGCGTCCTACAGGCAAAAGGACAAAAATCTGTGATCACTTATAAAATTCATAAAAAAGCAATTTTTATTAAAAAATTAGATTTTTTGTATGAAAAACTGAAAACCCATTTTCTAGCTAAACTAAGCGTCCTACAGGCAAAAGGACAAAAATCTGTGATCACTTATAAAATTCATAAAAAAGGATTTTTTATTAAAAAATTCGATTTTTCTATATGAAAAACTAAAAACCCATTTTCTAGCTAAACTAAGCGTCCTACAGGCAAAAGGACAAAAATCTGTGATCACTTATAAAATTCATAAAAAAGGATTTTTTATTAAAAAATTAGATTTTTCTATATGAAAAACTAAAAACCCATTTTTTAGCTAAACTAGGCGTCCTACAGGCAAAAGGACAAAAATCTGTGATCACTTATAAAATTCATAAAAAAGGATTTTTTATTAAAAAATTCGATTTTTCTATATGAAAAACTAAAAACCCATTTTCTAGCTAAACTAAGCGTCCTACAGGCAAAAGGACAAAAATCTGTGATCACTTATAAAATTCATAAAAAAGGATTTTTATTAAAAAATTAGATTTTTCTATATGAAAAACTAAAAACCCATTTTTTAGCTAAACTAGGCGTCCTACAGGCAAAAGGACAAAAATCTGTGATCACTTATAAAATTCATAAAAAAGGATTTTTTATTAAAAAATTCGATTTTTCTATATGAAAAACTAAAAACCCATTTTCTAGCTAAACTAAGCGTCCTACAGGCAAAAGGACAAAAATCTGTGATCACTTATAAAATTCATAAAAAAGGATTTTTTATTAAAAAATTCGATTTTTTAATATGAAAAACTAAAAACCCATTTTCTAGCTAAACTAAGCGTCCTACAGGCAAAAGGACAAAAATCTGTGATCACTTATAAAATTCATAAAAAAGGATTTTTTATTAAAAAATTCGATTTTTTGTATGAAAAACTAAAAACCCATTTTCTAGCTAAACTAAGCTTCCTACAGGCAAAAGGACAAAAATCTGTGATCACTTATAAAATTCATAAAAAAGGATTTTTTATTAAAAAATTCGATTTTTCTATATGAAAAAATTCGATTTTTTGTATGAAAAACTGAAAACCCATTTTCTAGCTAAACTAAGCGTCCTACAGGCAAAAGGACAAAAATCTGTGATCACTTATAAAATTCATAAAAAAGGATTTTTTATTAAAAAATTCGATTTTTTAATATGAAAAACTAAAAACCCATTTTCTAGCTAAACTAAGCGTCCTACAGGCAAAAGGACAAAAATCTGTGATCACTTATAAAATTCATAAAAAAGGATTTTTTATTAAAAAATTCGATTTTTTGTATGAAAAACTAAAAACCCATTTTTTAGCTAAACTAAGCATCTTACAGGCAAAAGGACAAAAATCTGTGATCACTTATAAAATTCATAAAAAAGCAATTTTTATTAAAAAATTAGATTTTTTGTATGAAAAACTGAAAACCCATTTTCTAGCTAAACTAAGCGTCCTACAGGCAAAAGGACAAAAATCTGTGATCACTTATAAAATTCATAAAAAAGGATTTTTTATTAAAAAATTCGATTTTTTTATGAAAAACTGAAAACCCATTTTCTAGCTAAACTAAGCGTCCTACAGGCAAAAGGACAAAAATCTGTGATCACTTATAAAATTCATAAAAAAGGATTTTTTATTAAAAAATTCGATTTTTCTATATGAAAAACTAAAAACCCATTTTCTAGCTAAACTAAGCGTCCTACAGGCAAAAGGACAAAAATCTGTGATCACTTATAAAATTCATAAAAAAGGATTTTTTTATTAAAAAATTCGATTTTTTAATATGAAAAACTAAAAACCCATTTTCTAGCTAAAGTAAGCATCCTACAGCAAAAAGACAAAAATCTGTGATCACTTATAAAATTCATAAAAAAGGATTTTTTATTAAAAAATTCGATTTTTTGTATGAAAAACTAAAAACCCATTTTCTAGCTAAACTAAGCGTCCTACAGGCAAAAGGACAAAAATCTGTGATCACTTATAAAATTCATAAAAAAGGATTTTTTATTAAAAAATTCGATTTTTTGTATGAAAAACTAAAAACCCATTTTCTAGCTAAACTAAGCGTCCTACAAAAGGATTTTTTATTAAAAAATTAGATTTTTTTATGAAAAACTGAAAACCCATTTTCTAGCTAAACTAAGCGTCCTACAGGCAAAAGGACAAAAATCTGTGATCACTTATAAAATTCATAAAAAAGGATTTTTTATTAAAAAATTCGATTTTTTAATATGAAAAACTAAAAACCCATTTTCTAGCTAAACTAAGCATCCTACAGCAAAAGGACAAAAATCTGTGATCACTTATAAAATTCATAAAAAAGGATTTTTTATTAAAAAATTCGATTTTTCTATATGAAAAACTAAAAACCCATTTTCTAGCTAAACTAAGCGTCCTACAAAAGGATTTTTTATTAAAAAATTAGATTTTTTTATGAAAAACTGAAAACCCATTTTCTAGCTAAACTAAGCGTCCTACAGGCAAAAGGACAAAAATCTGTGATCACTTATAAAATTCATAAAAAAGGATTTTTTATTAAAAAATTCGATTTTTTAATATGAAAAACTAAAAACCCATTTTCTAGCTAAAGTAAGCATCCTACAGCAAAAGGACAAAAATCTGTGATCACTTATAAAATTCATAAAAAAGGATTTTTTATTAAAAAATTCGATTTTTTGTATGAAAAACTAAAAACCCATTTTCTAGCTAAACTAAGCGTCCTACAGGCAAAAGGACAAAAATCTGTGATCACTTATAAAATTCATAAAAAAGGATTTTTTATTAAAAAATTCGATTTTTTGTATGAAAAACTAAAAACCCATTTTCTAGCTAAACTAAGCGTCCTACAGGCAAAAGGACAAAAATCTGTGATCACTTATAAAATTCATAAAAAAGGATTTTTTATTAAAAAATTCGATTTTTCTATATGAAAAACTAAAAACCCATTTTCTAGCTAAACTAAGCGTCCTACAAAAGGATTTTTTATTAAAAAATTAGATTTTTTTATGAAAAACTGAAAACCCATTTTCTAGCTAAACTAAGCGTCCTACAGGCAAAAGGACAAAAATCTGTGATCACTTATAAAATTCATAAAAAAGGATTTTTTTATTAAAAAATTCGATTTTTTAATATGAAAAACTAAAAACCCATTTTCTAGCTAAAGTAAGCATCCTACAGCAAAAGGACAAAAATCTGTGATCACTTATAAAATTCATAAAAAAGGATTTTTTATTAAAAAATTCGATTTTTTGTATGAACAACTAAAAACCCATTTTCTAGCTAAACTAAGCGTCCTACAGGCAAAAGGACAAAAATCTGTGATCACTTATAAAATTCATAAAAAAGAGTTTTTATTAGAAAATTCGATTTTTCTATATGAAAAACTAAAAACTCATTTTCTAGCCAAACTAAGCGTCCTACAGGCAAAAGGACAAAAATCTGTGATCACTTATAAAATTCATAAAAAAGGATTTTTTATTAAAAAATTCGATTTTTTGTATGAAAAACTAAAAACCCATTTTCTAGCTAAACTAAGCGTCCTACAGGCAAAAAGACAAAAATCTGTGATCACTTATAAAATTCATAAAAAAGGATTTTTTATTAAAAAATTCGATTTTTTGTATGAAAAACTAAAAAACCATTTTCTAGCTAAACTAAGCCGCTATTATTTTGTTACGATACCTAGTCTCTAGATCTGTAAAAAATTTGTCTTGACAAAAGTATAACTTCATATAATAAACCCAGTATTAAAAATATTTTTTTTTATATGAAATATGAAGAAAAATTTTTGTAAAGAAAAATTTTTGTCGGGTCTAGACACTAGGTTACATGCTTGTACAGTACGCCTAAACACCTTTAAGCGTATGCAGTTTATTTAGTATGATAATTTAACGATAGCAAGTGTTTTCTGCAAAGAGCTTAGAAGGCGACATGGGACCAAGGGACCTATAAAAATTAATAATTGATCATGTAGCGTCTAAAATTCTGTGATTCGATATTTCGACTTGTCGTCATGGTTTTGTTGAAGTTACGGACCGGCGAATAAAGATGGAATTCAAGTTTGAATAGCAAGTGTTTTCTGCAAAAAGCTTAAAAGGCGACAGGGGACCAAGGGACCTATAAAAATTATAAATTGATCATGTACCGTCTGAAATTCTGTGATTCAGTATTTCCGACTTGTCATAATGTTTTTGTTGAAGTTACGGGCCGGCGAATAAAGATGGAATTCAAGTTTCTTTAACCTAGTGTCTAGACCTGACAAAAATTTGTCCTTGACAAAAGTCGAACTTCATATAAAAAACCCAGTATTAAAAATGATTAATTTATATGAAGTTTTAATTATGTCAAGAAATATTTTTGTCAGGTCAAGAAAATGGTACATACGTTGCTCCAGGTTTCCCGATTTCCGCTTTAACTAATGGCATGTTTAGTTCTTTGTTAATGCTCAAGTTTTTGACACCTTTAAAATGTTTAAATTTGAAGCACCCCATTGCTGCATACCATTACACTATCACCCCAATTTTAAATATACCCACGGATATGATATCCCTGGGAATTAATTTTTCCTGGGAATAAATTCATCCTATTGTAAACAGTTGGGGAAGAGAATAACAAGGGAGAGAGAATTTTAAATATTCGAAATCAGCTGTTTTGCTTCAGTTGTCTTGTTTTGAGTACAAATTTGCAAATTGTGTTTAGAAATATTAAAAATAAAACTTGAATATTTACCAAAAAAATTTTAATAACTTAATAGAATGTTTTTCAAAATAGTCTACTATCATTCCTCGGGCTGAATGACAACAAAAGGTTTTCATAAATTAATGTTTTAATTGACGACTTTACTCTTGACCGTGGATTCTAACCCACAGGATGAGTCCGTCTATATAAAATTCAATCCAAGTGTCACAATGTGGTTGAACAAACCAATAGCGTCTTGCAAAATACATGGAGGTGCATTCTTGTCGCTAGAATGCCGCACTTCGTCTCAGAAAAGACAGCTAAAATAACAAATGTTTGCTGTGCGTTTTCTGATATCTGCATTAATTTTAAATGCAATGCTGGTATAGACAATTGAGATAGTTCAAGCGTCCAAGATAGTGATGTGGTGTCATTGGCGTCATCACAATATTTTTCCTTTGTCCAAAATATTAGGAATATTATCGGAAATAATCTCTAATAAAATGCTGTCCTAATTAAACTTTATAAATAAATGGAAACAAGTATAGTTAAGTTCGATTACTTTATCACATTTTGTTAAAAAAAAAAACAATAAAAAATTAAAAGAAAAGAGTTAAAAAACTTATATTTTTGTTTTGTTTGTTGTTTTTGACCTATAAGTATGAACAAATTACGATATTTATCACATTTTTCTTACAAAATATCAAGTTCATAAATTTTTTGCACAACTCGCTTTGAATTTTGTGGCGGAATTATTCCCAAAATTTGTCATCATATTCTCCCTTAAATTGCTATTCATAATACCTACTTTTGTCCCAGGGACAAATTTCAATTTTCGAAGTTCCTTTGGAATAAGGGAAAAGGAAATGAGAATAATTTCCCCGGGAGATTTTATTTGGAATAGGGGAACAGGGAATAGGGAGAAAATTCCTAGGGAATTTCTATTCAGAATTGGACTGTATATTGTTTTAAGTATCGAATTACTAAATAAATGCAAGTTTGCCATCTTAGTTTAGGATTGAGTTACAGCCAAGAAGCCAAATTATTTGCACTAATTTTAACATCATTTGTGCCAATTTTGGTTCTATGTGACTTTTCCAGGTTAAGCGTCGATCAAGCTGAATGCCAACGTATTATTTGACTTCCAAAAAAAAAAACAATTTTGGAAGTTGCAAATATACCGATTTTATTATTATTATTCTATTTGCTATTTAATATTTTCACTATACATCTGCTTTTTTATGTAGCACATTTTAACATCATTATGTTAACTTTATTTTCTCTTCGTTTTCTTTTCAGAAATAAACAAATTCCTGCTTACACGAGCACTCTCACCAAACCATTTATATTTGGAGATTACGTCAAGTGGCCGAAATGATACTCAAAAGAACTGAAGATTATTAGTTAGTCTAGTGTTAATTTAAGTTAATAAAAAGAACAGTGCTGCGATTCACTAACTTTAAACAATATGACAATCGAAATTGTAAGCGACAATTTTTGTTGTTTACAATAACGATATTGTGATTCACTAACTTCTTCTAAATATGTAATAGTAGACAATCTTATTTATCTATTCATTTAAATCAAAAAACCACTGAGCCAAGATCTTACCATAAGTTTGCGTTTGCTTAACGATAATTGACCTGCTAACAATAACAGCAGCGAATGGCGCTGAAAATTGTAACAAACGGCAATATCGACAAATTTGCTGTTAAATATTTGATTATTGTGCGGTGTATACTAGGGCAACCTACATACATATATATTTTTTTAAAAATTCGGTGCCCTGCGAGAAAAGATAAATGAAAAAATTATTAATTAATCTTTATAACAAATCAAGATATATAATTTTAAAGTTTTAGAAGAAGTATTATTAATAAATAAATTAATTGAAACAAATAATAAAATCACCTGTGTACTTTTTTGCTGTGTATGAAAGCACACAAAACGTTTCGCAAACGTTTCATGAAAAATTACAAACTTTTAAAATTTTTAAATGGTTTTTTACTGGAGCAAAATCAAAAACAAATACTTTTAGAATGAAAAAGAGCGCAAACAAAACAATTGGCTTTTTACTCATCTGCTTGCCTTGATATACCATTACAATCGTATTGGTTATATTAGTTTATTTGCACTGCTTTTACTTTATTTGTATCAACTTTGCTTCTATACACCTTAACAACATATTGGTTTAAGGATCGGAAGTAGTTAATGGTAGGGTATCTGGCAATAGATCAGTTTATTTGTACTGCTTTGAACTTTATTTGTATAAATTTGGCTTCTATGTGGCTTTTTAGGTAATGGGTCGATCAAGATATACATATGCAAGGTGTTATATCTTCGAGGGTTGAGATATGATTTGTCGTCAGTAAATATAGTTACACTCTTAATCAGATGATAAGAACCGCTAAAATTTCTGTTTTTAGTAGGCCATATCTTTTTAAATTAGTAGTGAGAAATGGGTAAGTAAACTATTTCAAATATAGCGGAAAAAGCTAAAATCGAAGTTTTCCTTCGGACCATAGCACTTGAAATTGGGCGAAGTCACAAAACTGTTCTGGGGTATTTAAAAAAATATTGAAAACTATAGAAAGATTTACAAAGGATGGATTTCCACACCGTTAACTCCTACCGAAAAGAAAAAAATCTTGAGATTTGCGTCAAAATCTTCTTTTTTAGCACCAAAAATCAGGTTTTAGGCTGGTATCCAGTCAATTATCTCAAAAAATAAAAAGAGCCATTGCTGTAAATACCTAAAAATAAAAAAAACAACAGAATATAGTACAAAAAGCACAAGCATCACAGCAGTGAGGGTGGTTTATTGTTGCTATTAAAAATGAGAGAAACAAGATTAAGCCATTCGCAAATAAAATTTTGCTCGCATGTTGGGCTAATGACGTCACGATAACTATCTTGGTTAATAACTAATTACAGTGTTGCAATTTTTTAATATTACTTACATTTATTTGCTCTTAATTATTTGAAGGAATTTGTGGATTACAAATTTGGCAACCCTAAAAGTGGGAAAACTACCTCATCTAACGGAAAATCAGGCGTATGTCGTAACTGGAGAAACTTACAACTGTTGCTTTTCCTAAAATAAATAATTTTTTGAGCGATTACATAGATTCTGCAGCATAATAATGCTCTTAAACAATTATTTGTATAAATGTAAACGCTTCCTTGATGGATTCCTTTTTGAACCCCTTCCGACCTCAATGATTATAGATAATCTTACTTTCATTGACTCAAATGCTACCACCAGCCTTTACTCTTGAGTTAAGTCATTTTAGTTTGTCGACTGTCTTTCTCGTCACAGAGTTTCTAACAGTTGCTAGTATTTGTCCAATGCTTAGTTAGATCTCCCATGGTATCCACATTTAACAAATGTTTGGCCGTGGTCCAAAGTGGTAAAGTGTCATCTTCTTCCAGGTACAGTCTTAAAGTGTCATCTTCTTTAAATTTGGCCTGCCTAGCTTAAAGGTCTTCTATTATATCTGAGCACTATACTAGCCTTCCTGAGAAGGGCTTTTTGAGCACCATTAGAACATTTTTATATGTAGTGACCTCCCTTCACTTTTTCAGTTTTAATGAGTTGACTCATTGAAGGACCTTCGCTCGCATTAGGTCATTTCTCATTACTACTCTGGTTTCTCTTCATCTTAGTTTTTTTAACTCCCATTGGAGCATAAGGTCTCACTCTGAGTTCTGGTCCACGGGAATTCACAGAAAATCCTCCGTTTGCTAGTTGGTCTGCTGCTATATTTCCATCTGTGCCTATGTGTCCTTTAAACTACATCAGCGTTTATTTATTTAATAAATAAGCTAATAAGGCCTGACTTCTTTAATGTAAATAAAACAATGTATTTTACATTTTTCCCGACGTTTCGTCAATTATTTGTTGACTTTTTCAAGGGATATCTAATTTATCAAAAACATTACAAATCGTTAAAGTATTTATCAAATTATGGCTTAAATATTTATGAAACTTACAGTAAAAATTATTTTCGTTTACTTCCGTGCTAAATATAATTGAACATTTGGTTTTCCCGCAAGGGAAAACTCCATGTTTCCGCTAGGGGAAGACAAATTGACGATAAGGAATCAAAATTTGTCATTCAATAAAAAAACGTATATCTGAAGATATTTTAAAGAAGGGAGCTAACAGCCACAATTAGAAAATCTAAAATATTATCAACAAACCTAATGATAATGGTTCTTATTTTTAACTAGCAGTGTTCGCCACGTCGTCAGTACCCTGTAAATATATTGTTCGATTTTGTTTTGAAAATAATCCATACCATATTTTAAAACTCTTCATTTTATAGTGTTTCAAATATGGTTTATGTATTTACTTTATATAAATATTAACTTTATATGTTGCAAAATAAGCTGAATATAAAATTCTAAAATTTACGTCAAACTCTTAAATTACTGTAGAGTTTTGCAAACAGTGTCTAAAATTGGACGCTTGCAAAAATAAAAGGTGCTGCCAAGTTTTCAATATCATTAAATCGGTAATATTGAGTACTTTTTTCACGTTTTGGAGTTATTCCGAAACTCTCTATTTTCACTTCGAAATGAGATATTTTATCGAAGAAAGTATCCTTTATTTAAACCGAAGTACAAAGGTACCTTCTCTTAAAATTCCTTCAGATAGAAGGACAGAAATACAAACATTCCAATATCGATAAATATCTGTATTCCATACCGATAAATATCCGCACCAGCAACAAAATTTTCAAAAAATATTTCATGTACACAAACGGCCCTGTTACAGTTTTATTGTTTGTATAGATTATTACAAGGTATATTTATCTTACTAGGTAGTGTCGTCCGCCCAGCTGATTTAGTAGTTCGACATGCCAAAAGGTGTATGTGTTCAGAAATTTTATAGTGTAGAAGTGAGAAAGCAATAAAACACATACACCCCTTCTCAATTTTCTTATATGTTTTTTGACATTTCGAACTACAAAGCAACAACAAAATGCCATGTTGTTCTTGTATTTATTGTAGGGATGCCACTACCTAGTAAAATAATATAGATTGTTATATTATAGCTAAATGGAATGGAAAAACTTTGAATGTTTGTCTTTTCAACTTGTTATTTTATAAAAATTACCTTTCCGATGGTATCAAAATTTATGCTGTCGACAAAAAAATTAATTATGGAGTCTGAAATCATCTGATCGAAAGTACTGTGACCACGCAACGGTAGGTGTGGGACCATTTACATTCGATTTCTCACTCAATTTTACACCAATTAAAAAAATTGTTATCCATTTAAAACTTTTCACTGGAAGATATTACAGTTTTCATGAAATTTTGAAAAATTGTATGATTTGTTTTAACTGTAATCCTATTCAATTCCCAAGTAAATTTTACCCGAATTTAAAATCAATCCGGTCAGCCTACCTAAGAGGCCGTCTTCACTAGTCATCAAATTGAACAAAACATAAACATGATGCCGGCAGAGCAACGGAATTAATATGTGCCTGTTGTTAAAAGTGACGAATGCGTGTTTATGTCATTTTCGGTTTAAACATAATTTTCTGTTTCCCAACAATGTTGTTTGAATGCTTATTGCACAGCAGTTAGTAGGAGTGTCATTGCGCAACAGATGGTGCTGTTCGAAAATACTACTGTCAACCTAAAATACAACAACAACGTCATTGTCATGTTATAAAAGAGTTTTTATTAAAAATGTTTTAACAACCGTGAAATAAGATTAACATGGGCAGTCTACATTTAATACTAACTTCATGTTAGTGTTAATGTTTATTATTTTATGTCTAATGTAGACTGGGGGTAAGGTCCCTTTGACAACATTTACTTTTCAGTGTGTTTGTTCAGTTTCATTACGTTTCTTGGCAAAAGCCCCAGTGCTTACCTTTTACGCTGATTAAATTTTATTAATTTGTTTTAATAATTAACATTATATACTAAAAGGTAAAGAATTTTTACTTAATAACATTTATTTAATAAGTTATTTTTTATTTTTTTTTTTTTTATTCAAAAGATCTCTGCTTAGAGTTTACATTTTTATACCAACGTTTTTTCTTGAGTGTAATATGTACATCTTTGTTACTGCTATGCATTTTAAATTGCAATCAAGCTGTTAAAACTTAACAGTAGGGGATGATAAAAATGTTAATAAACAGACCTTCACATGATAACGGTATTAACAAGTGCAAAGAAATTCACTCATTTCATAAATTATTGCACTAGTTCGACAGACGGTTGGTTCACAGCAATCTTAAGTGCGCGAAATAAAAGCAACCTGATAAGACATTAAGTAAAGTGAAACAATAACAAAAGACAATAAAAGAAAATAATATATTTAAACAATACCTCTATACAATCATCATAACTACTAGCATTTTTAAAATAATAAAGAAATTCCCTGAAAAATTTTTATTAAAAAAATTATGAGAATAAAGCTGTATAACAGAAAAGCTATGTTTTATTACAAAAAAAAAATATAAAATTAAGTAGAACTTAAGTTTGAACGTGCTTGTACATAGTGTTGTTTTCATTAAACAACAACAATAAAGAAAAAATCCGAATATTATATACCTTTCCGCTTAACTATTTAAGATATTACTTTATAAAGGGTGTTTTTTAAAAAGGCGGTAAACCTTAAATGAAAATAAAACACAGAAAACCGTTTAGATATTTTTATCGGGCACGTGACCGCCGCACTGTGGATCATATTTTAAGCAGGCAGCCAAAAAACATTTATGTATTTATGGTAATCGATTTTAAATTTCTGTTATTCATTTTCAATTAGATATCAGTGAACCTTGAGAGCCAAAAAATTACAACTAGGAGAGATTTTCGGGATATTTGTACCTTTTTGAAAAGTATAAACAAATGTTAAGACTTTATTCTTTAGAACTTATATACTTTATTCTTTAACGCTTATATACATATTTCATATATATTATATATAACAATAAGTTGCATTGTGTTAGTAATTAATGTTCTCTGGAATGCGTGAACCGATTTTGTTTCTGTTTATATGAAAGCTGTCGTCAATACCAAGGTTTTTATGTATAAACGGTCTCTGTATTTGTATTGGTTCAGGAGTTATATCCGGAATAGTTGGCGTGGTACCGCCTATACAAAATGAAAAATTATTATCGTGTTCCTGGTGAACTGCAATATATAGTGCCTTGAAACTGCCAAATACAGAATGAATTGGGACACTTGGCGTGGTACCTCCCACAAAAAGTGAAAAATTATTATTGTGTATATAGAGAACTATAATAGGTATAGTTAAAGTGGGTACAAGTAAACCCCATACCCATGCGTATACTCTACAAAAACATAGGCTGAATTGGGACAGTGTGCGTGGTACCCCCCATACAAAGTAAAAAATTATTATCCTGTATCCTTGGAATTTTTCATCAGTATCCCCCATATTAAGATACATTGTGTAGAGAAACACAGACTGCATTTGAATCGAGGGCGTGGTACTTCCTATACAAAGTGAAAAATTATTATCTACATTAGGTATAGTCTTGAAACTTTGCACAACTAACCCTCATACTAATGTGCATAGTCATACTAATGTGCAAAATACAGACTGGATAAGAATACTGAGAGTGGCACATCCCATTAAAAGTAAAAAATTGTTATCGTGTTAGCAAAAAACAGGTTGGATGGGAACATTTTTGACTTGAGAATAGCGTGCGTTTTCGCGTTAAAGGTTGTTCATAATTTTCTTTCAAGTGTTTATTGTATTTATTGTGGATGGGTGTAGCGAAGCGCACCGGGGTTAGCTAGTAATTATATAAAATTAGTTTGAAAGTTTTTAAAGATTTTAAGCATGTTCTTAGATTTTATTAAAAATTTTTTAACATGGTTTAATCGTAGGCTGAAGTAACTCAGTCTCGTCTAGGGTCTATTTACGGATCCACGTTACAATCTATATAAAAAAGTTTTCTTGTATGGGGCTGTAGTTAAGTTTTAATTTTATTATATTTTAAGTAACTATTGTATTAGCGCTCTTAAGGCCATGATTCACTATCATACTCAGTCGTACGATTTGTCAAAAATTGCACGTGTGCTCAAAAATATGATAGTGTGGACAGATCTGTACGATTTTATAATCTTTTGAAAAAATTAATAAAATAGTATTTTTTCATGCGATCAGAGTTGAAAAATCCTATTTTGTATGATAGTATGGCATCTACATCGCCATTTTGAAACGATTTTTTGAGTAGGACAGATTTCTGTCAGATTTTTTTTCGTATGATTATGTAGGATAATAAATCCTGTCCTTCAGTAATATACCTTCTGGTTAAATATTAGCCGTTTGACAGATACCGCTTAAGGAAGGAAACCAAAAAAATATTATATCTATTGTACACATAAAATACAAGTCAAATTAAACACTTAAGGACTTAAATTACATGATACGACATTTTTAAATGAAAATGTTTTAAACAAAACTGCCTTTTATTAAATTGTAATTATTTTACAATTTTATAGACAGGTGTTTAAAT